>JALBCR010000239.1:240000-337948 GCA_030710515.1 Abscondita cerata | reverse complement strand
TTTGATTCGATTTTATACAGAGATAATCACATTTTTTATTCTCTTCTTCAATCTACTCACTATGCTTTGATAATTAGAATTTGCGCTACTTGTCTTATTAACGTGTAACGGATTATTTTTGGAGAATTTTAAATTTATGGTTGCAGTAGAGAATGGAAAATGAACTAAAATTAATTAGGACGAATGTCTACGATTTCTTTGGTTTTCTGATAGGGATTGTTAGGCATATTAAAAATTAGTGTGCATTCATATTTTAGGTCACTATTTAGTTGAACTGCTTCATAAATTGTCACTTTTATTACATAACTAGCTGACCCGACGGACGTTCTTCTGTCCAAGTTTTAATAAAACATATTTATTGTCCTATAACTTTTCCAGTATTATAACGAATAATAAATTGAGCTCATTTAAAATTACATAGAAAAAGCACTCAGTTTTTCCCAATTTCAAATTTTCAAGTCGCACTTTAATATTTTTTAAGTCACCCTTTAGGACCTTTAGGTACTTAGTATTGCGTACTATGAGTACATTTGAAGTTACCTTAGTGGTACCATAGTATACATACTGACGTTTTACTCAAAAAAGAACATATGTGTCAAAATGCACTTTAGTCAAAAAGGCGCATAGCTATCAGCTGTATTTGTGTTGTTATAGTATTAATTAAACATTATTAATTTACATTATTGATTAGATTTTTAAGTGTTAAGTTTAGGTAAGCATTTATTTGACAAGTGATGAGGCAGTGTAAATTTAGATAACAGATGAGTTTTAAAATCTTATCCTCTAATTGTTGCTATTTTAAGCAGCGTAGGTATATAAACCTGGGTTAATAGTTGTAATAGGCCCGAGTTTGTAATAAGTATTTCAAGGATTATGTGTTCATAAACGATTTAAATAATCATTTATTTGCTGAGGCGTATCCTAATGTTGAAGCTTTCGATCAGTCGTGTTTAAGTACAAGTAAGGAAATTATTTATTTGAGTAAGCACATTAGGCATCTTACTAAGTGTATTTATAATTCCATTGATCCAATTATTTATGAATGTTAAGAAATCAAATATGAGGCAAGCAAAATTATACCGATACATTTACCGTAGTATTTATAAAAATAATTGTTGAATGTACATTTATCAAAATGGCGTTAAGGTCACTAAAAACATAACATATACTGTGCTAATACGTACATTTTCCCAATTTCCCCTACTTATGGCAACGACAATATTGGAAGAACTGTAATTAATTTGTTAAAGTTCTATTTTGACAGTTGCCATAAATAACGCCGAAAACTACTAATATATATAAGAACAAATTTCAGCCAAAACAATACATATGTTTATTTAATAAGGAAACAATACAAAAGTAATTATACGTGAGCTTTTGTCGCAGGCTCGATTGATTCTGTCCTATTTTTAATTTTCCATTGACCCCAACTTCCGATTTCCGTGATTTCTGTGTTTCTCCGAATTGGGGTAATAAAGCGTACGAGTTATGCTTACATATATGACCTCCCAACAATGAAACCTTAATTCATCGCACCACTTACCGAAAAGAACCGAACTTTATCTGCCTAGTAAATTATAAATTTTTTGGGTTTTTAAAAATACAATTAAGATTTTTAATTTCTCCATCCTTCAGGTACCGGTATATGCACACATGTACATATTACGAATTATTTGAGGCGTATCAGTTAGGGTGCTTCATAAGCAAGAGATAGTCGGTGTCCCCACCTTAGGACAGTTGTCATGTACTCAGATTCATCAAATTTTATTGGCAACTGTCCGGGAGGTGGCGACACCGACTATCTCATATTACGTATGTTTATGCCAATGTACACGTGGATCTCTTTCTTCGAGAGGAATGAAACACGCATGTTTGTTAACGTACGAGTGAAAATACTATTTTTTGACGCAAAAATGGTCGAGTGATACCTCGTTTTAAAGGTGTTTTCATTCTTGAATCAACCACCGAATTTGAAAATATTTGGATAGCTCGTATTCACATAACGACAAATTTCGTTTTCAACCCTCTGGTAACACATTTAAGAATTGGTTCTAAACATACTACAAAATGTGACAGTTAATTGTTGCATGATTTTTAGGGCTGCCATTTAGTTGTCAAATTTTAATAGATATGTGTGTAACAAGTCCATAATCTACGTTTTTATCGACGAGCCACAGAATTATGGACGAGCGAGGAAGGAGGTTATGAACGAGTTCCATACAAGATTTTATGGTCAACTGTATGATTTTACTCAAACAAATATGAACTACAGAAAGGATTTGTTATACCGACGTATGTCTAGTCGTCTTTGCTCTTGTGTTTATAAATTGACAGTTTTCTAAATGTTGTGTCTTAGAACGAAACAGATACAAACTACGAGTGTGCACGCCAAATAAAGCGCTAAGCCGAAACTCGTAATCATTTATTTTACGTACGTGTTGTGTAGTGTAACTCCTACCATTTTTAAATGTTTATCAAATTTCAATACTAGAGGAGAGCAAATGTCTTTTTTTTTTCATTATTGTACCATTTTTTGCATAAGAAGGATATTTAGAAGCGCTTTGAGGTTTTCGTTCTGATGAGGCTTGTCTTAAAACATACGAAACGTGATTGATACTCACTCGATCTAATCATTTGCTGTGAATAAATTTTACATTAATATTATACTACCTGTGTTCAAAAACTAGTCGGAATTGTTTTATAAATCAAAAAATCTTTATTGATTCTTCTAATTCAATTTCGTCCCCTTCAAAATAGTCCTCTCCCGATAAAATACACTTATGCCACCGCTTTTTCCAGTTCTCGAAGCGTGCCAAAAAGTCTTCTTCCGGTATAGTCTTCAGAGCGCGCGCCTTCAATCGACTCAAAACGGTTTCCTTGGAGTTGTTTTTTGAGTTTTGAAAATGGCCAGAAGTCATACGGAGCCAAATCAGGTGAATAAGGTGGTTGCGGAGCGATATTGGTTGCATTTTTAGCGAAAAGTCACGAAGAATCAGTGCAGTGTGAGAAGGCGCATTATCGTGGTGTAACAACCAATAGTAATCTTTCCATAAATCCGGCCCCTTTTTACGAATAGCTTCATAACACTCAAATAGTATTCCTTGTTGACAGTTTGACCAGTGGAAGGGAATTCGTAATGCACCACACCACGATAATCGAAGAAAACCTTGATTTTTGAGCAACTTTGACGCGGTCTTTTTGGTCTTGCCTCACCTTTGGCACGATATTCACTCGATTGGTCGGTTGTTACGGGGTCGTAAGCGTAGATCCAAGTCTAATCTCCCGTAATAATGCGTTTATAAACCGCCTGATAGTCAGAGAGCATTGCTTCACACGCATCAACACGAAGCTGTTTTTCAAAAAAATTCAGCATTTTTTGCATTTATCACGTTTGAGGCCCAAAACATCTTTCAAAATGGTATTAATTGATCCTTTTGATACGCCAATTTCATCAGCAATGTCTCTTATAGTTAATCGACGGTTTGCAAACACTAATTCTTTTACTTTTTGGATGTGAGCATCGTCAGTTGAGGTCGATGGTCGACCAGGGCGCTCTTCGTCTTCAACGCGTTCTCTACCTTCTTTGAACAAGTTATACCGAGAGCTCGGTCCCCGTAAGCCTTCTGCAACATTTTCAATGTTTCTGCAGCATTTATTTCATTCAGGAAACAAAATTTGATCGCATTTCTTTGTTGAATAATTTCAGACATTGTGAAAATCGCCAAATTCACTTTTGAGCTAGAATACCGAGGAAACGAGTCTCTTAGAGAGATCAATATATGGATGACACAAAATGATCGAATGCTTGCCGCGGAAAAAACAGAAGCATGTCGTTCTGAAAAGACTCAAGAAGAGAGGCCACTTAAATTTGGAGGAAATGGGCACGAGGATATAACTCAGTAGAGTTATAAAGTATCTTGGGGGTCAGCTTGATGATAAATTAACTTTTGAGGAGCATATCCGGCGAACTGTTTAAAAAGCAGAAGTAAAGATGGAAGCTCTGACAAGAATCCTGCCGAACGTGGGAGGAGCGGGCAGCAAAAAAAGAGAATTACTTTGTACAGTGATACATTCTATAGTATTGTATGGAGCTCCTGTACCACAAAAACAAGCGTCACTCAAACACTAATGAATATTTTGACATATAATATGGCATGGAAGTCAGTAACAGTTGTACCAGCATTAAAAAAAAATATCGAGCAGAAATATTTACCCGCGTCATTTACATCGAAAAATTCCGACTATATATTTTGCGTGTTCAATTCAATAATGAATCTTTTTCTAATTTTGACATACAAAGTGACACTTTTTATAATCAAATTAGGTATCAAATTTGGTTTTTCGTAACTGCGTCTTGTCGGATTGTTTTGACAATTGTTTTGGAAATGGTTACCATTCGAAATAGTTTGGATTCCTTTCTTTTTTCAAAACAAAAAAAAATATTGTATGTTACACGTAACGAAACAGGATTTTTTGTAACTCATGTGATATTGCAAGCTTTCCTACGCACGTCCCGCAATTATCACATTTTTTTACAAAACATCATGCGCTTCGTCACTGGTAACATAAATACGTAGTTATTATTTAAACAGTGTTTTTCTAACGCAGGCTTTTTCTAATTCTCTATTATAGACAGTGGCGGCTGGTGAGGGAGGAAAACAGCTCTAGGAATATAAATTATCTACGTATAAAAAATAATTTTAAATTTTGATTTGAACTCCGCCCTCCCATTCTCATTTGCTACGAGCCGCCACTGATTATAGACAAGATTAGGAACATTGATACACTGTAGTCTGTTAAAAAATTTACATAATTTATAATTTCTCTTAAAATATGAAACCGTTAGTGTTTTTCTCAATCATTCCACGTACGTTTGTGCATTTAAAAAAATCCAACACAATACAATACAACTGTACGGTTACATACATAAATCGGTGCATTAAACCGTAAAAGCCTTTTTTAATTTTTCGAAAATCTCATTTTTTTAAATATTAAGTATAATTTCCATTTCAGATTTCTTTCCCGTATTTATTACTTAATGTTTTGTTTAATTAAATCCCCAAAAATGAAAATAAACGTAGCAGAGGTAACAAGTGAAAAATAGTCCATTTATTATTTTCTCGGTGCAAAGCTCAATAAATTCCGACGTATTTCTGGTTGATGGTTGTAATCCATAACTTTATATCTTTTCTACTACGTCATTTATTTAATACTCATTCTATATCCTTGAACAAATCAATCTTCCAGTTTTCGAAATGACTAAGAATTATTTCGGATTATCTTTAACAAAACCATAAATCTTTTAACGAATATAACGGTGGAAAAAAATGTGTGTACCTACATAGATACACATCGTAAATTTTTCTTCATTTTATTAATGGTTTTTGAATTTTTTCGTGGCGCTATTTCGTTTAAACGCATACTAATATGCTACTGTTGGATATTAACATATGACAGACGTGCGTGACTTGATTGAAACGAGAATGCAAAGGAGGGGAATGAAAAAAATATTATGCTATGTTTGATTCGGGCAGGCAGAGATGCTTGGCTTCATTTAAAAGCGAATGTGATGTTATGGTTGCGTCATTAGTTGGTTTTTGTTCAACCGTCACAAGTTCTAGGTTAGGACAGTTGATTAAATCTGTTGATGTCAATTTTACATGAGTAATGAACACATATTAGTTATTAAATTTGTGGTATAAGTATGTTAACTGTATAAGACAGGGATACAAATTTGACACATGATTGTCACTTACTTTTTGTTTACATTGATCTAGTTACCTACTGAAGAAATACCTAATGTTGGTATAACTGATATCGTTTGTATCAAATTAAAACATTAAAATGGCATGGATTTTACAACAGATTTTTGGAATTATTAACTAATTTATTTTTATTAAATAAGGTATTAGAATATACAAGGTGGCAACCGTAAATCCAAAATTTTAGAAAATTAATAAAAATTGTTGAATAAATTATTTTGTTTTGTCAATTATGATTATTTAGATGAACTCTGTAAGCAAAATGCAGCAATGAATTAATTACTTGTAAATATACTGAAGAGCGAATTTTCAAGTTTCCGCAAATTCGAAGATTTGATACCAATTAATTGAATGTAATTAAAGTTGTGTAGTGTAGTGCAAACTTATAGCTGGTGAGGAGTATCGGTCGCATATGATGTCGTAAATGAAAAAACATTAATTGCTAAAATTTTATATCTAATAGAACTTTGGGGCCACAAATTTACATTTAAAAACTAGATCAATACTCTAGAAAAATCTACCTGTCTGATCAACGCAATTGGAAATTTTATAGTGTTAAAGTGTTTACTATCATTAGGAACAAGAGCAAATCAACACTAACTGAACGAACACAAAATTATCTTGATAGTATTTTTTTTTATTTGCTTTTTTTAAGCAAAACGAACGCTTTGGGTTTCTTGAGGAAATTAATTATTTCTTATTATAATAGGTTTAAGAGTTTTTTACAGTTTATTATTCGTTACGGTTTATTTGTAAACAAACTAAACAATGAGATAACAGTGTTAGAAAAGCCTGCCGACAGCTCCAGTAGTCGGGAGTGGTCGTGGGCTTATTTAGAATTTTTAGAACGAAGGCTTCTACACTGCACAAAGAATTTATAAGGCGCCACCTAGTATTGCGTATAAGAGGTCTTCTAGAGCCACTAGGAACTCGTAGACGCAAGAAACAAACCGTAGGTTGGTAGAAATATGTAATTATAGCGACTAGACTTCAATCACAACGCAGATAGAAATCCATATACACAAAAATATAATACGGTTTAGAGAAATGCACAATATTCAGTTACAAAACAATAATAACTCAGGAGAGTGAGTTTAGAATGAAGTAATAATTTAGGCACGAGCACCCGAATAGGTAGCTGTCGTAGTGTATACCATACAATTTTGACAGTCGTAGCACCGATTGTTCCTTGCAAGCGACCCACCAATTTCGCGTGGCAATTATTGTTATTAATTTAAGTAAAATGTGTGTCTTGCGACATCTTGTGTAAACATTGACACGTGTGAATAGTATAAACTAAGAAAAATGCCAACAGTTAACTGTAACCACATGTGTGTATTATAGTGCAAAGCGCTATCTAAGCGATAGCTTTAGTGCTTGAAACACACGTTGTCGATAAA
Source organism: Abscondita cerata (assembly GCA_030710515.1). Taxonomy (NCBI): domain Eukaryota; kingdom Metazoa; phylum Arthropoda; class Insecta; order Coleoptera; family Lampyridae; genus Abscondita; species Abscondita cerata. Next base: position 330,786 of record JALBCR010000239.1, on the reverse strand, counting down.
GCCAAGTATAACTTGTACAGAAGCACACACGCAACGAAAGAACATTAATTTACTTAAAAACAAATTACGTGAGGTACCCGACCTTGGCCGATTATCTAAATGGTTTCAAAGCGCAACACGATTGAGCAATACTTCGAAAGATCTTTCAAGTTTACAGAGATTGTTTAACACAGCGCAAACGGTATGTTGTTAAATTCACAGCCTTAGTACGAGTACATAAAACGCGACAAAAATAACGAATAACATGCATAAAAAGAATCAACTTAGCTTGTACATAGGAAGTTTTCGGTGTTCGAACGTTAATAGATAGGTGTGACAAGATGGACTCCGAATTGATAACAGTCGCTGGACGTGCTCACAATGAACCAGATAACAGTATTATCTTGTGGAATGTCTTTGACAATGAAAGGGGCTCTAACGTAGATTTAAATTCCAACGCTGGCGACCTTCACTAATAACATCCAGACTCAGTTTCGCTATGTTAAGTAATTTTCGAATTATTATCCATACTCCAGCATATCAACCATCAAGACCCACAGGAGAAAGCGAAAAACAAAAAGGTGTCATCAATTGATAGAAAACCGTGATAACGAATGACTTTATGAACGCATAAAAGTATACTCACACACGAACAGTTAATAAAAGTCAGTAGAAAAATTCATAACACAAAATTGGAAGAGTTTCTTCCCCACCGCATCAGTGTAAACACAGTCTGTACTCTAGGGAGATTTTGCTTCACAAATCAATTTTTAATTAAATTAATGTAAAAAGAATTTCACAATAAAAATACAAATATGAATATTAACAACCTTATTAATGCGAGCACGAAAAATGAAAAATCTAATTAAATCTAATAGATTCTTTTTATTGCATTGGGAATGAAATATAAACTTATTCAATTAACCTTTACAAATATTTGTTGATATTTTAACCGGCATGTAAACCTTTTTTATGGTGTTTTGTACCGTCCACATGATGAATTCTTCTCGTTTTCGATGTTTTATATGTTCTGGAATTTTAAGTTAAATTTATTTACGGTCACTTTATCTTAAGACTATTCGGCATTTATTTATTTGAATTGTTTCTAATTGAACTCATATTTTTCGTAGCAACTGTCTAGAATTGTTTCACTGTTTTTAAACCATCATTAAATGTTTACGTACGATTAACTTTTACTGATTTTAAACGTAGCGATTTTATGCACTTCTTTACATTATACAGGGTGTTTCAGAACTATGGGATCAAACTTCTAGGGGTTATTCAGTGCAACAATAGAAAACATTTGAGTATAGGGACCCATGTCCGGAAAAGTGTCACTACGGCACTACGGCCTAAGTCTCGTTAAAATTTAGAAAGACGATGAATTGCCTAAACGCATTTAATTTTTGCCTTTTGTACATGAAATCATCACAACAATTGGTCAAAATGTCTTCCTCCAACCTAGATACACCGATTTGAACGTTTCTACTGGAGTTTCGTAGACCAAAGACTTTACATGTCCCCACGGGAAAAAAAATCTAGCGGCGTTAAATCGGGCGCTCCATCATGCTGAAACCACATTTGCTGTCGAATGTTTACTGGAACATTTTCAAGAAGTATGGAAGAACTTCCTCCAAGAAACGCCGGTAAATAGGTCCTGTTAACCGTTTATCGTTTTTCTAAATTTTAACGCGTCTTAAATCCGTAGTGACACTTTTCCGGACATGGGTCCTTCTACTCAAATGTTTTCTACTGTTGCACTGTATAACCCCTAGAAGTTTGATCCCATAGTTCTGAAACACCCTGTATTTCTAGTTTGAATGACCGACTTTCAAATCCGAATTGTTCACTTGTCTACTGGCGAACTATCAGTCTAATTATTTTTTATGTTGACTTGCCAAACGTCAAACTGCAAGTTTTTCAAAATACGAATTAATTATTTTTCATGTTGACTGTCAAAGTGTCAACTACCGATTGTTCTTACTCCATTCATTTTTTTCCCACTTTCAATTAATGTCTTTATCCTTGATCTTAAGTTCGTTTTTATTTAATGTTTTTACACCTGCACTCATAATTCAATCTTTTCTACGTCTACCTGACGCCAACTAATCTACATTTAATTTGCAAACTCTGCGTTTTTGTTTACTTCATGAAAATATCTTTTATGTACTATACATCAATTGCTTACCTAAATTAACATCCGTTTTAAACCATTTATTGCAACTAAACGAAAGTATTATATACACGAATAAATTTAATTTCTTTCTTAAATTAATTATAGGTTGGTTTTTAGAAATCTTAAACTTTAATTGCCTTAAATTTACGTTTTGATTTGAATACAACATTCATTTTAAATTCAATATTGATTAAATTTCGATACTGAAAACAGTATTTAAAATAACTTTTTAGTGCAATATGTTTATTACAAAAACAAGTAAGCAATAATTGTTTCTTATAAATCTGCCTAATTATAATCGCTTCTATATCGCGCAAAGTTTCAACTCGCTCGAACAGTTATTTTACAAAACCAAACACGTAAATAACCATAAACTATTTACTATGGCGCTTAAAATAATGTATACAATCGGATTAATTACAATTAAGTGGATTTACGGGAAAAAATTAGTTCGCACCTATTGCAGTCTACGAGTTCTGCGAATCACCATAAATTTCTCAAGCAAGAGTACCCTTTAGGTCCTTAACATACAATATAGGTACTGTTTAAGTAGTGGTCTATACATTTTCTCTTCTCTGAGTCTATTATCTAATGTTTATTCTTTTGTATTGTCTACAAACATTAAAACTCTTATAAACTATCATTCAGTAGATAGATGTTTCCAAACATTTTCGCACAGAAGTATGTACATTTCAAAATTAATATTTATTTTAAAGTACCATTTCTGCTCAAACGTATTCATCACAACAATCCCGCCCGAAGGTCACTGGAGAAACTAAAAAAAAAATATTCAGAAAATGTTTCTTATTGCATAGGTGTCCCATTTTAATGTGTTTTATGGAATTTCTCGCGTATGAGTGGAGATAGAAAGTTACGGTATTATGAAACAAATGATTCAGTAATCACATTTTTCGTAGCCCTGTTGGTCTTTGAGCTACAGGGTGGAATTTAAAATTATCACTTGTATCTCGACTATGCAAATATTTACATGTAAACTAAAATTGGGATCTTATAGATTTTCTTACTAAGAATCCAGTGGTCTAATTGTTTTTTTTTTCTAAATACAACCGTTTTTAGTTGTATTTTTTAATGGGAGACTATATTTTTTTCTAAGTTTTCCAAAAAATTTTGACAAATAACGTCACAATTCAACAATTTCTAAAAATTATATATTCTTATATGTAGTAGACTGTGATGGATTGTTTTTTTAATAGTAGGTAACCTAACGACATTTTTGACACCCTGTACATACATAAAATATTGCAATGCATTTTATTTTTTTACTTAAATACCATCAATTTTAAAGAAAAATCTAAAGATATAAAAATACAGAAAAATGTGATGCATGTTTTGTCTCCATGTTGACTAATTTTGAAGAAAAAAATTTTAAAAAATCATCCCCTTTGATAGGGTATAACTTAGCTTGGGGTAGGTTTAAGAAAAAAAATTTATAAGAAAACTCCTCTTAATTTTCGATGCGGAATCACCTCCAAAATTTTTTCGCATACGTTCGGAAACATCCTGTATATTATGCTTAATAATTTTTTTATGGTTTCGAACAAAAAATTAAACTTTTGTGATATAATGCGAGGGAATCAAATTTTATTCTGTCGCACTGATATGTTTTTACAGTTGTTACTAATAAATCTAAAAGTAGGAAGTTCGAGCTTTCATTATTCTACCGCAAGTACTTATGCAAGTCTACAAAATTTAGTACTGGACCGTACTGTATAAAATCTGCACATATATTAAATTAATCGAGCAAATGTAAATCCTGGCCATTTACATATGTATGCAAGTTCAATGTAATCGGAACAGCTCGAACATAAAATAATGAAAAATCAGAAAGTCTAATTTTGAATTTTAGTTAGTTAGTTTGTTTATAATTATTATTAATCAATCAATTATATTAGAGGTTTCTTGTTACTAATAGGACTTACATTTGCAATTCAATTTGAGGTTGCAACATTATTGGAAGACAATGATAGAAAGTAGGTTTAGTTCTGTTAAAGTACAAGATTTTATTTATTACAATAGACTGAAAGCTTTCGGCGGAATTAATCAAAGTTCTTTGGTTTCCTTGGTACGAAAAAAGAAATTTTCTTTTCAAAAGAGAATTCTGATTTGTCAGTCTTATTATTCTACTGTTCCCGCTTTATTAAATAAATGTTTGTTTCACTAGCATTAAATGAATTTTTTTTGTTTCAGGTAATTCAATTCGCCCCAATAAGCTTTGTTATCCATATACGTAAGTAATAAAATATTTAATTCTCTTTCAATATTTTTAACAACGAGACTATAAGCCGAATTTATGATCTTAATTAAATTTGTTTAAGGACGTACCTCATAATGTGTTAACCTCAAATGGATAACATTTTTTTTTTCAAATTGGACTTTGCAATTAGTGTCATTACTACGTGTGCTTTGGGAACAATTTTTACGTTATTCGGGTTTTATTTATATTAATTGCTCGGTTTTATTATGGACCGTCCTTAATTTTTGCGAATTTTCATTTAATTTTTCCATTCTCGGAACCCTTTTTTCATTATAAATAATTGTACAAACGCAAGTAACTAATTGTAATTGAAAGCGGGTTCGTTTCTATTAGAGGTGCTGATGCAATATGCTATTTATCTGTTGTATAAATTGGTAAGTACATTTCAGTCAGTCCAGGTAGTTTCGAGTAATAAGAAATATTAGGTGTGGAAGATTTTTTGGTATTGCCACATTGAGGATTTGCCATCCATAATGAAATAAATAGTAAACTGGAGGCTGCGTTACGTTGAGCGCGTGATTTACATAATGTTCAGTCTTAAGCAAATGTTACGTTTAATTTTTTTTTATTAAAAATATAAATACATCTTTTCTTCAACATCTTGAATCACAGAATTTTTTACCGATAATTTTAAATTAAAAAAAAATATTGTGACAAATAAAAACACTATTTAGGATAAAATGTGCCAAAACCCAGTGGGACTATATACAGGGTATCCTAACGAAAACTTGACCCCTCTATAATGTGAAAACTATAAAGTATTTCGAAATTCGCCGAGACACGTCGATTTTTGTTCTTGAGGGGAGCCTTTTGGACAGTCAAGCCAACTCGATATGTTCACCCCCCTAATGCCTAGCCACCCCAACTTTAAAATTTCAAATGAGACTACCCCATTTGTGGCACATCATTTTAAAACCCTTTTCATTACAAATACAATGACACTTCGTTTTTATAAATCGGTTGAGATTTGACTGAATTATTGGTACAAACAAAAAGTTGACAAACCCAAATACTCGCCACTAAACAGTTTTTTATCGGCTACACACGACCACATTACTTACATATTTTTATTGAAATGTCTATCAGTTTACAAAAAAATTCAAAAATGAAAGAAAAAAGCTGAAGCAAATAATGTCAGATTTATTTGATGAAATGACCCCCGTTAGCTTGCAAACAATAATACAGTCTGTTTTCAAATTCTTTTCGAACATTATTGAAGACATCCGCATGGCATTCTTCTACAATTCTCTGACGTAACACTTGTAATGTTTCAGGCTGCGTGGCGTACACTCGTGATTTTAAATGGCCCCACAAAAAAGTCTAAAGGGATAGATCCGAGATCTTGGTGGCCATTCGACGGGACCTCTTCTGCCAATCCAATGTCCCGAAATGGTTATTCAGAAATTGTCGCACAGCCACAGTATAATGCGGGGGCACACCATCTTGTTGGAAGGTTATTTCATTTTCTAGTAAATTGTCGTCACTTTCTAAAATCTCTGTTATCCTAGGATCAATTGTATCTTCTAATAATTCCAGATAAATGTTTCCATTGAGATTACCTTGAATGAAAAATGGTCCAACAATATGGTCGCCCAAAATTCCAGCCCAAACATTTAATTTTTGAGGAGTCTGAGTATGAAATTCCCTAATTAAATGATGATTAACATCACTCCAATAACGACAATTATGTCTATTTACTTCGCCATTCAACATAAATGTGCATTCGTCGGAAAAACATGTTTTGTAGAGAAAATTTGGATTCTGTAGAAGTTGTTCACTAAAGAATTCTCAAAATTCGTTACGGCGATCAAAGTCATCTTCATGTAACTCTTGAACCAGCATCATCTTAAATGAATGAAACTTGTATTTTCTCAAAATTCGATGAACACTGGAACGGGATACGCCGGAAGCTTGAGATACAGTTGTAATCGATTGCTTATTGTTAATCTGTACATGACCCAAAACTGCCACTTCAAGTGCTTCATTTCGAACTGGACCGTTTCTTGTTTAAAAGCGAACCCGTTGCAACGAACTTGTCAATCAGTTGTTTAACGTACTGGGGGCTTACATTTTTTTTAGGATGATTTGCGTTAAAAATTCGTGCTGTAGCTTTAGCGCAATCATTATTTCGATAATAAATTGCAACAATTTCTACTCTTTCCGCGACTAAATAAACCATTTTTAAAACACGTTAAAACTTTCAAGATCAAGCTGAAATTAACGATTTTTTGGTCACAAGCAAAAAACGGCGACTTTTTTGTGACAGTGTTTTGTTATTCAGAGAAGATCTGATTTTCTATAGACTTATTATAAACAAAAAACAATTAGTATCTGACTTATTATTTGCTTCAACTTTTTGTCCTCTTTCTGATTTTTATTGTGAACTGATAGACACATCAACAAAAATAGGTAAATGTGGTCGTGTGTAGTCGATAAAAAACTTATGAGTGGCGAGTATTCCCGTAAAAATTACTACGCGTAAGTTGGTTTGTCAACTATTCGTTTGTACCAATAATTCAGTCAAATCTCAACCGATTTCTAAAAACGAAGTGTCATTGTATTTGCAATGAAAAGGGCTTTAAAATGATATGCCACAAGTGGGGTAGTCTCATTTGAAATTTTAAAGTTGGGGTTACTAGACATTAGGGGATGAACATATCGAGTTGGCTTGACTGTTAAAAAAGGCTCCCTTAAGAACAAAAATCAACGTGTCTCGGCGGAATTTTGAAATATTATTTAGTTTTCACGTTATTGGGGGTCAAATTTTCGTTGGGATACCCTGTATATTGCTATGAGTAAAATTGTATAATACAACTGAAGCCCAAAAAATTTATAAGAAATCATTTAAATTTAAGAACTTGTAGATGAGAGCCCAGAAGTAACCATGTTCTTAGCATCCTTGAAAAAATTAGATTGTAATATTAGCAATTAGAATTAAGTTGAAACGCCTTCAAATACAGGTTCCAATCCCCAAATGAATATGTAGTGTTGTGAACATGGAACATTAATCCGTTGGACGTTATCCAGTGATAATGATGTAAAAGAAACCCATCCCGTGAAAATGACCATGAATCTGAAATTTCGAATTTATTTAGAAAAGCAGCCTGTACAAAATATGAAATAAAGGGATAAGATAACTCCTGAGTTCAGAAAGATCCAAATATGATCAAAAAAGGAAATTATAACCTACAAATGGAAATGACCGAGAAAAATGGAAATAAGTCAACAATTAGAAAGATGCGGACGTACATGTCATATATTAAAAGAATCATCGTAATTTTCTGAATCGTTTTAGGCTAATTACAAGTCATTTAATAATCATTTGCAAAAAGGTAGTTCCAAATTGAAACGCTGAGGGCACACGAAATTGTCTCGAAATTCAAATTTTAAAAAGGATCCAGGTGTGTTGTGATAAAACATTATAAATATGAGCGACGAAAAACCTTTGGAAGAGTCGCTTTACTCTACAAATTAATAAAATAATTAACCTTCGAAACAAGGATCGGTAGTCATCGACGAATAAAAAGTCAGGTTACGTAAAAGAACACTGAAGGCTGAAATTGAAGAATAATGATTATTAATAATTCGAACAATAAAAATAAATTTTAAATAAAATAAATCTTACCAAAGGGAACGTTAGTGCAGTGCAAGTGGTATGCGGTTCACCAGGAAGCGAAGAATCATCCGGGGAACCCTGGAACGTAAAAAAAAAGAAACAACGGATCGCATAGAAAGGAAACAAACCAATAAGGTTAGAATTTAGACGAATAATATTAACATTTGTAATCGAAATCCAATTAGTAACGAACCATTTCTTATTCAATTTGTTCACAATGAAATTTAAGCGCGAGATAATTTCCCTGCGCTATAAACGGATACGTTTTTATTTTGACAATCCGGTGCGCAAACTCAGTGTACACTCATGAAATTTAAAACTTGGACACCACAACTTCTGTAAACAAAAGTTTGCACATTGTGAAGCGGGCTTAAGGGTATCATTTACAATTCTAACAGCAGGTAGTCTCAGCAGGGGTTATCTTATAGAAGGACTGTAGAATGAATCATTACACTAAGCACGTTTTAGAAAATAGGTAATTTACGTTGCTTACTTAATTTTTTTCTTTAAAGAATATATTTGAAGGTATCGCTAATTAAACACCATAGCTCGATTAATTATCGAATCAAAATTTTGTTTAGGAAATGTTTACAAAATAAAATTAGAAATAATTTTGATTTAAAAACGTCTACAAGCAATAACTTTTAAATTAAATCAAAAACTAAACATGGTTATTTGGGTTGACTGATTATTACTTATTTTTAAATAAATCTAACCTACTAATTATTGTAAGTTATTAAAAAAATCATTAAACTCTCTATTCATAATATTTAGTCCTTACAAAATGTATATTTTATGACGTTTCATTTTTTCTGTAGTTAATATAAAAGTGAAAATAAAAACTAAGGCAATTCTTATTGTCAACGTATATATTTAGTTTTTGACAAGAATTTATTACATAATTATAATTAAGATACCAAGTTATAGTTTAAAATTAAATGAAAACTTTTTTTTAAATAAAGGTATTACTATATAAATAAATATAAGAAATCAATAATGGGTGTGACCTCCATTATTATTGATACATTCTTGGAGGCGTCTGCTCATTGACGCTATCAAGGTATCAATATAATTAATATTAATCGTTTCCCATGCGGTATCAATGGCTGCAATTAGTGCATTACGGTTTACTGGTATAAAATTTGGCCCTTGTTGTCTTCGGATAACAGCAAGTATTCGAGCCCAAACATTTTCGATAATGTTAAAATCTGGGCTTTTTGCTGGCCAGGGTAACAGCTCCAAGTTATTTGCTTGTATCCAGTTGCGCACAACCTGCGAAGTATAGGGTCATCATATCCCGATAGTTAATTATCGAATGTTCCAAGAAAATATGTGTAAATAGTAAATGGAATCTACTAACGTAACGTTAAGTCGTTAATTATAGTTACATAACTCTCCTTTCATAAGATATAGTTCATATTAATATGCTTATTGTAAAGCTTCGTACACACCTGAACAACAAACCGAGGAACAAACAGAACAACGAACCGAACGGCAATCGGAACATTAATTTGGACGGTGCTACGTACGAATTTTAGAACAGATTCGCAAGTCCTGATTGTTCCACGAACGGTTTGCGGCGTTCCCGCAACTTGTCGGTCAAATGCGCGCGAATGCGTTTGCAGGTTTGGACGAATCTAAACAAAACGGCGAACAAACTTATGCGGGAGAATTAAATTATTTATTTTTTGTCCTCCCTTTTGTGGGTTTGTTGTGTTTTAGGTAATATTATGGAGTTGACAGAAGAAAAATGTTTTAAATTAATCAGTGTTTAAGAATGCAAGAAAAAATGATGTCCCTATTAGCATCATTTGGGCGGGAAATTTCCAAAATAAAAAAAAGCGAAGTAAATTATAATTTTTACTCTTCTTTGTGCGTAAAAATTTGGTTGGCACTATCTTCTTGTTTTCCGCAATTTTCTCTTCTCAATAATAAATATATATGAACTGAAAACTACTGAAAATAATTATGGGAACAGCACAAACGTTCCGTTTGTTGTTCGGATTGTGGAAATCATAAAAGATCGTTTGTCGTTCTGTTTGACTTTCGGTTCGTTGTTATGTTTGTTGCTCGGTTTGTTGTTCAGGTGTGTACGAAGCTTTACAACTTAAGCAACAATTTTTGGCGAATAAAGATTAGTTTGTGATGTAATATTAGAAACACAAATTTATATCATATCAAATTTATGACAACTTAAAAACCAAGAACGTGTATGTTATTGCTAAGAAATTATTAAGGAAAAAGCGCAATTGCAGTGTAAATATTTATAATTAGATATTTTCGAAAGTTTATAAGTCCTCTATTGTAATCTTAATACTTAAAAGAAAATCCTGTCCATTAGCATTATAAGGAAATGGCTTTTACTTTATGAATAAGTTTCAATAACAATAGAATATCCTTGCTTGTTTAATTTACTTCCTTTGAGTCATATTGCTCTAAGGGTTGTTACATTGGTCATTTTGTAAACAATTCCTAAACAAAATTTTGATTCGATAATTAATCGAGCTATGGTGTTTAATTAGCGATACCTTCAAATATATTCTTTAAAGAAAAAATTAAGTAAGCAACGTAAATTACCTATTTTCTAAAACGTGCTTAGTGTAATGATTCATTCTACAGTCCTTCTATAAGATAATCCCTGCTGAGACTACCTGCTGTTAGAATTGTAAATGATACCCTTAAGCCTGCTTCACGATGTGCAAACTTTTGTTTACAGAAATTGTGGTGTCCAAGTTTTAAATTTCATGAGTGTACATTAAATAAACGCTTTCCTCAAAGTCAGTATCACGCAGTGTAAATTTAGTTTGACCTACATAACATAGGTCATTGAACGTTTTGTAAAAGGTTTACAACCTGATTTTGTAAATTTTGGTAAATTAATAGAGTCGCATGATCAATTTTTATTATTATAAAGAAATGAAAAGGGTAGGTAGCCGACATAAATCCTTGTAAAAGAAAGAAATAAAATAAGGAAAGAACCAATTAAGCATTTATGAAATTTATGCAAATGAATTGGGGTGGTTACATAGATACTAAACATAAAATAAACCTCTATTCATCGCTATTTGTACCTACAAGCATTGAGAAATCAAACGTATTAGAACATGTGCTTTCTTCTTTATATATTTTATATTTGTTTGCCTGTAATTTCATTTATGCGTCTTAATTCTGAAACAAACTATAGATCAAGTTGCAAATATTTAAATAATAGTGTCTCAATTAAGTCTATACAATCTGTATTTAGATGGAGAATAAGTTAAATGTGACTGTGTTTCTAATAAGTACCTTTTAAGACATTTTCGTATATCTTCTAGCTTGATTTTATTACGTTGTTAATTTGAGGTTTACATTTTATTTATATCAAGGAATAAATGCTATTTATGTTAATTAGTGTGTACATTGTAAATTTTGAGTGTTGATTTAGTTTTGAAGTTGCTTCTATAATTATATTTCATTACACAGAAAGCTCTGATCTTATCTTGAGCTTTCATTCCCATGTAAACACACCTTTTACATCTGATTGCTTATGCTCCTTTTTTAGATAACTTTTGTATTTGGTTTAGGTTGATCCGCGCTTACATATAAACAACATACTATTTACAAAATACACAATGAACAAAAACCCTTAAAAAAGACAAGTACTGTAAAATAATTTGTAAAGTTATCGTTTGGTTATTGAAACACCATTACATATACAGGGTGGTTGAAATATAGGTCGCAAACTATACCGCATAACAAGTTAAGAACATTTTTCTTATAAAGTTTTTGTTCTAGTGATTTAAATCTTAATTTTTAAGTTATTTTTTATAAATAAATTTATAAAATAAAAAAACTATTTTTTCTTCAAACGTCAAAAAAAGTGTCATTTTCTGACAGATTTTGAAAGGAAAAGTTGAGGTTTTGTAAAAAACAAAATCTGAGTTGTAACAGAAAATGATGCACTTTTTACTTAAACAGAAAAAAGTGAAATGCTCAAATCTAATTGACGCATCTAATTCGCTTGTTTTAATTCATCACAAGTTCGCCACAAAAGTCATGTTTTTCTCCTTATAAAATAATATACTACTTTCGAAGAATATTACACTAACGAAAAAATTGATAGAACACTTTTTGTCCATAATAAAGTGCTTATTCCAAAATTCGCACAAGTAGATGAAAACTTCTAAGATTTACATTTTTTTTTTTAATAATAACCTCACAGCTATCCCAGTGTCTACCCAAGGCTTAACATATTTTTTTGAAAAGATCCAAAATTCCAACTTCTGGTTTTTTATTTTGCAATACGCAGATGAAATATACATAATATTCTTAAATTAATGCAAACACTTAATGGATTGGTTCTCATAATAATAATAATAATAGTAATTTATTGATGCACATACATGAAATACATGTGAACAACGGTTACCATTCAGTTAGATACATCAAATGCATTGTACTGTTCTTCCATGGAAACCACAATATGTAAATGTGATACAAATAATATAGAAAATATGAGCATCGAAAACAAAATTATACAATCAATTAAAAAATAAAAGGAAAACACAAAATTGCGTATTAAGTATTCTAACTAATATATCTAAACATTGCGTTTTAAGTTTCTTGACTTTTACGAAGTTTGTATTTAATTTTTAATTTAAATAACTTAGGTGATAAATATAGGCATCAATTCTCAATACTATTGCAGCAATTTGCTATTAAATATGAAAAAGAGGACTTAAATAGAGATTAATAAAATATATCTATGTCAGCCAATACTTATATTTTTTAAATTGTAACCGGTTTCGATTTTTTAATTAAATTAAAATCATCTTCGGACAAAATCTGTACAAAAATAAAAACGCTAACAATAATAATTAATCTTTATTTTTGTACAGATTTTGTCCGAAGATGATGTCAGTGAGTTGTTTTTTTTAAATATTTTGGAGGTATGGATGAATTGCACATTAAGAAAATAAAGCTTGACGGTTCATCTGTTGCTGAGTTGTGGCTGAGTTAGGCTCATCCTACAATATATGATCTAATTTTTTTTTGTAAAATATTGATAAATCAATCACCTATCATGACTATCAGATTGGTAATCATTTTATAAAATTGAAGCATTTTAAAGAGTCTCGGTTTAGGAACAGTGTAAAATCTTTCTCCGAAACTATTAGTGTAGCCAACAACATAGACAGATTATGATAAATTTCTCACCTCCTCAAGTATTTGCTTAAATAAAAATAAATTATTATAAACACACAATGTATGGGACAATGTTAGAGACCTGCCAATGTATCTCGGCAACAATGCTATCAGATTACAACTGAATAAACTTTTAAATTTCTCTAGCGTCTGATGGTTTCGGAGAGAAAATGATTTACCACCTTATTTATCACATCAATTATCTGGAATTAGATTAAAGTTTAATAATATCAATAATTTTTTAATCACAAACATACCGAAAGCTGCCTACATTAACTTTGTGCACAAGTAAATTTATTTAATAAACGTTCGTAGTAAAGTATTAACTAAAAAACGAATCCAACTGCTATTGTTAATTAATAAATCGCAAAATAAAATACATTGCTCTTTTCTAACCTAAATTCAAAAGTCACTACCAACTCTGGCAAATACAAATAAAAGGTACCAACTTAAAATAGAGAACAAAACTATCACTTATGTAAATTGTTTAACATTTTTGTATCGATCCACACTTCCTCTGTCGTAGAAAAAGTATAGTTTGCAACACGTTTGGAATGACTATCCCAAACTTGTTAAAGAATATACTATTCTGAATTCTTCCGAATCGCGAAGGAGTGAGTTCACGGGAGAATTATGGAGGAAAATTTCCTCAATAGAACGATACCAAAACAAAACGCGTTATACTGAGTAGGAGTAATAATTAGGAGAACCGAACTTCTAATGCATAACACACTCTTGCCGATAAAGCCAAGTATTTCTGTACAGTAGCGTACACGCAGAATGACAATTACTGGATACTTTGTAATGAAAGATTGCTACAATTTTTGGTGTCCAGTGATCAAACCATCAAAAAATAGTTCTGTATGGTGCTGTTGAAGTAATACGTTGCATGAGATGGATTGGTTAACTTTGTTCTCTTCGGAAAGATTGTGGGGGACTCAAACACCTGCTCTGCTTATTTTTGCAATTTTCTGTAAATTTTCCTGAATGGTTCTGTAAATGGTTCTGGTTAGTTAAGGGTATTTGACAGTTTCTCGATTGTTTGAAATGGATTTGCTTCTACTTCTGCCCTTAGCTTGTCGTTGTTTAATGAAAGATCAAAAGATACGTCAATATTACCGGATCTGAACTTAGAAAACATATTTGGCATTTAAGAATGTTTAATGACTTGATAAACATTTCAAATGTTTTTGGTCGTAATTGTTGCTTACTACTCTTGCGTAACTCAAAAAACATACAATGTTGAATATGCTCTTCTGGTATATGGCTAGTTATTTTACCTAAAATTGCAAAAAAATGTTTAATATTGAATTTCTTTAGAAGTGAACAGGTTACAATAACGTTAAAATGATTTTTGCACGCTTTCGAGGTTCACAATGATCTGACAAATATATACATGCGCAGAAAAGACATTACTTTCAGATCTTCCTGTATTATCTATAACTTTTATTTGAACTATTTTTTTTCTAAAGCTCAATTTTTATTCTCCTCTTTTTTGGAGCAAAATTTTAAGTTTGAATTCGACTTTTAAAACGTATAAAGAGTTCAAACGCGCAGCGGTTTATAAAAACCGTTATTTGTGTTATTTATCGTATTGCTTTTTTTTTCAATGTTTGATGCTGTACACTTTCGATTTTTTTTGTAAGATTGTTAGTGTAAACATTTAAATAAATTTTTTTACACGTACCTACATGATAAACTTAGCCTGCAATTCTGTGTACAAATCATAGCGATCGTAAGATCGTGCAATTTTGTATGTTGCTGTAAGCTACAGAAAATTTGAATTACAGAATACAGAATTGCAAATACCATTCTGTAAAGTTGCTAAAGCAAGTAAGGCTTATAGTGGACATCTAGACTTGAATCGTAGAACTATGCAAAAGTGGACTTTGAGAGATTGGACCTGAAGTTTCTTACCGCGGATACGCATTGATCTGTTGTGAAGGTTGTGATCGTGGACGGCGACGGAGTTGATGACTTTTGCTCTACTTTTCTGCATAACTTCCATTTGGTTGTTGTTTAATTTTCATTTCACATCTGCAGTTGTCTGCAGTCTTCGTTAGCATCTTTGAATCAACTAGCAACTCATTTTACAACCACAAAATATAAAAATCCTTGGATGTAAGATCTGAAGTATAAGGTAGACGACCTATGGTTCATCCAAAAAATCTGAATCAAGCAACATCACATTGGAAGACAGCAGACCACGCCGCTTATATTCCATCAGAATTGATTGCTATTTATGACATGAAATTTAGCAGCAAAACCTTCATGTTCTAAAAGTCAGTGCAATGATTTTTTACGCTGACCATGTGCAACGTGTATGTGCAACTCTAAAGTTATATGAATAACCGTGAACCATCAAAACTCTGCCCGCTTTCTGATTTAATTGATTCAATAACAATAAAGCATAACCCAAACTTTTTGTTTATAATAACCAACCTTGAAACCGTTTGAATATTAATTGATAATTTTGAGATTGCGATTTATTCACTGACCAATTTATCAGATACAGAATGTTGATCAAGTAATTCGACCTACCTTGAATATTTCATTTAGTTTTGAATGACCTATTATATAACTCAGATTATCAAGCAAACAGATGAGAAACGATGAGAAGTGCAATCGTACTCCGGCAATAGCACACTTTTATTCGCAAACTGATTTTATTTAAAAAATAACGAACTCAACGATATTTTAGATTCAATTTTGTCTTCTACAGGTACTTCCAAATAATCAAGTGATAACCTAGTTGGCAAAGAGTGTTAGTTTGACAGTTTTATAGTCATGTTTTAGTATCCAACTTCGAAACAGGAGGATAATCTACCAAACTGACACGGTTTGAGAACTATAACCTGATTATTTTGAAGTACCTAACGAATTAGATGTGAAATATCCAACTCCGGTTCATTTTTCAACAATTATTGTTAATATTGTTACGTATGTTATCGTTTGTTTTCTTTTCCGCATTCACAACCGCGAGATAAGTATGAACACAGCCAGATCGTATTACACTATGTTGAGAAATTATTTATTCAAACGTACAGTTCTTATAACTCTAATAACTACACACAATTATTGCACGTTATAATTTATATCAACTCGTATTCAATGACAACTTGGAACTCAACAACTACCTGACTACGCTTGTACAGTTGTAGAATAACATTGTAGAAGATACTGAACATTCAGGAGAATGAATTCTGGTTGTTCTGGAATCTTCGATCATTCTTATTTATACTGTAATTCTAGTGGCGTAACAATATAACTAGTGTTATGCTTATTATCGGTGATAGCTCGGATTAAAACCGACAAAAATATGGTATTGCCGACGATTAACCTTACTTTTTCGTCGGTCTGGCTAAATAATTACCGCAGTAGTTTAATAAATTCCATTGAGATTCCTTACTAATGTTTGTATTTCTTAAGGTTTCTTCTCAATTAACTTTTGAATTTAATCTTTGCTATAGCATCTCCTCAACAACAGTGGCGACTTAGTGCTTAATAGATTTTTTCATTAGGACTATTTTTTGGTTTTAACGCGTCAATTGAAACTCTCTGTCACTTTGACAATCTCTATACTGTATAGCCTCTTCCGCATCTTTGTTTTGGTACTTGAATCAATGAAATCAATGACACGTGAATTATATTTCCGATTATTATACTGGGTTCCCCATATTAGACCATACTATTGAAAAGTCGATAGGTCTTTTAATCAGTAAATTAACTTTTTAATCGACTAATATGTAGCTTATTCTGTGGGATTTATGACTAAAGTAAATAACAATTCAAAGTTTTAAAGATCATGTCTTCCAAATGCCCTCCTTCGACTTCAATACATTTCTGAATTCTAAGTTCAAAATGTATCATCACTCGGCGAAGCAAATCTCTATTTATTCCTGCAATTTCATTTCGAATCTGCTCCTTCAGCTCCAGAATTGTTGCGGGAATTGTTATTTACTTTAGTCATAAATCCCACAGAATAAGCTACATATTTTAGTCGATTAAAAAGTTAATTTACTTTGATTAGAAAGTTTTTATTCGACTTTTAAATTGTATGGTCTAATAAGGGGAACCCAGTATAAGAAGCGGTAGGATTATTATCGATTATTTCCTTCGTCTGTCAAATTTAAATTTTCCACCAATCACGTACTTGGAAACTGATTTGACGCAGCCAATCAAAACGAAATAAAGCGACTATTCACCTTGGTGGAAGCTATGCTGAAATGAATGCTGATAGTCCAGTTGATGCAGAGGTAGAATAAGCGCATGTTGTGTGAGAGTATATGACTGTATAAGTCATCTTACCCCAACAGGAATGTCATCTTGCCCCGTATACATGTTGTCAAAGATGCCAATTCACTTAAAATAAATCGATAGAACTATTCTTAAGAAAATATTATTTATTAAAAGGTTAAATACTACTCGTAAAATACAGTTCAAGGCATACAGTCAGGGCAGTTGTCAGAATAAGGCGTGCATGTTTCATGCAACCATTTATAGCAACCTACACAGCATATCCAGTCAACTTTGGGGCCACTTTTGTCCTTGTAGTAGCCCTTACAAACACAGCAAAAGTCCTCACTGTCACTCTCAATGTTTTCAGAGCTATGGTCGGATACAATAGCACCAAGATCTTCTTTACCACTGTCCTCACTTGAATCATTTTGCTTTGCTTGAAAAACCTTACCACGTGTCTTCTTTTTGGGTGCCTGCTTCTGATTTTTCAACTTCTTTTTTATCTTTTTCTAGCTTCTTGTTTTGTTTCACAAGTTCCTCCTGCATCTTGCGTTATTCACGTTATTATCATCTTCAGTTTGTCGATCTGGTACAGAGAAAGCATAGTCAGGAATTCGGTCAGGATTGTACGGGAAAATTCCGCAGATTGTCCCCAAGCTTGACTTAACAGTTCGCCGAATTGGTGTATCGTGTAATCCTTCGTTCGGGGTGATTACGAATCCAGTTAGTGCAGGCTGCATTCCAGTACGTCTTGAGAGGTTTGAAAAACGAACGATCAAGGGGCTGTAACCAATGTGTCGTGTGACTAGGTAGACACAATAATGTTACTTCATGCTCAGCTAGAAAATCGAGAATCTTTACGTCACTGCAGTGAGACGAATGGCCACCCATTATTAGTAATGCAGACCCAGGATCTTTTCTTGGTAGAAAATGGTGCTCTATCCAATAAAGGAAGATGTTGCTTTTTACATATGCCGAGTCTGGTGACATAAATACCGCAGATCATGGGGGCAAGTTGTCTTCAAATTCCTCTTCTTGTTTTTGCCACGGAAGACCACAAAAGGAGGCAAAAAATTACCTTCCGCGTTACAACATGCTATAAGGCTAATTGTCTCTCCTTTTTCGTTACTTGTGAGGTTATGGACATCTTTGGAACCCTTGGTTGCAATTACTTTGATAGACTTGTTGTTCAACTGCAAGCCTGTCTCGTCCATGTTATAAATTTTTCGGGGCTCAGCCAACAGGTTGTATTTAGTTAAAGTTTCGAGGAGAAGTTTGAAATAGGGATCTACTTCTTGGCGATTCATTCCTAGAGACCTCGCTATTAAGCGACCTTGAGCAGTACGCATGCTTAAATTAGCATGTCGTTGCATGAAAAGTACAAACCAATCATAGCCGGCTTCTTGTTTGTCTCTATTAAATCTGTGTGGCAAGTGATTTTTTTTCTGCAAAAGTATAAGCCAGGTGTCTTATGTCTTTCTGTGTTAAAGGTAACCGGCTCTCTCCAGAATTTGTATATATTCAACCAGCTTTTGTTCATTTTCCCCTCCAAGCCAGGCCGTAGGTCCCAAACCAGTCTTCTTAAATTTTCCGTCTTTGACCCGCCTTAGGAGAGTTCTCAGAGGAACACCAAATTCTTTGGAGACTGAATTTGCGCTTCTTGATCCATCTTTCAAAGCTTCGACAGATGCTCTCAACTCTTCTTCTGACCATTGAGCCCTATTCGATTTTCGTAAATAATTACGGAGCATTGTGCTGAAAAGAAGTAGAAATCAAGTAAAACGTAAGGCATCTTGCCCCATACAATATTTGGCACATCACCTCAATTGGTAGGGTAAGATGCCTATGCTGTATGTATATTAAATCAAAACTCCCGCCAACGCTAACCTCACTTCATTGGTAACATGCATGCATACACAATTCAGCATTTTTTAGAATGGTTATCTCCTTAGATTTGAATTTTTTTTGTAGATATCCACGAAGTGGGCCTTCTTTAGGAGAGAGGACCGGTTTGCTAATTGAAACCAGTGTTTTTTTTATTAAACCAACGTTTTAACCAACTTGGTGGCCTTTTTCAAGGTATCAGAAAAAATTGGTTTCTGAAGAGCAAGTTCATTGATTGCCATACAGATCTGAGGTTACTAAAACTTGTAGATAACTAAACTTGTTATTTAATTTAAGCAAAATTAACAATTAAAGTAATAAATTCATTACTCAACGTACGAACTTCTAGTAACCTCAGATCTGTATGGCATTCAATGAACTTGCTCTTCTGAAACCAATTTTTTCTGATACCTTGAAAAAGGCCACCAAGTTGGTCGAAACGTTGGTTTAATGAAAAACACTGGTTTTAATTAGCAACCGATCCTCTTCCTTAAAGAAGGTTCACTTCGTGGATATCTACAAAAAATAATTAAGCATATTTATACCAAAAACCGTGGAATTTCTAACCCTCGTGGATGTGACATAATGAGACGAGATGTCTAAAAAAATGTTCTTACCTTTGCAATAATTAAAGCCGCCCATAACTTGTTAATAATTCGATTTTTCGGGAACACAATCACAACAACAAACACAGGCGTGTATTAGGGCACACTGATTCTATACACCACTGGCGGCAACTCCTCGTACACTAAATTACGTGTATGGGCATCTTACCCCACCTTTGACCATTTTACCTTATATTCTATCTGTATACAATTTGACAAATGAAAATTCTCGAAACTTGTCTGAAAAACACCAGATAATACGTCTCATATAATAGAGTATTCTGACTTGTCTAGTTATAACCCATGATTCACAAAATTTTTCATCATAGTGGACCATAAAAAAAAATTGAAATGTGTTCAAATTAAATCTGTCGGAATTGACAAATGTACAAGCTAAGCTAAGATACACCTGTTATATCTTGCTTTGTCGTCGTTCATTGCAAAGTTTGATGAAACATTTTTTTGAATCACGCGTTATAATATATGAAATTCCACTAGTCCAAAGCAGAAGTAGACTTGCGTGGACCATCCAACTTCAATTTTACGAAATATGGTTAATCCTACCGCGTGTTATTCGATGAGATAATGATAACGAGCGAAATAAAATAATGACAGTCTAATTTATTTTTAAGTACAAAAGTACCTATTAAGAATAAAGCAAATCTTTAATTTCATACAATATGTGACATTATTCACTAGAAAATATAGTATTCCATTTGAAAGATAAATTATGGTTATGTTGGACATATTCCTAAACACCCTGTACAATTACAAATATTTTTATTTTATTATTTGGATTATTAACAAAATACTCACCAATTTGATTTTGTTTTACATTTTTTTCTCAAATTCAAAGTTAACTGTAATGTATGGGACTCAGTAAAATCATTTTTATTTTTAACCTTACGTGAATATACCGCAACTTAGATGTTGGAAAATCAAGGCCTATCTGTCAGTACGAAATGTACTTCCCTATTTAAAATGTTCTTCAAAATGTAAATTAAATCGGAAATGGTCAAAATCAATTGTTACGACTGCAATCATGTATGTATTGGAAAAACAAAACGATCTATTAAAATTCGTTTTAAATAAAATTTAGCTTAGATACATTAAGTAGAAGCTTTTGGTGAAGTTTACTGTTATTGTGCACATGGTGGAGATGAAACATAGCACCGGTTACGTGTTTTTAAAATGGGCCATTAGGGTTTTCAGTACTTCTTCAGTTTTAGTTTTTAGTTCTCATGTAAAACGATCAAGTATTTCTACCGATTTTGTTGTAATGTAACTGTGTAATTGTAAAAAACGCTGGACTTTTTCCGCTTAATTTACTTTCACCAAGCGTACCAACAAAACGAGTTGTTATTGTTAACTTGGATTTGTATCTAGAGTATTCTGACCCTAACCTTACACTTTACGACGAACATGACAAAAAGGACAATGTACTAAAACCGAACGTTATTGTTGTGTAAATATTGATTGCATACCCGAAACAAACATTTAACGAATTTCGCTATTAACAATTTTCATTCACCGGTAACTTCGATCAGGTTGCAATAAAAACCATTACAAAATTGCTGAAACTCTATTACTTTTTTTGAACAATACTTTCATGAAAGTCTAATGAAAACAAAAGAAATGATGGTTTTTGTTAAATAAACGACGTTACATGTTTGTAATGGGGAAGTTATTTTTCTTTGATCTAGGTTTCGTAATTGGGTTTCATAAATATAAATTAGAATTGTAGCCACTGACGGGAACATTAATATTTAATTGAAAATATTAGTTTGAAGAAATTCTTGGAATCGGTAACGGTGTTTGTTCATAACAGTCCGTTACGAATTTATTATAAGAAACTATTCAAGTTTTTAGCAAGAATCTAATAATGTATTTAACAGCGTAATTTCGTGTTACGTGAATAAACTTCGAGTTTGTTAATTACAAAAGAAAATTTGTTTGAACAAACAACAAACCTTAATCCTTTAAGAACGTTTAAATTAAAAGAAAGAAGTTTCCAGACCGCGTGATTATGACACCTTCAAAAAGCACTCGAGCTTATTTATCGCCGAAAGCTCGCCCGGCCAAACTATTTTCCACAAATAGATATTTCGAGTGTGTGCATTCGACGAAAATCTGTCATTAGAGTTGAATTATGAAACATGACAAACGCAAACGAATTTGCATAAAATTTAATTCGGTCACGTGTATAATTTTAGCAAAAACCTCTTCTCAAATACAAATTGTTACGCAGTCGGAATAACTTTATTTGTCGGCTCAAAAGTTTTATTTCAACTCAATTTTTGTTCTTTTTCCAAGACAAAAATTTTTTAAGCTAATCATTTTTTTTGCAATTTCACTGTTTGTTGTTTTTGACGACTTCGTCCACGCAATTTTCGTTTATCTTAATTCAAATTCTATGTATTTTGTTGCATTCCAGTAATCATTTTGATGTTCAAAATCTCGATTGTTTTATTTATTTAGAAGTATCGATGCGAATTTTTGTATTGTAAATTCTAACCATGCATTTGCATGTACTTTCATCTCTTTGATATCTGTGTTTTATTGACGTATTTGCATATTCATATGGCCATTGAAACTGTATGGTTTATTCATCCGGAAATGTATTTAAATTTCCTTCAAAGTTGGATAAAAATTAATGGAATCAAGTTTTTCCATTTTAGTTTTAGTTGTTACATGCAAGTTGTGGTGGAAGTCTCGTTAAAATTCTCCTTTGCGTCTACGTCAGTAACCGTAGTCGCGTTACCAAATAGCTTGGTTTACAGTAAACTACAGTTTCTAGCGTACTTCAGGTATAAAAAAAACTTGGGTGCGCAGAATAAATAAATTTACTGTAATTATGTCGATACCCAATTTACACAACATCACACTAATTAATTACTCATTCAAAATGACCTAAATACTTTTCTGCACCAATATTAACTAATTAAATTATTTATAAAACTTTGAATCACACACATTATTTTATTATTTTTTAGAAATAGGTCAATTTAAACAGGTAGTATTGACAGAATTATATGGACTTGTAAACTTTACAACTTTTCGTGTCAATATAATTTTGACGATGAGTGTTTCAGTCTTTCAGTAACAGCATAATGCAAAATCCTGAAAAATGTATAGTCATTTGTTATTAATAATGTTGACAAACTGTGACATTTATGCGAAATGATAGTGCAAATAAAGGGCACAGAAAAAGATCTGTTTCTTCTAAAAATACATTCATGGGTGTGTTTGCATTAAGCACACAGAATTCACCCTTTCTGATATCAAAATTTCTTTCCGGGAAAACAGACATTTCTAATTTATTGTGCTGGTAAAAACTACAATTGGTCCATCATCGGAATCTAATGTTCTCTTTTGTAAAGAGGTTAAGTGTTAGTTTGATTTTAATCAACTTTAAAGTCTTGCTCAGTTTTTTTATTTTTTTCTTACCTTTGAAGAATCCAGTTACAAGATGTAACTCTTTATTTCTTGCTCTTTTTTTTGGTATTAGTACGTGTTAGTATTCATATCAAAAGTCACACGAAATCCTTGTACAGAAATGTACGTCCTATACTTGTCCAAAAGGCGCTATGTAATACTAACTGACCATTTGAATGTGAAAGAGTAGACTTGATTGTTTCTTATCGAAGACTTTGTAAGTGCTATAGAAACAGGAGTTTTCCAATTCTACTGCTTACGTTAATTTTGGGCATCATGATCTGTTCCCAAAAGCTAAATTTCTAAATTAAAAAACAACATAGTCACTCATAAACGAAGAGCCATTCAAATGAACAACTACTACCCATCACGACATTAGGAGAACGCCAGAGTGCAGTAGCGAACGGGGTGTAGAAATATTGTTTGCCTACCAAATACACCATAATCTACATTCAAACCTTCTCTTGTTAACTGGGCAGTAAAGAAACTTTCATTAGTAGTTGAACATTCTGACATCTGATTTTGCTCAAGACACTTAAACCAAAAACCGCCTTTGAGGCTTCTACAACTAAGTTTCTTTTTTGTCAGTGATTACTATCTCGGCGATATTGGCCATTATCAATATTGAGGTCGGACCGTCGTCTACATCTGCTAATTTACATTTCTTCTAACAAATTCATTAAACCAAGGATCTCTGTCAAAGTAGTAAAAATTGCAGGTATAATCCTGGCACAAACTGACAAATTGGTTTAAGCTTTCGTGGCTTGTTTGTGAACTAGTGTAATCCTAACGTTTCAGCTTCATCAAAGGTACTTCTATTTCCGATGTTGGATGTAGACTGATGAGGCAAAACATGCATGTTTCAATCCTCTCGAAGAGACAAGAGACAGACACGCTTGCTCTCCTTCTCCTCGAGGGGCTAGCTGCTCTAGTTACGTAGCTACTTTATCCGCAATGGAATGCTTGTGTATATACGCATGTAAATTCGTAATATGCGTACATATACCGGCAGTGTGTCTGAAGAATGGAGAAATTAAGGAGTGGATAAGGAACAGAGGAAGTTTCTGACGCAGCATTCACCTGCTTATAAATGATACTTATAATTGCCGCGAAAGACCTCTGAAAAATCACAACAGACCAGTCGACTCGGGAATCGAACCCGGGTCTCTCCAATGGCAAATGTTCGTGGTATGGAATTACAAGCTTGGGTAAACTGATGAACTCTGCTTCAGAGATTGTATTTATCGGAACAGCTTACTTCGACGCGGCCACTTCGATGCCGCCATCTCGACACCGCCGCATCGACGAGAGCTCATCTTGACGCGACTTCATTGCGACGCGAGCACAATCTCAAATCGAGTTTAGTTCGCATAATGAAAACAAAGTTATTAAGACTTATACTTATTAGCTTTTTGCCTTAAAATTTAGTAAAAAATAACAACGTACTCAAAATTTTTCCGTATCGCAAACAATATGATTAAATAAAAGTCTTCGATAACAAAAACTTTAATTTTTGGCATTATTAGCAGTGAAGATATCGTTAACTAAAAGGCACACGATTACCGTATCCCTGTAATGAAACTTATAAAACAAAAAAATTAAATTAAAACAAATGCATTGGTGTTTTTTAACTTTAGTATTTTTTAAGCAATTATTGCCGTCTCCATTGATTTAAAAATTAACAGTATATTCAAACACCCAAATTTACTCGGCAAAATGCAAACTTTTTGTGCAATTATAAGTGAAAATTTCGGACATTGGCTGATTTCGTCTATTTTAAAAATCTAAAGGCGGATTAAAAAATCGTGGAAAAAATGCCGGAAAATAAAAAACCAGTAAAATAATCTCAGTAAAAAAGTGGACCGAATGATAAGATACGAGAAAGAAAGGCGGTGAAAAACATCCGACGGAACATTGTAACGTTCGAAGTGTAAACGCTCCTCCTGTGTACACACTTCCTTAACCCAATTTCGCGGCCATTACTTTGTATTGGTTTCCGGCGTTGATAACTTGAAACTGTCCACGATTGGTCCGCTGCATTTGAACGCTTCCGGAAAGCTTGTCCTAAATCAACCGTTTACGAGGGAGAAGATAAATCCTCATCTGAAAATTTCCTCGCTTGAAGGGGTAATCAGGCCGATGGTAAGAGATTCTGATACCCTTCAACGTTTTAAAAACTTTATTTCGTAGGTAAAACATATGATACCGCATAAAGTGGCTTTTAAAATTTGCTAAAAGGTTGTGCTCCACGTGAACTGTTCCTGCATTCTTCAGGCTAGGGGACGCTTTGCATCAGGTATACGATTGCCCTCGGGGCTTATCTATCGCTAACATCCCTATGTTTATTCTAGAGAGGGTGGTTTATGTCTCCCTATTACGAATATATTCACTTCCGGTTGTTCCTTCGTCAACTTGTACGGCTATTGCAGGTCTACTCATGGCTTTTGGAGGCGTTGTGCCGAAATAGCTACCCACGAATACTCCGTCAGATTTGCAGACCACGGTGGAGGCTCATTCCGAACCGTTAGTACCATTGAGAGCAAGAGTAATACTCCTACTGCTGCGTGGAAGGTCAGAGGTTTTAATATCTTTATAATTGCGCGTGAACCTGCAGTCGACCTATCACTCAAGTAGAAGTCACCCCTGACACCAACTATCAGGCGCGAACGTAGAAAATTTATTGCGGATTATTT
Organism: Abscondita cerata; assembly: GCA_030710515.1. Taxonomy (NCBI): domain Eukaryota; kingdom Metazoa; phylum Arthropoda; class Insecta; order Coleoptera; family Lampyridae; genus Abscondita; species Abscondita cerata. The sequence continues at coordinate 304,700 of JALBCR010000239.1, read as the reverse complement.
GTCGCTCGAATGTGTAATTGCATAATATACCTGGAACGTTAACTAGTTATATAGTATTTTCGCTGTAGCTTTGCGGTTAAGTGATTAGGGATTTCCACTTGCAAACTGTATGCTTCAATATTTGTGAAAGTCAGTGGTACTTAAAATTTCTACATAGGTATTCGTCATTAAAATTGCAATTGGCTAGGAATGTAACAATTATAAAAATAAATGGTTTAGAACCCTGACTTCTTATTTAAAAGTTTACATTTGAACAAAAGGGAGCTCATTATTCCATTGTCACCAAACAATACTTAATGGTGTTGTTTACCTGTTTATTGCTCGAGGCGATTAGACATGCCCAATATTTTAGGTAGGTATAATATAAAATGTTAGAAGAGGACAACACTATAAGAGTATGTGATTTCTGAATAAGCGCTAATCACTTAACCGCAAAGCTACAGCGAAAATACTATAGATAAGAGTATTTAATACCTACGTGGTGTATAAGTCGTGTAAGAATTTAAACCTCAATTTTAATTAAGCCGAACGCATTTAGTTCCATTGACCCTCCCGGCACGAGCTCGTCCCCGACAGGCCAAATTGAACAATCGTTTAGACTTCGCGGTGACTGAATTAGTCTTAAAACTTCCCTCACACGTCTTCCTTAAATTCATGTAATCTGTAACGTTACTCAGTACCATAAATCGACACATTCTAGGTTGTTCACCATAGGCGTACCTTCAGTACGCGAAATATCAATTGCATATACGAGACAGTGGCGTAGCAGTGGTAAATATTTGGGTAATTTCTTTACTTTAACTTGTAATTCTATGTAGCTCTAGTCATTTTCGTGTTACCGGAATGTTTAATGCTGTACGTTACCCGTTTTAGCTCGTGTGTATTCGTAATATATCTGTGTCTATTTAATGCTGTGAACTATCACAAATTCGTTTGTGTATTGGGGTGAATAAATATTGTGTGAAGGTTTCTCTGACTTTATGTCGAATTCTTTCGTGATTTGTTTCCCTTTTTCTGTATATTCTGCTGTGGACAGTTAGCTGCTGACTTTTGGTTCTGGGTCAGATTCTTCTCTCCAGCATTACTGAACCTGGCGCCCTACCTTTTCAATTTTTTTACTATAGGTTCTAGGAATAACGTTGACTTTCCTAACCCGCACCCTACTCTCCACTGCGGGGCATACTTTTCTAACAACTGACCGTAACAACATTATATATGTATAATAGTAACAGTTATTCTTTTAATTTTCGTAACACTTCAAAAATCAAATATCAATCACATGCGTTGTTTACAGTTACAACCAAATGAAAATACAAAAACACCACCCGTATCACCCACTAACGCAAATATGAGATGGAGAACCATTGAAGAAGCTGACCGTTGGCGAAACGTTAGGAAGAAATTCCAATCAACGACAGCTTTTACACCTGAATCGAGACCATACTGAGATAAACAACTCTTTAGAGAGAACGCATGCGTATTCAATACATTAAAGTTAATTTTAAATTTGATCTGAATGTTAAAATCTGAAGATAACAAAATAATTTCATAACGCTTGATTCTTATCTCAAATTATTCCTTTCGTTTAATCGTTGGATGATCTTAGAATGGATTGTGGTTTGTTCGGATGCTTAAAACGACTGGACTAAGTTGGATACTTACTTCTGTTCGTAATTACTACGCAAGGGTTTAGGAAACTTCAAAATTCTTCAAATATTTTTTTTTCATTTTTGATTAAACCGGAAACGGACACAACTTTGGTTTTCTACTTCAGATAATACACGTAGTAAACGAAGAACAATACGAAAAAAGGTTAGCAATTTTAGCTCCACCTGATCAACTATTACCTTTTCTGTGAGCATGGAAAATGTTTCTTGAATGTCTCAGACACACAAAAATTGATTGACTTATGAATCGTGGATTCTTTCACAAAAATACATAAAGTTATATTAATAGGACCCGACTTACTGTAGGCTTTATCGTTTATGTTAATTACTTTCTTTTAACAGCCCTTTGTCTATTTAGAAAAATTAGAAGCACTTCTTACTAGACTAAGCTAAGCACTTATTTCCCAATAAAACGTCTTCCGGTATTGGCCGTGTCGAAATGGTAGCCGTAGTAGCCAACGTTGCCTATTATTGTAAGGGGCTTCATTTGGGCGAGAAATTTGCAAGAAACGAGATTTCAAGGTAGACAACTAAAAAGTCACTTACTATTTGGACACGCCCCAATCACAGAAGACGCTTTTCTTTCATTAATCACTGCATCCGTGAAAGTTTCAGTTCTTACATTATCAATTTTACTTTTCAAATAATGATCGATAATGCCTCCAAATATATACGATGGACAAGTTTCAATTGCTTTTTAATCTGTAATTTATTATAAAGCAATTGAATGTGGAACCACTAAGAATCTAGTTTTTCACCAGGGGATTTCTCTAGTAGAGATTGGATAAGTTATTGAAATAGCTCGAAATCATCGATTATCTTTCTAAATTATAGACAGATGCCTATCTAGTTTCTCAATTCAAATCAAAACTTATTAATTTGAGTTTAGGGCAAGTTAATGTTATTTTGCACACTTACTGACGTTGTAACGTACAAATTATACCGATAGACCGAGTTTGTGATTCTCGACGAATGTAAATTAAAATAGGAGAGAGAGAGAGAGAGAATAAACAGAAAAGCATTTCATTGAACCCGATATAAAATTCGTATTCGATGGTGCAGTTCGTATCAACCGGCTAGGTCACTAAAGTGCGGGAGGCGTGTGTTCAAGGTACTAGTAAAGATACCGAAAGAACCGTCTTAATTATTTGTTGTCAAAGCCCGGCGCCACTATCTTTTCATAAAGAGATACTTACATTTCCGCAAGATGGAACGGTTAATGCACTTACACTTAGGGCTACAATAAAATACTTGCACTGAAAACAAGTCACAAATTAAGTTCATTTTACAACATAACAATAACACAATTTGCACAAATACAAGAAAACACGAATCGTAGCGGGCTGACGTCGTAGTACCCGTTTTTCTTTGGGCGCACTAAATTTACGACGCAGTCAGCGACAGGCTGAGGTCAAAGTCGATTATTAACTGGTTTTCGTCACGCAGAATAACAAACAGTCACAATACCTTGTGCAAATCTGTAAGGTAGCTACGAAGGCAGATACGGAGCGGGCGTGGTTGACGAGAAGGCTCGCACGGTTTCTAGGATTGGGTGCCGTCTTCCAACACTCACAACTCGCATAACGGTAGCCATTTTACCAAGACAAGGAATTTTGTGGTAGTAATTTATTTTGTAGTAGTAATGTCGTTGTAGTAATTTCGTGGTAGAAATGTCGTCGTAGTACTTTCGTCTCCGTACTTTCGTCTAAAAGAGAAACAAAGAAGATGTCATCCACAACCGCCTAAACGCACACGCCAAACTACTTACGGTGTTCGAATGCGGAAAACGCATAAAATATGGAAAAATATTCGAGAGAAACACTGGGCGTTGTTGTTATAAATAGTTATACCCTAAAATAAAAGATCGATTACTACTGGTGCCATCAAAAACAGTAGATTTAATTTACCTAAGCGTCATTAGAGACAGAGCGCATGCGAACACCACGATGTTTGAAGTAACATTAAGCGGAACAGGACGGAAGCGACACCATGAAAACGAACCAAAACCGCCCTCTATCGGCGCCCCGAAGAACTCAACCAAGAATCACACTAAATTTGGCGCGATGTACAAAAAATCATGTAACAACGTTTAATCTGAACCCTAAAATTTGTCATCACAATAAATGCTATATTTTATATTATATTTTAACGAATCTTTTGAAACCCGTCTATTACTATATGCTTTGTTTTGAAATGCAATGGTCAACTCATGTTTACAGGCGCATGTTTCCACAATCTATTAAACTAAAAAATGTGAACATATCTCTGATGAGACCTGAAAGGAGGAAATATCTGTATCAGATGGTTCATTTGCGGAAAATTTGGCGATTATGATAATATTTAATTAACCCTTAATTATGTAAGGTCAGTTTTACATTGATAACAAAAGTGCTTTACAAATTATACTATCAAGCACGGTGTGAATTTTTTAAACTACCTTCAAAAACATAAGGAAATTCCATAAGAAAATTATAAAATTCTATATGCACGCTCATAACAAATTGTTTACTTCGAAAAGTACTATTTGAAGGTGAAATGAGAAGCGTGCCAAGGTGAAGGTTTGCATCTTGACTTAGTTCAAGGCCACGTGCTGACTTTGAAAAGTATTTGAAGGTGAAATGAGAAAGGTGTCATGGTGAGGGTTTGCATCTCAGTTTAGTTCAAAACTCATCACAATTAAAATAGGTCAAGGTCACCTATTCGGTACTAATTTAAGGTCTCTCTCCCTCTACTTTAAATGTATTTGAAAGTGAAATGAGAAGGGTATCAAGGTGAAGTTTTGCATCTGGCCTTAGTTCAAGGCTATGTGGTGACTTTGTAAAGTAAATGGTAGGTGTAGCGTGTAGATATCTTGGGAAAAAATACATAAAATTGTCTCCTTGTGTGAGGAACATAAAGTAGGTAAAACTAGTCTCTTAAGTTGACGTAATTAAAATGGTTAAAATAAATAGCAACAATTAATAAAAAAAGAGAAATCAAAAAATTTAAGAGAGGCCCGAGAAGTAATGAGTAATGAGAGTAATGTAACCCTCATCTTAACATGCTTCTCACCTTCAAACACCTTGTTGTCTACTTCTATGTTATAGATTCAAATGTAGACTGTTTTTTATTGTCTGTTCAGAAAGACGGTTATGGGGTGAACAGGGCCTTGCTGATTTCTGTTTCAGCGAAGAACTGCGGATATTTAACCATTGACGATTTTCTATCTTTCTTTTAAGGTTGAGGTTATTTAAACGCCACTCGTTGTTTATCAACCCCGACCAGTTTTATTTTTTGGCGCTTGTATTATTTTTTTTATTTCTGTTGACTTTTAGTTAGGAGACGCAGTTGATTGTTTTGAGCTGATTTTGATCAATTTCTTTGTTTAGGTAGCATATTGACGGTGATGAATGGTTTTTGTCAATGCACCTAGACATATACTAATGTGAATACTACTCGTATTTAACTCCACGACGATACTTATGTTGAAAGTGACCATATTTGAAGGTGATGACTATTTAACTAATTGATGATCTCCTTAGTTAAATTTCTACATTGTACCTATTTTGCTCAAGGTTTATGGACTATCTGTTCAACACAGTAATTCTTTTAATATTGTGTTTCCAGTATAATTTTTGTTTAAATTTTGTTAAACTTGCGTTTTGTCTTCAAACAATTGTTTATCGGTGCATGTATTCATCTTCACAATAAAAATTAATAATTTTAGAAAATTTGAATAGTGACTTTCTTCTTAATTCAGTAGATACATAAAGAAATATATAAAAAGAAAAAATAAACAACACAATTAAAATATTAAAACTTACTCATTGGAAATTAAAAATCAGATACGACGAAAGTGGAGCTGTAACTTCTGGACGGGATTACATACTTATAAGAACTGGTTTGGTTTATGAATTTATAAATCAACAAGTTTTTATGCATTAAATTGTTCGAATTTTATCTAAGAATTACTATTGGCGGCAGTGTTCAAAATTTAATAGCAGATTAATATCGCTCGTAAAAAGTTTCATGAGTATAAAAAGCGCGAATATACAAAACGCGTTCAGATTTTGTTTTCAAAATACATATTTGAAAAGCTAAGAAATAAAGTAAGGATAACTAAGCCGTATGTAGGCATTTTGCATATTTAAAGAAACGTGGGACGTTGTCCTACAGAGACTCATGAATTAATGAGCACGAATCGTGTCATCCTGTATTTGAACAAGTAAGTTTATGCGTCCATTTTACGTTCAGTCAAAACCAAAAATTCGTAAAATTATAAAACGCTTATCGAATCGCATCTCATTCGAAAATCACTCTCGAGATCATTTTTTCGCCATTAACCTTTCTTCTACTTTTTCCCGATTGTTACCATATAAATCTGTTTAATAATTCATTTTCTCCATTTCGCCTGAAAATGTTTGAATTATAAATAATAATCTCATACTTCCCTCGGCGGATGCTTGAATTTGATTAAACAAAAAGATTATGGTGTAAACTTTTATATTTCAAAAGTATTACCTACTTATTAGAATATAGGTAAGTGTATACTTTTAGTTGTTCTCTCTTTTTGTGTATAATATATGGAACAAACAAAACCGCGATGAAAGTTTATGAGCACGTAACGCAACAACTTAACAACTTCCGTAAACACGAGGCGACGTGTGTTTTGTTAAGATCCTTAAAGCTTTTGATGTATTTGTTTTTGGGGTGCCTATTTTGATTTAGGGGTATATTTTCAATTAGTTTAATTATAGCCGCGTGCGAAGTGTAAGCGACACGTTTTTGCAAAGAGTAGCGATTCGAATTTTAAGCACGTGGGATTCGAATATAATATTTGGTTGGACTTCGTACCATAAATTTTCATTTTGATGACAAGTGTGAGAAAAATTGTCGTGTCGCAGATTATTTTATCATTTTTTTGTAAAAGTCACGCTAAGTTCTACTCGGTGACTATTGAAAACGACATTTGACAAATTATGCGCTAACCTGAGAAGCGACTTGTTTTTTCAAGACAGATCTTGAAGGGAAAATTATTAAATTCGGGGAAAAGTTTCAAATCTTAAGTATTCACATTTTATGTTGAAAATTTTTATAAGGTTCGAGATGTCAAATACTCCAGACTTAGTTTATTGTTAACTTTTGTTAAATAATATAACAACAAATCTTAAAGTACATAATTCAATTTTCTTTTACTCGATTGTTTGGTTAGCTGCTATCTCAGCTGTTCGAGCTGATAATTTATTGTTGCACAATTGGTCCAGAGGATAAATTAATCCGAGTACCCGGAGACACCATACGTAGATGACAAAAATACAATATTGTGCATGTAGTTTACGACGATTTTATTAGATAAAATACACAGAGTGCCTTGAGAATTTATTTATTACAACATGCCGAGATTCATGTCAAATATAATCGATTGGCAAAACAAATTCTAAAAGATAATAAAGTTATTGTTCGCATAATAGTTATTTATGTTACCAAGTGCGTGAAGTAAACACGAATTGCGAAGTTTAAAACTTGTCTCATACGAATCGGCATAATTTCATTTATGTGAGTGGTGGGCAGTGGGCGTACAATTTTTGTTTTAAATTTACTAACTCCATTTGCTATTTCAGTAATAATATTGAATGCTGAAGTGTGACTAGTTATTTATTAATTGATGATAACCACATAAAACCGAGTTTTCATTTGTTGGAATGATATTTGTTTTCCGATCAATTGATCTACACTATTTTTAGTTTCTTGGGAAAATTGAACAAACATTGTAAAGTAGAGAAAAGTCCAGCGTTTGGTTATTTACTCAAACTACCTATACCTTTATTAACAAGGTGTATGTAAAGAAATATACAAATCATTTGTTTAGATGGATGTAATCTGGGGTGTGTAACACGGAATCAGTACTGATTATTGTGCTTCCCTCTTCTGAACCTACAGTACCTTCAGTAGGTTAAATTCCCTGAGGAATCTCAGGACTGACCTTGGGTTGAGAGGAAACCTTTCCCGAAACAAATTAATCTTCTGGATACCTACATGTCGACTTAGTTGTCACACCAATCTCGGCAAGATATCCTCCAAGTCTGATGCTCGTGGTAATCCTTAAATGGTTCTTGGTGACTGCTAAGTAATCCCTGTGCTTTTGAAGTCACCTAGTAGAGTTTTGGACTGCCTCACCACTGGTAGTTCCAGTGTCCAGTGTTTTGAATTATCAGCCCGGAGTACTGCAGGTATTATGTGCTTGCCACAGTTTCCTTTCACAGTTTACCATCCTTGAGCTGATGACACAACTGCTCAGTGCTGAGAGGGCAGCCTGGTTAACGGACATAATATGCCTACCGACATTCCCCCGATCCAGGTTGAACTGCACGCAGCGTTCAATTGCGTGTACTTACGTCTGAAATGTACTGGTGTACTTGCCCATGGGTTTATAGTATTTGGTGCGTAGCCAAAATACACCCGCACCAGTACCCCCAGCAGTATTTGATTCGTCTGTAAACTAGCAAATTTCTATTTTCCTTGTTGTCTAGTGCATTCTAGAAGTTGGTCAAATAGAAATTCTCTGCTAACATCGCCTCTGTTAGAGACAGGCAGCTCCTGTTCAAATGATTGATCCTGGCCTCTCTGTCAATGATAAGATAAAGGGGGTTAGTGCCACAGATCCTTAATACGTATTATTACCGTTATACATATGTACGCTAGACTTTGTACTCCCTCGAGTCTCTTCGTGATGGTAAGTTCCGAGAGTTTGCGCCACCAGGCGACCGTACCATACCTAATAATAGGACGGACCATCATGTAGTCCATCCAGCTCAGTATTTTAGGTTTGCAACCCCATTTCTGCGAGTGTGTTTCTTCCAATTCAGTCTCTTATCTGGTGTGACATCTTGGTATTTGATCGACTTACTGAAGCTGACGACTATACCGTTCGAGTTTTTTTTTTGGGTGAAAGTTAACAGCGTAGTTTTGCTGGGGTTAATTTCTAGGCTAGCCGAGTGCACTATCTCTTTGACAATCCCAGTCCTGCCTGTATTATGTCACAAAAAACGTCCTCATACTTGCCCTGTGCAAATATAACAACCACGTTAACATGCCCTTAACAGATGTTACACTTTGTTATTGTCGAAAATTTATTTTAAAAGAAATTTGTAATCGTTTCAAAGCACCACCCGATTGCTACTGTCGGTGAGGGGTCATGAACGATTTTTAAGCTATGTAGATGCTTCAAAACGAAGGTGCGCCACGCTACAATTGTAGCTATCAGTCTTAAGAAGTAGGGACTTAAGACACAAAGAAAGAAACTGATAACGTGAGAAACATATAATTTACGTATATAACAGGCAAAAATACATAGCACATAAATTTAGAACAAATAACAATAAGACAACAAGCTCCCTAAAAGAAAGGTGTGTATTATAATTATGAAAGCAGGGTATAATTTTCTTTTACCTGCAGAAGCTTCACCACAATTTCCGATATTTCCTTTATACAATAGTGCTCGGGTATTGAGTTATGGTGGGTCCCTTACTGGATGTTGACCGTTTTGAGGAATAAAGTGGTAAAACGCAGCCAGTTTTTTGTAACGCAATTGGCGTCACGCGCAAGAAGATGAATAACGAAAATCGAAATTGACTTATATCGATTAGGAAAGAAAATCCCCAAATCGAAGTTGGTTTAGAGCGGAAAATTTAAAAACCAATCATGCACGCATCATTGCACCGTAGCTACTAAACCGTGAAAGTGATTTAAACTAATACCAAAACATTGGCGCAAACATAAGTGAAACCGTTTTGTTCCATAGGCCTCGCGATCCTAAAGATTATCACCAAAGGCGCAAATTACAATTAGTGGCGAATTAAACTGATCGATTTCTAAACTACAATCATGGAAGCTTCAAAACTGTACACATCAAAAATGAACTAACGTTAAGGTACTTGTTACCTGTCCAATTATTTTATTTGAAATACGGAACAACAGATGCTTTGAATAAATTTTCAATTTATACGGATGCAGGAGGAACTAAAGTTGATTGATTGACTACTTGTTGATACGGTCACGACGGACAGGTGTCAAAGTGTAAGGGCAACTGCTGTGATACGGTACCTCGGTTTCTTTCTAGAGAAATCACGATAAACTCCTGCCTCGTACAACGATTGTTGTGATAGGTAACCCAACAGTACGAGTAAAAAATGGAACGCAACTCATAGGCTAGTTTTGGTTCCAGTTATTCAATAGTTTGTCTCTCCGGTAGAATTTCTAAAAAGGATGCTAAAATGGCGTTTGTATAGATAAGGAAAATTTTGTAAATTGTAAATAATAAAGGAACTCATCAACCTACAAGTAATTAAATAGTTCGAGGGTTTTATTTAATAAAAAAAAAGTACTCCACCTGTAGTAATCACAAAAGCACACAACCGCAAACGCCAACGATTGAGAAGTAATGAAGCGGATGTTCTAAACAACGAATTCTACGGAATCTCTAGATTGAAATTCCGACATTAACGTTTGGTTGTCTAAACACCAGGCGGGAAATTGCAAGAAATCGAAATTTATTAAGCGAAAATTCACAAAAGATAGATACGGGGGTTAAATCACTGGGGATATTTTGTGTACACCCTTGGGGATATCAGAGGGATATCAGATGATATCACGGGATACCATAAGATATCATGGGAAAATCAAGGGATATGACGAGGATATCAGACGATATTATAAAGATATCAGAGGAAATCACAGGAATACCTAAACATGAAAATCCTCTTGCGCATGTCCCGACTCACGCACAATACCTTTTGTTATTGGTTATATTCCTACTGTCTATTGGAACTTCCATGCCCGTTTGGCTTAATAACTTCACGTTTTAAATGTAGAAATCCGAACTGACATATCACGACAGTTTGAAAAAAAAATCATAGGCACATCACGAGACACGTCTCCTACTAACTCTCTTAGCCGATCATTCCTGAGGAGAGATTGACCCAATTAATTACAATAACGGATCACTTTTTTCTGAAGTCTCTCGTGTTGAGAGTAAAGTTCTTATTAAAAGGACTTAATTGAAAAGTGGTTGAAACTGCCTCCGTAGTTCCAACATTGCGGCAAGTGAGCACAGAACAGGTGATTTAGGGACATTTTCCAACATGACAATCAACAACAATCACTCTCAACGTAAACTTCAGCATGATCAAGCAAAATCGGACTTGCGGTTATTCACATCCTAAACCATGGACCGCTGCGGTACCGTTTCTTCTTTGTTTACGGTTCTGTGTTTCTTCATTTTATTGTTTGCATTTAGGTAACAGAGGTAACAGAGACAGCACCAACAAAGAATTAAGAGCAATAAATAAAGAAATATCAAATACGATCAGACGAGATGCTAGAAACTACCGCAGCAAAAAGATCCAAGAAACAATAGAGAGAAACAAGAGCACAAAAGTACTACGAAAACAACTGTCTACGGGCAAATCTGAAATAATTCAATTAAAAACAAGCAAGGTAAGATCACATCAAATCGAGAAGAAATGATCAATCTTGTGGAGGAGTTTTACCGCGAACTATACACAAGCCGCCAGAAAGAAAAGGTAAACCCCAACATTTTAACACGTAGGCAAGGCATCATCAATCAAGGCTCCGAGGAGATACCAGAAATCACCATCGAGGAGATTCGTGGAGCCTTGTCAAAGATGAAAAATAATAAATCACCTGGAGAAGATGAGGTCACCGTGGAAGCAATAAAGGTTGGAGGCCCCTTCTGCTACAGAAAATACGAACACTATTTAATCTTTGCTTGCAGAATAGCACTATTCCACAAAAGTGGCAAGAGGCATCCACCATACCTCCACAAAAAGGAGATAAGACAGACCTTGAAAATTACCGCCCCATAACTCTTTTAAGCCACCTATATAAATTATTCACGAGAGTGATCACATCAAGACTGGAGAGGAAGATTGAATTCTACCAACCAAAAGAACAAGCCGGTTTTCGATCTGCTTTTGGAACTAATGATCATTTACAAAGTATCAAGACTCTCATCGAAAAGACAGTTGAGTACAATAGACCATTGGCGCTCTTGTTCATAGACTTTCATAAGGCTTTTGATACGATCGAGTTAAAGGCTCTGGTTAAAGCATTGGAAGAGTGTCGGGTAGATTATAGGTACTTAAAACTGATCTATAACATATACAATAACGCAACGATGTCGATTAAATTACACGAAAGCAGCCAACCTATCGAAGTGGGAAGAGGGATCAGACAGGGAGACCCTATGTCCCCAAAACTCTTCATAACCGTATTAGAACATGCATTTAAAAAGCTCGACTGGGACTCAAGAGGTATCACCATAGATGGACAGAATCTTAATCAACTCAGATTCGCTGACGACATAGTCCTTGTAGCTGACAATCTCGGGGAAATAAAACAAATGCTCCACGAACTTAACCACGCATGCGCCGAGATTGGTTTGAAAATTAATTTCTCTAAAACCAAGATCATGACTAATTTGATTTTGAGTGAACGTATCAAGATCGAAAACACCCAAATCGAAGAGGTCGATAAATATGTATACTTAGGTCACGAGATGCGCATTTCAAGGGACAATCAGACCTGCGAGCTGCATAGGAGGATCAACCTTGGGTGGGCTGCCTATGGGAAACTCAGGTATAGTTTTAGAAGCGACATTCCTATCTGCTTAAAACGAAAAGTGTTCGACCAATGTATTCTGCCGGTCCTTACCTACGGAGCGGAAACATTAACCTTAACATCCACATCCGCGAAAAACTAAGGGTCGTACAACGAAAAATGGAAAGGTCGATGCTTGGAGTGAGCCTGAGAGATCACATTAGAAACGAGGAATTACGGCGAAGAACAGGAGTGACGGACGTCATCAAGCGAATAGCTACACTAAAATGGAACTGGGCAGGCCACATAGCCCGGATGTGCGACGACCGATGGACGAGGAGATTACTGGAGTGGAGGCCACGCAGCGATAAGAGAAGCCAAGGAAGACCGCCTACAAGATGGACCACCGACATAAAAAGAATAACAACCAACTGAATTCAGACAGGACAAGATAGAAAAAGGTGGAATGCCATGAGGGAGGCCTATGTCCAGCAGTGGACGTCTCAGGCTGGTTGATGATGATGATGATGATTATTTAGGTTTCCGTTTCGACTTTTTTATATGTTTTATAAGGGAGTTATCACTAGTGTGTGAGATGGTGAGTCGACACTAGGTGTCGCAAAACTTATTGTTCGAGATGGTTAACGTTGATTTAACTGTTGTCAGGTTAAGATTTCGTTTTCTTTGGCACTTTTCCCTCGTTGTATTGTAAATCTTTATCAATTATCAATTTTAAATAAAACACTCTTATCTCTGAAACCCCAAATATAAAAACAAGAAAAACAAAACCAAAGAATAACTCCACTTTCTCCCTTCCTAATTACTTCAATTCTTATTTCTTCTCTTTTTCCCTTCAGATTTTTTCTTCTTTCTAGAACTTCTCTAACCCAACCCGCTCCTTCTCCACGTTTGTTCGTTGGTTTCCCTGTTCCCCGTGCTAAACCTCGCAATCATTCTCTTCTCCATTAAACTCATTACTCCCGTTATTCGGTATTAGTCCTTATACATCTAGTTATACCTACTACTCTTTATCTTTTCTCCTTTTCTGCATTTGCGTATCGGCTAATAGCTCCAATTTAACTCAATGCCCCGCTACACTGTCGTCAACCGGTTGATCAACTTGTTGATCGACTATTGCGCATTGCTAATAGCGGCTTAATCGAGATCGTTTTTACGATGCCTTTAAGTAGCACTTTCTGCGCTCTTCTTCGTGTGCTTCTCATCATTTGAGGTTAGATATCATTATGGGCGAAGTAGTGAAGTTTCCTTGTTTTAATAGTATCTACAATCTCAGCATCTTTATTCATTTTGCATAGAACCTCTATATTGGTGACGTGATCCATTTAGGAAATCTTTAGAAGTCATCAATACTGATTACTGGATTAGGTATTTGCTCTTTGGTTACTACCGTAACCTTTGTCGTTTTTATGTTTGCGATTAAACCATATATTTTACTATATTGCACCACTCTGTCTAATAAATTCTGTAAGTCTTGCTTGTTTTCGGCTATAAGAACGATGTCATCAGCATATCTACAGTTGTTCATTTTCTCCCCTTCTACTACTACACCTTCTTCGGCTTCGTACAGAGAGAATTGAATAACAGGGGGGATAGAATGCATCCTTGTCTCACACTGAAACGTATATCAGATCAGTCAGATCTGTTGATTTATCTTCTATTTTTACTGAGGCTTTTGTTGATAGTCAGTGGCTAACGGTGTGGATCGCCATTCCCATAACTTCAAAAAATGCTTGGAGGTGGTTTGCTGCAGGTGCTTAAAGGGATGCTTTGTTTCGATTTTTGGAAAGAGGAACTTAAATTCTCCATTCGCAAGTTATGATTGTGGTGTGGGCCTCAAAAAAAATTGCACATCTTTATTTATAACAAATAAACTTGTACCCAAATAAGTTTTCTGATGTCTCAGTACATAAATGTTTGAAAATGTAAAAATAGCAATTAAAAAATGGGATACCAGCGTCACACCCTACTTTGAAATTGAATTGTTCTGATCAGCTCGCTCATACGATGTCTCTTGACTTAGTGGTAGAGTTCTTCATAGATAAAATATATTTCCTTTCAAAATATATAAAAAAGAATTGTATACAAGCTCAAATAGTTTTTAATCGTCCATCTGATACAACAAAACAATTTGGCCTGTTGGTGAATTAGTGTCGTCTAGATTTCGGATCTAAAGGCCGTCGTTCATTGGAATTTCTTCCTAACGTTTCGCTAATACAAGTGGCCAGCTTCTTCAGAGGTCTGTTCATTTTCGGTATTGTATGAAGACTGATAACTTCTACTTCAAAAGTTGTATTTATACGTACTGGTTCTGAGAGGGCGGGGCTTCCATCGTAATGTGACAAAATAATAGAGTATAGTAAACATAATAACCGAAAAAAAAAGAGATAAAGGGAACAAAGGTTACAAATTATTATTGTGCTTCAGGTATCTTTCAAGTCGAAAACATAGAGTTGCTCTTTGCATGTTCTTATGCAATTTTTCTTTTTTGATCAAAACTTGAGAGCTCTATTGTTAGATTATTAAACAAAAAATCTAAAATAAATTTACTTTAAATGGACTCTTATTCGGAAAATATTTTCCTCGGTGCAGAAAGTATAATTACTGCAATAATTATATAAAGCAACTACGCTCTACAAAGACAAATGGTGTTGCAGAAACGTAACAAAAGAATCATACGCGAAATAAGGAATAATTTGCAAAATTTGATTCAATAAAGTAACCTCCTATTTTTATCGTTAAAATACGAGATAAGAACATGTAACTGCGACAAGAGAAAAGGACGGAAATTAAGTTTTAATATGTATTGTGCAGTTAATATTTGAGTTGGTTTATAAAAAGTAAATTTAGTTTGAGAATAGCGAAACAGCTTTTGTGTCATAAGACTGGTTTATAATAGATTTAACTGTTTTAACTTATTCTGGTACCCTCAATGTAGAAATGGAGTTTGTCCCATTGTCCTCTTAACAATAGAAAGCATTAGAATGTTAATTCACACAGCACCGTTGTGTGTCGATTGGTGATAAAATTTCTAAAGGCTTAAACTTCTGTGTATATTGGATTTGTACTACATTTATTTTTGTTAAAACACTCAAATGTAGAGGAGCTGCGCTGCTAGTTCGTTTTAATAACGTGTATCTTCCAGCAGGAAAATAATTACATTCCGGTATTTCAAACTTTTTGTTGCAACGAAGCAAATTGCCAGTCGATAGTAACTAAAAATAAAATTGAAGTACCTGAATAGCAATTTATTTCTGGATAATAATTTAATGGTTAAAGTAATAGTGCGAAATGCAAGGTTTTTTAAGATTGTTATTCAATTTGGGTTTTCAGAGATTTTTATTCTGTTTGCAAGTAATTACTAATAAAGTTTGTAACTGAATTCCAAATTATCTGTTCGTAGAAATATTGCTGTATACGTTCTAATTAATATCGTTATTAAATTTGCCAATTAACATAAATTCTCAAATTTTCTTGTAATTGTATGCTATGCTTTTGAAATTATGTTTAATTTATAATTTATATTTTTCTTTTAGCTATACTTTCTTTTATGTGACTTGTAGATTCTGTACATTGTTAAATATAAAAATTTTAGAATTAAAAACGTAAAATAAGTAGAGATTGCTTTTTTGTGTAGGTCAGAGGAGGGGGGGAGGTTAGTGGTTCGCGGGATGATTTGACTTTCTGAGTTTGTGAAATGGTAAGCTCGTAATAATCGTTTTTTTCCTTGCAAGCCCCTCCGGAGGGTACTTTCCAGTTTACTTACCTTAAGAAAGTACTGTCACAAATCTGTTAAAAGTTAACACAACACACAAAAATTAAATAATAAATAAATAAAAATAGATCGTTACAAAGAAAAATTTACAAGACATAATTTACCAAAATTAATAAAGTTTATACGGTATCAACATTACTGAAGTAGTAAAAACATCAAATTGATCACGTGAAATCGCCAAAAATTGTATTTTTATTAATCAAACATACAAATTAAATCGAAACATTCTGATGAATACAAAATCTTATCCTTACTCGTCTTGCATTAATAAGTTAAATATACGCACAAAATGTCCAATCAATGAATTAAAAGAGCACCGAAAGTTAATGTTTTTAAATTCGGTATTGTTCACATATGTACTTAAATAAAAGCATAAATACCTGGAGGTCTCGGCTGACTGTGAGCACGAGCTATAGTTCATTTGTTTGACTTATCCCGATGACGTCATGTATGCATTAAATTACGAAGTGACCGTCGTCTGTAATTTAAAGCAAAAATATGGACAGTGATACCAACCTTTTTATGCATTTACTTATTTGTTGATTGAGGTTACGAATACGTTTGTTTACTTCTATTTGTTTTTCATTGCTTCTTTAGTTAATATTTTAAAAGATCGGTTCTTTTCAGAACCACATTACCCTTTTCTAGTGTTTATTTAAGGTAAACATTAATCCGTTTTTACAAATAGAGATAACATTTTTGTTTTCATTTTCAACATGCCTCGTAGGTCAATTACAGCAGATGAATTGATCTATAACTTAGTGGATTACTTTAATAAGGAAAAACAGAACAACGGGTCCTAACACCAGTTCATACAAGGGTTAGCGATGCTTTGAAAATTTACACCAAAACTATTTCTAATGCTTTACGACGATACCAAAATAAAGAAGAAAGCAAGGAAAATGAACCTCAACAAAGAAGCCTAAAAAGATATGGATCAACGACAAAAAAGTGAAATCCGTACTACAATTTACAACATGTACATTAATCATGAACATGTTACATTAGATACGCTCTTAACAAAAATTAGAGAAAGAGGCATCATTGAGTGTAAAAGGACAAGTCTCTATCACGTTTTGTTGGACATTGGATTTACTTTTAAGCAAACAAACAACAGAAAACCTCTTTGCGAAAAAACTGCAATAGCATCGATGAGGTTAAAATTTTTGAGAAGTTACATCAATAAAATCATCTAATTACATAATACTGCATATTAACATTATATTTGATAACAATTTATACATTATTGTGAACGCAGTTATAGTGAAATATGAATGAATAAAATTCTCACTCGTTTTATTACCTACATCATGTAATTTGAATCAGTTATTGTAAATATCATAGTACCCCATTAGGGTGTGAATGCACAAAATGGACACTACTGAAAATACAAACCAATGGTGTATTTAATAAGTTAGAAACACTGGGTTATAAAGTATGTTTAAAAGGATACTTTAATAAATTTATAAATACTACTTTAATTCAATTATACTAAATACACCAATAGTTTTCAATTGAGTATAATAATCTACACATAGTATATTATGCTACTAGGAGTAGAACGCATTCTTTTTCTGTTGAGCGAAACACAAAAGGCGTTCGACTCCGTGTAGCATATACTATTTTTCTTCAAGCGTAAAAAACCAAATTCTTGAAGTAATTGAGGTGGTTTTAGAATGAATAGGCAACAGCGTTAACTCAACTTTACAACTGTCAAACATGACTGTCAAACAACATTATTTTTGTTGTGTGTATTAACACGGTTTGTAAAAGGAAAATTTTTGTATTAATTTGTAGAGTAAGAAAGAAAGCTATAATTATTTAACAATACAACAATAATAATAATTAACTCTTATTTCAGATGAAAACTTAAAACAAACATTCTTTTGTAGTAACTATATAGTGGAAAAAATACCTATTTCTTATTTATAGTAATATTAAAGGTACAATTTTGTAATGTCGAGTTAATAATATTTAATCCACTACTTGCTGTTTTAGAACTGACATTGACGTCATTATAGTCGTGATGGATTTCATATTCACTTGACTGGGATATGCTCGATGTTGCGGTGGAAGTACTAGGCCTGTTAAGATCACCTGATGTTACGGTAGATGTGTTACCTTCATCGCACCCTAATATTCTATTGGCAATTTCACGTTTGTTTGAAAGGGAGTCTTCGATGTATCCCTCAGCTACATTGTTAGATTTCCATCCACCGTGTCTTTTTAGAGTGGTAATGTCTCCACCATTGTCAACTAACAATGTAGCTGAGGTTCGTCGCAGTGTATGACCAGTGTATTCCTCTGGATTAGGTAGTTTTAAAAAGTTGCCACTTGTTTTGGTATACCTGAAATTTTATGTATCCCCATAACGACACGGTGGCATCTACCATTTTGGTATTTTAAAAGAATCTTGTTATGTTGATGTCATTAGGTCGAAGTGTCATATATTGTCTACATAAATTTAAATAAAAATCTCCAACTATGGTAAATGTCCGTGACTTATTCGTTTTAGTATTAGGAATTTTTACTAGTATTATACGTTCCAGGTCTTCGATATCCTGTATTCTTAAATTGACTAGTTCGTCGCAACGACATGCCCCACTAACTCCGAATATTAATACGATCTAAGAAAATAGTATCTACTTTAGCGATTGAAAAAGTTATATTTGAAATTACCTTCATGGCCAAATATTCATTGTTTGGCGCATTTTGTAAAAAGTTATTAAAATGTTCTTTTGAGAAAACTTTTGCTTTTTGGTTGATACCCATCAGCTTGGCGCTTCAAGAAGGAAATTAATTTTGCGTAATTTTTAAGTTTATGTCATGTTTAATATTTAATTGGCACTTTAGCATGGAATATTGTGCCCATAATGACGAACTTTTCATAGTTTCCGCCAAATGGGAAAAATACGCTAACATAACATTTTCTGTGTAATTGATTATATTATTTTCTTGCGCCCATTTCAAAATTTATTGTAAGCAAAATCATATATTTTGCGCGATTTGTTGGGGATCAAATTTTCAACTAAGGCATCGGCGATTTGTTTTATTTTAGGTGGAGTTCCTTCAATTTGCGACATTTTTAAAAGTTTAAATTTTAAATGGCGTTTCTGCTTAAAAGTGCTAATACCTCTACCGGCAAACTAAGTTACTAATTGAGCGTAAAATAATAATATTATTGTACGCCGTAAAATAATGTAGTCGTTCTATATATTCAATGCGGTATAGTAAAATTCATATTTTAGCACGCTTGAAGAAAAAGATATTTTTGTTTAATGTTCGTCAATTACTTCAATGCTTTAATACTTCACACTCTAAACTGAAAACACGATTGAAATTATGCTTCCGTATTTTGGAATTCGAATGTTGTCTCGAAGCATAATGGTTAATAGAATTACTAAAAATTCAATTTTTATAAATAAATCAAATAAATAAACATTAACTCACAAATTTTGCGAGTTACAACATTTATAGTTTGAGCAAGGGGCTGCTATGTTCGGAATCGGTGATATTTACTTAAGGGACCTTAACATACTTTGATCTTTAATCGTTTATATGCACCAGGGACCGTCAAAGATTTAAAACAAATCACTTTTATGTAGAAAACTATTGGAAGTATTATTTCATTTCTATGGGAGAGTTCATTCGTCTTAACTCACAATATTTACAAAATGTTTGCAACATTTTAGAATAACTTACCGACATTCATTTGCTACGCTTTAAGTTTTATTGAAAATAATAGGTATGCTTTTACGTGCGTACCTCTACTATAAGTAAATTAAACTTTTGTCTTTGATTTACAAACATTATGATATACCGACATTTGACATTCACGTTATAGAAGTTGATATCAAAACTGTCCGTACAAGAAAACGTAATTTGTTGTTGATGCTATCCTTGTTAGTTACTTGAGTTAATAAGAGACATATAGAACGACACTCTTAAAATAATACGTTGGCTAATAATGTATACGTTGTATTCAATACGTAGAAAAGGATAGCCATATACAAATGCTCGTTTGATTCATCGATCAATCGGGATAAGTAAAACGAATGAACTATAGTTGACATGAACCAGAAGTTGTTGTGGCAGATTGGACGACGATGGAAACGAAGACGAAAAGTCGGATCAAAATAATTCTTTTTAATAACGCCAGAACCTGGCACATGACTACATTAAGTTTTTTTGAATAGGTTCTACCAAGTAGGAATTTAAGTTTGTGGTACGGGAATTTTAAATCCGCAACGTAGCGAAACTGGGTAAGTTTCCAACAAACTTCAAAAGTGAAATATTTGGGTCGTATGAAGAAATATGTATATCTGCCAACTTGCAAAACGGGGAAAAACACTCCTAAATATCTTCAAACCCGAAACTTGTTCATTTTTGGTGCTGACGTAAATAAAAATCGTTGACTGAGTTAGAACGACAATATGGCACTCTTATCATCACTTGTGCACGTACAGTCCACAAAACTGATGAAGTTTTGTACTACATTGAGAAAATTACAATTGAAAGGATAAAACAGCAAAAATTTATTGTATTTCAAGATGAAGTCGATGAAGTGATCCCGTCTTGCAACGATGCAAGATAAGGAAATTGAATGAAATTCAACCCAATTTAAATATGCGTAATGAAGACTCAGCGATTAATTTTAATAGAAAAATTACAAACGAAAGTTACAAATTCTGAAAACGTTATAGGATCTCCAAATTAGATTTACTTGCGGTGCCACGCAGCCGAATTCCATAGCTCGATATGGGTTTAAGAATGACTTGTATAAACACCAGTTCGTTTACCAATGTGAGTTGAGATTGTTTCTCAAAGAATCAGAACATCTGTTCTAACTTGAATCTGAATTGCTTACGTTTCGTGGTCGATTTAATGTTTAGGCGTTATTTTCTCATTTAACAAGTCCCACTTTTGAAGGACATCAAGGTGTTCCTGAAGGTGTTGTTATATAACTATTAGATGTAGAAGTATAGCGAATACAGCAGTATCATCTGCATATGTAGCAACTGCAGTGGTGATTGAAAAATCGCCATATAGGATGTAACGGTTGAGGTTCACAATTAAGCGACGGTTCTAGCGAAACAAAAAAAAGAATAAAAGGAAATACGGATCAATGTGGCGTATTAGGTTCGTGAAAAATAAATTATTTAGGTAGCACAGCAGCTTCCCGGCTTCGTCGAAGAGTAGGGGGGTTCTTAAGGAGTTCAAAGAAATTAAACTGCTGTCTAACAAGGCGCCACTTGCTGGGTAAAAGAAAGAAATAAAACCGACTAATAGGAGATCAACAGGTTTTACTTAAGCGTAATACACTAGATCAAGCAACTGTAACACAACAATTAATCTTAAGAAAAAGATAGACAATTAAAAAAAGAAAATCCTATAGTAATAGGTGAATGAGAAAGAGAGAGAGACTGTCGAATATATTCACGTACGTTAACAGTATACTCGCTTAATAATAAGTAATTTATACAAATAATGTACCGGATTCACAGGTAAGCTTTAGTCACACCAAATGTAGTGTTAATGTTCCAATTGAGGATTGTGTTACGTCTACGGTTAGAAAACCAAAAGACGCATAACTTAAATGAAAAAATTGTTAAAAAAACTAATTTCACGGAATGAGATAAAAATGGCTACGCAGACTTTAACAATTTTTAAAGTAATCACAATAATAAAATAAATTACCTTGGTGGAGAACTGTGATGTGTTAAATCAAGATGGAATAGGAATTAATGAAAGATTATAACAGAATGAGACCTATTCCAACGAGGTCATCACACCTCTCCTCAGATGGTCAAACATATAAACAAACATGTAAAACAAAATAACAATAAATAAAGCACGAATTTAAAAATATTAATTCAATGGCGAAAGCTAGGATTTCTAAATATTAGATCAATGACGCACACGAAATGTTTAAATAAATAAATTCAAAAACGTCGTATATGACAATTAATTAATGTCAACAGAATTTGAAATAAGATAAATTAAAGAAATTCAAAATACCGTTGAGTAGTCCTTTGCAATTCTTGTTTTGAAGAAATTTAAGTTCCTGGTCCTCCCAAATTATATGATTTTCCAGGTTTTCGAGTTACCATACACTCCAGAACCACTGTTAATTGTGTAATACAAATTCCATTCTGGTATCAATAATTTAGTCATTTTATTTAACTAAACTAAAGAAAATAATTGATATTTTCTTGTAACAATATGTGTTATAAAACAGTAACTCACATCTTCAAACATAAATAAATTGACTTTTTTAAAAAGTATCTATCAATCTAAAACAAAACTTGTTATGGCAACAACAACATATCAAAACATAATTACTACGATCTAATTTTAAATCTAATATAAATAATTCGAACGAAACAGATTGGCTGATATGAATACTCTGCGTACATATATCACTTACACACGGCGATTCATCTGGTCGAATATGCAACGACTTAAACTAAAGTTGAATGGGGTAAGTACCTCCTGCAAACCCAAAAGGCCTTTTGTTTTCGCGTCAACCGCTCTAAGTGAAGCTCACGAGCACGTATTGAGCTGATTATAAACTTTCGGTTGTTGAGTGTACCTTCGCATTGGGTTTTACTTAATACTAAAAAATCGAAGCCGTTTCATGTCGTATGTACATGAGCTTCACACGCATTAACAATAAATAAGTTACTTAAATAATAAAACTTAGCTGTAATTTGATGAACGAAGTCCCGAGAGTAAGAGTTTTCTGCTAGCGACGATATCGACAGTCGTTAAGTTAGGTAACCCCAGGATTCTTCTTAGGGAAGGTGTGCGAAGAGCAACGGAAGGCGTTAGGTTCCCTCGTTGAAGTTATGAAGCATAACCACTCTTTATCTGATAGACATGGTACCAACCGGTTGCTTATAGCTATCTGATGCAAAACCGTAGTGTGGTATTTAATCGACACGGAAGGCCTTAATCAGCCACTCCAGCACCCCCAGGAGTTATCCAGATATAACACGCAGCGAAACCGTAAGGTCAAGAAACTTGTAACACACATAAATGATTGTGTAAATTTCAATTTATAATGAACGCTAAAATACCACCCGTGCAGAAAGAACGTAGAAAAAGAAGATGTGATCGGTTTTAGTCTTTTTGGGAGGATTTTTCCAAATAACAGGAGAATAGGATATTGTGTCATTTGATTTTTCAGGTTTTAACCTAAACTAGTCATCATCTTCTTCTCTTTCATGCTTTTCCACTCTGGAATTGTATCCACTAATAATTCATTGTGCTATACTTTCTTTGCCTAATCATCGCTCTTCTTTTCTGCATCTGTTTTCTCTCAATAATATCTCTTTTGTCATCTTTCTTTTTATTATTACCTTTTCTTTTGTAATATGCTTTACTATTTTCTCCCCGTATTTCACTTTTTTTCTCTTTTTTGTTTACAATTCTTTCCTCCAGCCTGAATGTTTTCTAGTTTAAGCTCCTCTTCTAATAGGTTCTGCAATTTGTTTATCCAGTCCTAACGTTAAATTAAATAATTTTAGGATTACTTTTAATGGGAATACAGAAAGTATGGAAAGTGAAAACATAAGGGAGATGATAGGAGTAGGCAGTGGTGTTATATCTCAAAAGTCTAGCACGGTTTTGATGAAAATTAATTTATCAATTATTAATTAATTTATATCAAGAAAATGTGTTGACAAATTGCCGGAACTAGTAATTTTCTTCAAAACCGTACTAGACTTTTTGAGATATCACACCACTGCCTGGCGAAACCGGAAAGCCAACGCATAACGTCATCTATCGGTGACTGAAGGAAACACTAACACGCATAGAGAATCTACTGCTTGTATCTATGGACGTTCTACATTCCGGGGGAGATGATGTATTTCTGGTTTTATGTATTTTGCTGAAATTTTTAAGTATGTAAACAGTCACTATGAAAATATTTATGAAAAATCGAGAAATAAGTCTTTTGCAAAAGAGGAAAAGGTACATTTTACCATTTTTCTAATTAGCATAATTGAGTATAGTCGCTTAGCATCCTTTAAGTTAGTTTTTTCGTACTTTTAGATAAGTGGTGTAATCATGTAACAATGTAATCCAGGTACAAAAGAAATGTTTTAATAGTCTTATTATATTTATAAATTAAATCTGTTTCAGTAATTTTATTTTAAAAAATACTGATATGAATATTTTTTTGCTAAAACGTTGGAAATACTCTAGGAACCGCGGTCGTAAGTAATCCTTTGTACTCCTTAGTAGTACTTACGCGTATACGCAAAATAGGTTTGACTTTTGGTTGACAAACGTATGGTAATTGATATACTGTCACTTCGATAAGGTTAAAGAGCCGTTACAGAATGGATTGTTGATTTAACGAAGGAACTTGCTGCTTTTCTGAAAGCAGTACAGCTCTTAATTGTCTCGAACTGCATTTAATAGACGAACGTGATCGGTTTATTTATACAATTACAAACGAAATATTTTTCACCAACTTACTCCAAGAGAAACAGTCTAAACAAAAGAAGAAAACCTTATAAAACAGAGAAGACAGATCATTTTACCCAATTCCAGTGAACGTCTCTCTAACAGAAATTATTTGTTTTTAACTTTTTTTTTTAATGGAACCCCATATATTTTATTTTAAAATTAAATAAACTATTTTATGACTTTAGGTTAAACGACAAAAACGTAATGGAAGAAAAACGGAGGTGTGAAACAACCTGTACTACAAAAAAATTAGAGATCCTGATTGTTTTATTCTAGGTAATTTTAATGGGGCTTGTGACGACAAACTTGTCATTACTTTGCTGTTAATCAATATTAGTATCTTACGAAATTGTTTGATTATCCAACTGCTTCATGTTTACAGTAATAACATATTGACACATTGGGGCTTAGTTTACCAACGTGGTAAATAATCGGTCTCACAGGTAGTAACTATTAATGCAGGCAACTGAAACTTTTTATGTCGTACTTATACCTACAATTTTATTTTTATGTGCATTACACCAAACCTAAAAGTTTATTCCTAAATAATTCCAAAACTTATTGATGTCGATGTATATAGAAAGGGATGAAAGTTATCAAATCCAATTACAGATTAACAGCAGTTTACGAAATGTCACAGAATGTTACGGCCCGAATTAAATAAACCCAAATGGAATAGTATAAGATTAAAGAGAAGTCACATTAATTATAACGGACAAAATCTGAAATGTTTCATTATAAATTTAAATGGAAACGTTTTTGTAAAGAATATTCTAATTGCCCGATATCGATTTATTTTTTGAACAAAGGCGCAATTCAGTTTGAAAATGATGGAAATAAGCGTAATCCGCGGATGTAGCCCGGGATGAAATTGAATCACGTGCTAGTTTTGCATCTGGAAATATTTGTGGAATACATACGATCAGAGCGGACACAAACCGTGCGGAAACCGATAACCAGTTGGTCATAACAAAATCTTTTG
The DNA here is from genome assembly GCA_030710515.1 of Abscondita cerata. Taxonomy (NCBI): domain Eukaryota; kingdom Metazoa; phylum Arthropoda; class Insecta; order Coleoptera; family Lampyridae; genus Abscondita; species Abscondita cerata. Next base: position 279,184 of record JALBCR010000239.1, on the reverse strand, counting down.
TTGAATCGTTTCGTGTGTTATACGCACGAAACGTATTTTTAAATGTTCATTTCAATTAAATTGAATTTAATTAAAGTGTTACGAAAATCGATGCGTTTAGTGTCGGTTTTCGCGATCAAATTTTGGCTTCTAATAATGGACATTCCATTCGTGCAGTGTCTATTTGCCTTTGTGTACGGATAACTAATGCGGTGTAGTTTAAACTTTATAGAGAACTACCAAACTTGTATTACATAAAGTGTTACACGACATGAATTTGTACGCAAGCATAACTGGGATTGTGTTAGTTACTCTGTTTTGCCAATATGGCTTCGTTCGAGAGACTATTGAGCTACAAAAGGAAATGCATTTTTATTTATATCCCTACATATATATTTTTGATTAAGCTCCTCTTTCTGGTACGATTCGTTTTCTTAAAGTATTGTTCCCAAGACGAATCAGAATTTACGATGACTGACAAAAAGTTGACTTGAGAATTGGTTTCTGTCTAAATAAATGAGAAAATTACGTGTTGAGAATCCAACAGAGTCATCTTGTTTAAATTAAGAAAAATGATAAGTTGATTAACTTTTTTTTCCTCTCTCGGAAGTAATGAAATTTTCTCTTGCATTAAAAGCGCCATTCCATTATTATTTTTGTTACAGAATTTTCCATAACGAACAATGTAACATTTTCACTTTATAAATTTTAAGCGTAGCCGTGTCACCGACGTAAAGAGAAATGTATGACATCAAAACTCCTTTTATGCGTAATGTTTTGCATATGAGGCATGTCGAACTCGACGAATCAGTTGCAAACTATTACTGTTTCCGAACGATTGTTCTTTACTACGTTGTCAAATGCAGATATAAATCGAAAAAAATGCTAATATTACAAAAATTTATGTTTGTGTTTGACATTTACAATATTTTCTGGTTTTTCCGTACCATAAATTCTGGGATTTTTTTTAAATAACATAACAATCAAAACAATTTAAATGTATTTAAATTAAGTATAGTAAAGTTTTGCCTTTATGGCACATTAATATTGATCTGATAATAAAATCATTATTCGCATAGCAAAAAGGGATTTAATATCTCTCTATACTGATTTTCTGTAAGGGGTCGTAACACTTTGCCCACTGGACATAACCCCAAATTTTGCTGTAGCGGCCGCCATCTTGGACACAACGCCCAACTTGGACATATCACCTTCTTCGTTCTTTGGACACAATGCCCAACCTGGACACATCGCCCACTTCGCTACTTGAACGCAATGACCAACTTGGAAACATCGTCCACTGATTTTTGAACGTCTGATTACGGAAGTACGCTGTCTCAGTATCCGTGGACACATCGCCCATTTTGATTATTGGACACAACGCCCAACTTGGACACGTCGCGAAATTCGCTTTAAGGACACAACGCCCTACTTGGACACATCGCCTACTTTGTTTTGTAAAACAAAACATATACTTAGATAATTCAAAGCTGAAGAAAGCAATGCAGTCCAACCAAATTAGCATTCAACCTCGGAAAAATTCCAATACAGCTGTATATACTATTATATTGCTATTATATACATTGTGTCAAAAGTTGTCAACGATCGGACGTCTGCTAAACTTCTTGTGGAGAGGAAGAAGTTTAGCGAAAAATATTTTTTCCAAATATATAGTTGATCGTAAAACGAAATAGTTTTATGCACTTCAAAGCTTATAAAATTTGCAACAAAAGCGTTTTAACACTTTTTCTGAAAATCTTTAAGTTAAAGATCAAAATAAGGTAAACGTGTTACAACAGCACAGTGCACAGTCACATTTCAAATCAAGATAACTCTGGAAGTTTAGAAGATAGAAGGATAGGACAAAACTGACATCTAGGGTGCTCTGTCCAAGTTTTATTACACATATTGGAAAACAAAAGCGAATCATCTGTCAAACTTATTAATATAACTTGTATATTTTTAAATGGAACACCCTGTATATTTTTATATTTTCGAATGCACCATTCTATTCTGAGTTCAACGATATAGCACACTTGATACTTTAATCGGGTTTTGATTAGTTTTTGCACAGTTATAATCAATTATCCAACAAAAAACACCAAAAACTTTACTCGGACACGTGTTTCAACAGCTAAGGTGTCATTATCAGCGATACCGATACTAAAATTAAAAATAACGGGAAGCTTATATACAGGGTGCTTCACGGTGAGTGGCCTATTAGACGTTATGGTAAAACTACAAATAAATTAAAAATGAAAATTTGCGCACATGGTTTATCAGAGGAGCTCTATTTAATACAAATAATGACACGGTTGCAGCACTTCCGGATATACCGGAAGTTAGCGCAAACTTCCTTATTTTAAATAGCATGTTATGTTTTTTATGCAAGATTAGAATTCTACTTAATCTTTTAAGACAACTTTCAATAACATTTATTAACTCTAAAATTAATATTTGTTAAGTTATTTTGATGTTAACAAAATATTATACAAAAACTAAACAACTTTAAAAATTAATAACGCCTCCTATGTTAAATTCTAATTAAAAATTTTTTTTTGATACGTTTATGAGAGTTGGAACTTATGTGTGAATAAACTACAAATGTTTCAAATTGTACAGGGTGTTCAAAACAGGAGATCACACTTAAACAACTTCAATGTTCATTTAGTCGCTTATTTTAAATAGAACATACTGTATATTATAAAATCAGTAGCTTTCTTTTTTGATTATCTTTCGTCCTATACCAGCATTCCCTATACCTAAAATGTGTCGGTCTTGAGTTATTTTAAGTTCTTTCAGAAAATGATTAATCTATCATGAGATCTGGACTCCTAGCTGGCCACAACCAAGGGCCGCGGAGTCCAATCCACCTATCTTCAAACATTTGGTTTAGTATGTTTGATACCTCCCCTGTAGAGTGAGCAGGAGCCCCGTCATGCATATACCAAGAACTTGTAAATTCTAATAGAGGTAAATTGTCCAAAAAATTGGTTACTATCGTCCTTAATATTTCGACATAACGCTGTGAAGTTAGAGTTCTATCGTAAATATGGTAACGGGATTTAAGAAGACATTAAAACTAAATTTCAGTTGGAAACCAGTTTCCCTTCTTGCTTGAGGATTTTAATTTGCCCAAATGTGACGGTTACGTCTATTGAATATTCCTAAGTGGGAAAATTTGGACTCATCATCAGTCCAGATCATTCTTTTTAAAAAGTTATTATCTTCTTGAACTCGAATTAAAATCATTTCACAGAACTGAGTTCTGTAAGTAGCATCTCTTGGATGAAATGAATGTACCGTAGTATACTTATAATTGTGCATTTTATACTTCCATAAAATTCTCTCTATAGAGAATAAGACATACCTAAGTCATGCACGGCGGTGTAAATGGAAGCTTGTGGATGTGCTTCGAAATACGCCAGAACAGTTATTTGGTTATCTTCATTAGCTGTAATTGAACTAAGACTTGTTTTCGCTGCTTTAAAAGTGCCAAACCTTAAGAAATTAGCCTCAATTCTTCTGAATTTTGTTTCATTCATACCTGGTACATGAGGATTTAATTCATTGAATCTTCTACATGTTCTACTAACAATTTTGTTGCATTCTCCGTGAATATAAAATAAATTTAAATAATGTTTATTGAAGTAATTATTTTGCATAATTATTTACAGAAGCAATGCTGTGACACTAATGCAGTAAAAATTTTATTGACGATATTTATTTGTTTTCCATAGCACACTGTACTTGATATTTATGATAAATTAAACATTTTTTTAAATAACTTAAAATAACTCAAGAACCACACATTAGGTATAGGGATTGCTGGTATAGGACCAAAGATAATCAAAAAAGGAAGCCGCTGATTTTATAATGTACAGTATGTTCTATTTAAAATAAGCGACTAAATGAACATTGAAGTGTGAACTCCTGTTTTGAACACCCTGTACAATTTGAAATATTTGTAGTTTATTCACACATAAGCTTCAACCCTCATAAACGTATCAAAAAAAAATTATTAATTAGAATCTAACATAGGAGGCGTTATTAATTTTCAAAGTTGGATTAGTTTTTGTATAATACTTTGTTAACAACAAAATAACTTAACAAATATTAATTTTGGAGTTAATAAATGTTATTGAAAGTTGTCTTAAAATATTAAGTAGAATTCGAATCTTGCATAAAAAACATAACATGCTATTTAAAATAAGGAAGTTTGCGTCAGCTTCCGGTATATCCGAAAGTACTGCAACCGTGTCATTATTTTTATTAAATACAGCACCTCTGAAACACCATGTACGTAAATTTTCAGTTTCAATTTATTTGTAGTTTCACATTAACGTCTAATAGGCCACTCACCGTGAAGCACCCTGTATACTATCTGCTTATCACGCATCGTTAAACTTAATTGAATCTAGATAAGCTTAAATAATTCCGAAAATCCTAATGGACCGTTATCATCATAACTCATAAGCAAAGTTCTGTTTTTAAAAATTTCTAAACTTTCACAAGAATCAAATTCGTTTTTATTATCTACCCTCTTAATTAATTCAATGTCGCCTACTCTATGGCCATTTTCAAGCATATTCATGGCAACACTGGACCTATCTGTGCGATGATATTTGACATGAGCTAGGTGCTCTTTAAAACGAGTTTTAATAGGTCTCTTGGTTTGCCCTATATATACTTGGTTACAGTCTTTACAATTAATTTTATATGCTCCCTGATTTATCACACATTTTATTGGGTCTTTCGGATTGCCTAAAAGATTTTGCAAGTTGTTATTACTAGAAGTCACTGTTTGATAATCAAATTTTGAAAATATCTTTTGAAGACCTTTTGTGTATGTGGGATAATTTGGTAATTTGACATATTTCTTATCTATTTTGATATTACTAGTTCCTAACGTTGTAATGTTTCTAATGTTTAACTTATGTTTATGTTTTCTAATTATGTTTGTGACAATTGATTCTTGAAAACCATTGTATGATGCAATCTGCTTAATATTTCGCAGTTTTTTATCAAAGTTTTGTTTTGACAATGGGAAATGTAATAATCGGTGAATCAAAAGTTGGAAGATGCAAGTTTATGTTGCATACTATGGTTGGAATAATTTGTTATAAACCTCATAGTGTTAGTGTCTTTACGATAAATATCTATATCTAGTTTGTTGCCATTTCTTGTCACTAAAGTGTCTAAGAAAGGTAACTTAAGTTTGTTTCTGTTTCATAGGTAAACTTGATCGTCTCAAATTTTGAATTTAAAATTTCTACAAATTGCTGAGGGCTGTAAACTTTAGTGTCGATGACTGCAAAAACGTCATCTACATATCTACACCAAATTCTAGGAAAATATTCTAAATTATTTTTTAAATCAGTTTCAAATTTACCCATGAACAGATTAGCCATAAACGGAGATAAGCTGTTACCCATTGTTATACCATAATTTTTTTTACCTATAGTAGTAACAACTTGCAAAATCTTTTAGGCAATCCGAAAATAGGAATGTGTGATAAATTGGGAATACATAAAATTAATTGTAAAGACTGTAACTAAGTATATACAGTATGTCCCCGGATTGAGTTTACAATAGGTAAACTACCCTTTTCGTTCACAGTACGCCAAAGTGTTACTAAGAAAAGTTGTTCAGAATTAACAGTTATGGCGTTATGCAAATTTTCAGAATGATCGCCTACTTTGATATTGAATTAATTAGGAGAGTAGATAATAAAAACGAACTTGATTCTTATGAAAGTTATCTTCGTCCATCTAATAAAAAAGAGCGGTATTGTAAACAATATATTCCAACATACACTCGCTCTCTATTATTTGATCAAAATTTACATTTAAATGTTAAAGCGTGTTGTAGATATCTTTTTGTAATCCTTTAACGGTCACACAATATAGATTAAAGACAATTCATTTTATTTTATTACAAAAAAACATGAAGAAGGTTTTAATTTTAGTACGGTTTGTAAATTTGTTGCAAACTTTGCATCTTTCTAGAGTTACAATAGTTATTTGTCCTACTAGGTAAGAAAGCACAAGATTTAATGCCGCGGATGATGTTTCATAGCCGAGTCGTAGCGTTGTGTCCAGCGATGTAGCGTAGATAGGCGATGTATTTAAGTTGGGCGGTGTGTCCGAATAGCAAAGTGGACGATATGCCCAAGTTGGGCGTTGCATCCAAGTATCGAAATGGGCGATGTGTCTAAGTTGGGCGTTGTGTCCAAATCAAACTGGGCAATGTGTCCAATAATCAAAGTGGGCAATGTGTCTATGTCGGGACAGTTTATTTCGACGCGGCCACTTCGACGGCTTCATTTCGACACCGCCTCTTCGACGCGAGCTTATCTCGACGCGAGCTCAACACGACACGAGCCCAACTCGACGCAACTTTATCTTTATTTTGTTGGCTAGTGTAATTATACTATAATAATAATATTTCATCAACTATTGACTTTAATTAAATTGAAAAAATATATGTTTCTACTTCGCATCTTATACATACGATTGAGAGTTATACGACGGTTTTAAAATCAAAAATTGTATCACCCTAGTTGCTTCAGTACTTTCGACAAATTAGACTTAGTAGCATTGAATTATGAATTACGGTAAAACAAGAATCATGTAAAATTATTATTCATTACGCAAAGAGGTTATAAAATAATAGTTTTTTCCATTATTTACTTGAACAATTCATTCTTCAACGCAGGTTTTCTTCATTATTTGGGACAAGTTACGTCTTTAGGAAAAACAATTTCTTGCAAACACGATATCTTAAAGACTTATGTCAAATTTAATAAAATTTACTATTCAGTGTCTTTTACAGCACCTAAAGATTTATTTGAATTTCAGTGCAATCCATCGAGTTAAAGGGGCCACTTTAAAAAATGCATTTTCAGTTTTTAAAGTATTTGAAAATATTCCTTATATAGAATAAAGAAGTTGGTTTTATTTATTTGTTTTGTTCTATAAGTTCATTATAGAACAAAATAAAATTAAAACCAACTTTTGTTTGAAAAAATCTTAAAACGCTTTTGTTGCAAATTTTATAAGTTTTGAAGTGCATAAAACTATTTCGTTTTAGGATATTTGGAAAAAATATTTTCCTCTCCACAAGAAGTTTAGCATACGTCAGATCGTTGACAACTTTTGACACAATGTATATAATAGCAATATCTAGTCGTACGCAGAAAAGTAGGCGATGTGTCCAAGTAGGACATTGTGTCCATAAAGCGAATTGGGTGACTGAAAATGCATTATTTAAACTGAGATACGGTAATCACGTGCCTTTAGTTAACAATATCTTCAGTGCTAATAATGCAAAAACAAAAATTTTATAAAGTATATTAAAAAAACGTTTATTTAAACATATCAGTTGCGATATGGACAAATGATAACAAGGTTGTTATTTTTTAATAACTTTTAAGGAAAAAAGCTTATATATAAGTCTTAAACGGCTTTGTTTTAATTATACGAAATAAAATCGATTCGTGTGGAGATGAGCTCGCATCGAGATGAGCGCGCGTCGAGATGAGCTCGCGTCGGGATGAGCTTGGGTAGAGATGAGCGGGGGTCCAGTGAGCTCTCGTCGAAATCACGGCGTCGAAATAAGGCGTACCGATAATAGGGCATTGCGTCTAAACGTAGAAGTGGGTGATGTATCATGTTAGATACTGGGACAGCGTACTTTCGTAAACAGACCTTTAATCGTCGGTGGGCGATGTCCAAGTTGGACATTGTGTCCAAGATGACTGCGCTTAGAGCGGAAGTAAAAATACTTTTTAGTCCAATAGCAACCGGCCGTCTACAAAAAAAATGGAAACTTTAGCGTCAAAAAAAGTTTAAGTTTACTGAGGTTTGAAGAAAAAAGCTGTTTCATGTTGAATTTCATCAATTACGATAATAACTTGAAAATTTGAAACAAAATCAGGTTCGTTCAAAGTAGGATTAAGTAGATTGAGCGTACTCTTAACATACTTCGTGTATTGAATGTCTTCTTCGCCCTAGTTTGAACTTTTTTAATCAAGAATCGTGATTGCTATTGTTTATTAACAGGACATTTCCCGGAAGATCTATAGCATTCGCACCATTAAGACCGACGACGCAGAATATCTTGTGCACTTTGATTTGTAATTGAGTACCACGACAGTGAAAATAAAATTTTAAATCATCTCTGTACATAAGAAAATTAAATGACGAGAACAATTTTGAAGATTTATTAGTCCCGAAAATACACTCATTTGCATCGTCATGGAAAAACAAGCCTGAGAAATTCATACAATTTCATATTACACGTAAGTAATGGTCAGTAATAGTAATTGAATGCGTTATGTAAATGATTTATAAGTATTGAAACAAAAGTTATTATACTCAGGTATTTAATTTAGGGATAAATGGGCTTTGCTAGATCAATACTAATTCATGAATTTAATCAGATCGTACGTCGTACATAACTTAAGATTGAAATCTTTTGGCTCATCCGGAAACACCTACGCCCTTTCTTCGAGTAATTAGTCTAGTAAATTGCACTTATTTTTTTGTGTTATGCACAACGTAACAAAACGTTGACTACTATTATAGCCGTTTTGACATGTGGTTCAATTCCGGAAAAAGTTTTTGTTTTACAATAACTCATATAATCAAATGTTCTTGTACTTATTCGTGATATTGTTACAAGTTTGTTGTGTAGATATTCAAATATAAATTTAAAAAAATATATATTTAAGAAGCGTTTAAAAACCTTACAGAAGCTCGTTGTTGGTAAGTGAGTCGCAGGCCGGTATCGAAGATCGTTTTTGGAAGTTTCTAATGCGACACTGGGCGCCACCTAGAGAGACCTAGTGAAATATCCTTAAGTCGTAGGTCTTAAGGAAAGTAAAACACACAAACTAGTAGAAGAGAGACTAGAGAATAAAATCAAAAATAACAAATTCACAACAGAAGTCTACGTTGTCACAGTTAAATATCTCGATCACAGTTCGGTTATATTAAAAATTTAAATCTAGTATACACGCCATAAATATGTCTCAGCCTCTGACGCAAAATTAAGTGAATTACACTCGACATACGCAGAAGTTAATCAAAATTTAGTGATATATAACCCACTAACTACATTATTAACGTTTAACAATTGAAATAAATTCAGAATTAGTCGTTTTAAACGGTACCCGAATGTTTATTTAAGACGAAAAGAATTAAAAATCGTAAACAAAACAAATACTCGTAAAATCGCATTAAAAAAAGTAAATACAAATAATAAAGATTAACACTTAAATTCTAATCACTTAGCTTGGACAGCTTCTTCAGAGAAATACTTTTAACATGACCGTGCAGGTCCGAGTTAAATATCGAAGTGTGATAGATAACAACAGCCCAGGTATTTTTAATGTTTAGAAATGTCGGACGTATATCCCTCAGTGCTTAACGAAACGTTACACCCTGCGAGCGAGTCGTCCAGTAATAACGATGAATAGAAATTTGATGTTCCGGGCGAAAATTGTCGTTTATCAAGCGTACGGAATTAACGAGTCATCTAAGACTGTTGCATAACCTCAGGTTTACATCTAGCAGTACTCGAGATCGTACCACTCATTATAGCAACGGAAATAGTTAAAGTCCACAATATCGGTCCAGTAGAAAGTTATTTTTTCACCTCTATACCAATTTGAGCAAAAAGTAAGGTTAGTTGCTTGTCGCCAGGGGCAAATAGGATCATAATTCACTAATTCACGACGCTTTATTCGAAAGGAACGGCATAATTAAAAAAATTACCGTCACAATATTAACAATATTCGCAAATTAGATAAATTTCAATTAACAAATACATATAGAAAACTATTTAAAAATGGCGAAAAGTACTTATTAGTAACATCTGTCGATCGTCAGAAATAAGTTTCTCAACAACCAATATTGAATTTTACAATTTGAAATCGAATTTAATTACAAAATGATCACATTCTCACTCTTGGTATTGAAAAATATTCTAGCACACATTTGCTAGGTCTATGCGATTTAAATGTATTACTTTCTAGTTCTAGAGATGGAAATTTTTTCTCATATTGGTGTCACAACGTGCTATATTTAGCCTTGCAGCCACTTATTCGTCATGTAAATAATAATTATTAATATCTTAAAATATTTATTTCAAACCTTTGGTCTTGGAGAAAGTTAGTATGTTAAACGGTAAGAATAAAATTTGCGATGCTCGTGATTTCTCACGCTGTTGCCTCGGCTCGCGCTCGAAACCTTTCACTCGCATCGAATTTTCATTTTAACTTGATTACAGAATATAATATTATAAATGTTAGGCTATTATGAAACTTATTTTCAAACACATTCTACCTTTCAGTCCAATTGCAATCTAAAAAAAAATATTAAAATTATACAATTTATGAAAAAAAGAATAAACCGAAGATGAACGATAAATTTTAATAGAGTTCACTCGAGAAAGTTGCGATAAACACACCTAGCAATGGTACAAGAAGGAAATTACATTCACAAAGTATACCTCACCTTACCTATTCAAAAAGCAGCTCAAGCTAAAAGTTAAACCCAACCTACCGTACACAAAGACAGACAGTAGAAATTTAACAATGCCGTTTAATTCGATCATAATTGCACTTATACCTACACATTATGCTTGTGTTAAAGTAAGTTATTTACAGTTGTTAAATAGGCACTCCTCGTCGTTCGCGTAATTGACGCAACTGCATGAATGAACATGGAGTATTAACCGAATAAATAATATCTGCATTTACGTCTCACTACTGTAATTTCCAAAATTACACATTAATTAATATTTGTTTTTAAAAAAAAACGCTTTTCAACGATGTCGATGAAACAATCGTCTGAAAAATATTGATGGTTGATATAGCAATAATAATTTAGCTGTCAGCGTAAGCAATGTCTATTACCAAAAATAAATCGTTTAGTTTTGGAACGATGTAATGGAGGAAGGGAAAGTAATGTTTTGCTCATTTTTAGAAAAAAATTCTTTATAATACTCTAAGAGCATTAAGAAAATATTTTCTTGAATTACCCATCATTTATAAACGGAAAGTTCTTTATGTTGGCAAGCTTGTCGTAAAAGTTTAGTATTTTCTTTAACGTTTCTATTAATAAAATACTGAATGTTGGTTTTCATCAAGGTATTACGATGAATTTGTCATTCTTTCCTCAACAGTTAATTAATTAACAAAATACTGTTAAAAGTGTATTACAAAAAAGTGTTACAAGCTTTTGTAAATGTGGTGTATTTGATATTATAACACATAATAATAGGTCTTTGTGTAGTTTTGAATAAAAAAATGTATTGCGCAGGAATAAAAGCAATACTTTTATGACGAATTTGTTAAAAGTAATTACAGAAGAGTCATAAAAAGATGCTGTTAATCCGAATAAAGCATGCAATTTTTTCTTGAAACGTCGTTTATATACAGAAGAAAGAAAAGTTATTGTTTAATACCGACACGCAACCTATCGTCCGATTTAAAAATTATTTGTTGCTTGCTTCGCAAGTTACTTTTACATCCGCTCAGAGCGAAGTAATTTTAGTTCCGCTGGTAATAACAACCGGGTGTGTAAAAAAACTTTTTCTTCAAGCGTGCTAAAATATGAATTTTACTATACCGCATTGAATATATAGAACGACTACATTATTTTACGGCGTACAATAATATTATTATTTTACGCTCAATTAGTAACTTAGTTTGCCGGTAGAGGTATTAGCACTTTTTAAGCAGAAACGCCATTTAAAATTTAAACTTTTAAAAATGTCGCAAATTGAAGGAACTCCACCTAAAATAAAACAAATCGCCGATGCCTTAGTTGAAAATTTGATCCCCAACAAATCGCGCAAAATATATGATTTTGCTTACAATAAATTTTTGAAATGGGCGCAAGAAAATAATATAATCAATTACACAGAAAATGTTATGTTAGCGTATTTTTCCCATTTGGCGGAAACTATGAAAAGTTCGTCATTATGGGCACAATATTCCATGCTAAAGTGCCAATTAAATATTAAACATGACATAAACTTAAAAATTACGCAAAATTAATTTCCTTCTTGAAGCGCCAAGCTGATGGGTATCAACCAAAAAGCAAAAGTTTTCAAAAGAACATTTTAATAACTTTTACAAAATGCGCCAAACAATGAATATTTGGCCATGAAGGTAATTTCAAATATAACTTTTTCAATCGCTAAAGTAGATACTATTTTCTTAGATCGTATTAATATTCGGAGTTAGTGGGGCATGTCGTTGCGACGAACTAGTCAATTTAAGAATACAGGATATCGAAGACCTGGAACGTATAATACTAGTAAAAATTCCTAATACTAAAACGAATAAGTCACGGACATTTACCATAGTTGGAGATTTTTATTTAAATTTATGTAGACAATATATGACACTTCGACCTAATGACATCAACATAACAAGATTCTTTTTAAAATACCAAAATGGTAGATGCCACCGTGTCGTTATGGGGATACATAAAATTTCAGGTATACCAAAACAAGTGGCAACTTTTTAAAACTACCTAATCCAGAGGAATACACTGGTCATACACTGCGACGAACCTCAGCTACATTGTTAGTTGACAATGGTGGAGACATTACCACTCTAAAAGACACGGTGGATGGAAATCTAACAATGTAGCTGAGGGATACATCGAAGACTCCTTTCAAACAAACGTGAAATTGCCAATAGAATATTAGGGTGCGATGAAGGTAACACATCTACCGTAACATCAGGTGATCTTAACAGGCCTAGTACTTCCACCGCAACATCGAGCATATCCCAGTCAAGTGAATATGAAATCCATCACGACTATAATGACGTCAATGTCAGTTCTAAAACAGCAAGTAGTGGATTAAATATTATTAACTCGACATTACAAAATTGTACCTTTAATATTACTATAAATAAGAAATAGGTATTTTTTCCACTATATAGTTACTACAAAAGAATGTTTGTTTTAAGTTTTCATCTGAAATAAGAGTTAATTATTATTATTGTTGTATTGTTAAATAATTATAGCTTTCTTTCTTACTCTACAAATTAATACAAAAATTTTCCTTTTACAAACCGTGTTAATACACACAACAAAAATAATGTTGTTTGACAGTCATGTTTGACAGTTGTAAAGTTGAGTTAACGCTGTTGCCTATTCATTCTAAAACCACCTCAATTACTTCAAGAATTTGGTTTTTTACGCTTGAAGAAAAATAGTATATGCTACACGGAGTCGAACGCCTTTTGTGTTTCGCAAAGTATTTTGCGGCCTCAGCTGCGCTTCGGCCGCAATACCTTCGCTCAACACAAAAAGAATGCGTTCTACTCCTAGTAGCATAATATACTATTATCGTAAAAAATAGCAGGTAAAAGTCTAAATTTACTGTGTTCATTGAATAAAGTGTTAATTAAAATACATGTTCATAAGGTGATATGGAATACCACATATATTTGCCGTACATTTGTCGTTAGAAATACATGTCTTTCAGATTTAGGTGTCTATACCAAACTCACGTCTTAGGTATAGTTTTGCTATTTAAAAAATAGCAACAGGTGTTAATGGTTTACCATAGTAAATTATTAGATAATCATGACCATTTCATTCTTGTCCAGCGGTCCTACATTTGAAGACGACGAAATCTTTGAAAAACAAAACTTTTTCGATAAAAAATTGACGCAAGAAATTAAATTTAATTGTGGCTGGCCCAACATTTAAAAAAAACTAAATTTGTTATTATATAACTAGTTTCGACTAAAAAACTTATAACAATAACGCTATCCTCATATCAAAAATAAAATATTGTCGATCTTAAAAAAAAATTGTCATGTCAAGGACAATAAAATTTTATTTCTTTTGTTAATTTTTACTCTACTCTATAAATAAGATGGGGAGTTATTGTGACGATTTCCAAACCCAAAAATTTTAACAGTCACTTTTCACTTTTTCGACGAATTAGAGTTAGTCGTTATAATGAAACAAAAAATTTTGTCCGATGGCCGATCGGCTGTCCGTTCGTATGTAACAAGATTTCAGAAAAATCACCGGTCAGATGTTTATATAACTTTGCACATGGATCTTATTTATAATAATGCAGATCAGATTAGATTTTGGGCATAATCTAACAATCCAAAATGGTTGTTAACCTACATAGATTTTTGAAACCTTGGATTATTTATAAAATATTAATTTTACACAGTTTTTTTTCAAATAAAAGTTGTTTATAATTTAATTATACACAGCTTTTGTTTAAACTGTTTTGATCCGATAAGTAATTACAGAGATGATGTGAACACTATTTGTTTTAACAAAACCTCCATCAATACCAATTATACGAAAAGTTATGATAAAAAGTTTTATTCTCTACAACTATTTTTTTTTTTCATATTTTCGTTAGCAGTGAGCGTTCATATTAATGGCTTAACAGTTAGGTACATTTAACAACTATTGGTCGTAATAATTCGATTTTAAAAATGCTTTGCATATCACTTATTTTTTTTTTCGTAAACGTTCATTTTTTTTCCTACAACGAATCGGTTTTTTTTTCACTTTTTCTATCAAAATTATTAAGTTGAGAGTTGCGACGCTGATGGACGTTTATTTAATTTATCGATCAAAATGTTTTATATCGCTGCACACTTTCGATAGTATTTTACACGTTTGTTAGATTCAGAAGAATGTGGAGCTCTGCGCAAAATACTTGTTTATAATTTATCCAACACAAGAATTATAAAGGATCGTTCTTCATCAATATACGTTTTCTATAGTTCGACTCTTCAAACAAGATTCACCATTACTCTGATTTGAAATCAAAAGGAGGAGGGTTGCCTTAACCATTTTGTTCAGTCAGTTGCATTTGTGTCACGCGATGTGAAGTTACCCGACTTGATGAAAACCTAAAATACCAGCGCCTTCTGTTAATTTAACAATTTAAAAACTCTTCTAGGAAACTGTCTTTCTTGTGGTAGAGGAAATGACAATCAAGAAGAAGATAAATTATTATGGACCCTAAAATTATATGTATGGTTTAGATTTAGACACAATTAACTCTAGCTAGTTTATTTAAACAGCACCAAGCTATTTAACGAAATTTTTTTTTCATTTGAGTTCTTTTGATGATATAATTACCTTCTTAGGTTTAAAGACTGCAACAGAGTGTACCCAAAAAACCTGGGCAGTATTTTATCGAAAACATATTTACCCATTAAAGTTAGAAAAGATGGATCTAATGGCGCGAAGTTCCTCTTAAGTTCAGAAGATTTTACTACGTTTTTAGACAAGACAAGAAATGTTGGAGCAACAGTGAACAATTCTTTTCCTGCTTCTAGTTTAAATCCAGCAGTAGTGGCAGTTTTGTATTTCTTTTTAGAGAGTCTTAATCAGGTTTTTCTTAAGAATGACTGCAATTTGTCAAGTTGAGCTGGCAAGTATATCAGAAGTTCAACCAAACTGAAATAGAAACAGACGGACGTTTGTTTGTTTTTTATGTTCTTATTTACCTTCCGTAATGTCTACACACTTAAGTGACATGTTTAGGTTTTGGTGGTTTTTCTAAACTTTGAAGCAAATGCTTTGCTAAGACGAACCAATCCACAATTGCATCTTCTGGGGTACCATACATAACCCTTACATCACAATACAATATTTAAAATGTACCATACGAATAAATAAGTAAATTATGAATTATTATTGCATTTTAAATAGATTTAAGTTTGGAAGTATACCACATGACGTAGTTTATATTTAAACAAATAATTATATACAAAACCCAACGTACATCAGACCCTTAATAGAAGCGTATTCTCCTACTTTTATCTCATTAACAACCCCTGTATTGTCCAATACCGACATTTCGGCCGCTGCATGCGACCTGTATTAAGACATCTGAAGAATTGGAGTCAGTCAAGGATCGAACACAAAAACTGTTGTTAGAGCTTTATCCCATTAGGGACATAACGGTGGTACGACACCATTACTATAGCAAGCAATAGTACAACCAAAAGAAACACCAGCCACTGAATACTGTTTATTTTACTAAACGTTTGATCTACCTATGATTCATTTCCAAAATGAACGTTGAAGAGATAGCACTGCACTTATATGTGCGATGAAGAGTGCTGAAGAAAAAAATACGAAAAAGAGGAAATTTTGGGTACATCCTTTTGTTGCTAATAATGTTCTAAGTGAAATATTTTGTAATCCTTGTTCGATAATTTGAAGAGCACGCAAATAAATATACGTTCTTTCACTAGCGCTAGTTGCCAACAATTGGTGTTCGAGTGAATAATTCTGTACATTTTACTGACGGCGCAACCAGAGCGGTGAAGATACCAGTGGAATGTACGAACGCTACACAGCCGGCTGGTAGCGCAACGAAATTGGTGGAACCCACAATCAAAAGAACAACTTATATAGTCACATTTTTTGAAAAACATTAATGGGGCTATCAAATTTATACAACACTTTTTGTCCTCTTAAGTGTTCCTGAGGAACAGGAAGTTTTTTCAGAATTTGATCAAAACGAACGTCTGCAACATTATTTTCATCCCGTTCAAATAATTTGGCCTTCTTATCACATATTTTTAGAAATATAATAGTTATTTCACCATATTCCTCATCAATTTGAGTTATCACACTTGCCTAACGATATTCTTTTTTCTTTGCGAGAAATTTCATCAAAATGAAATCATCGTTTCTGTAAGGTTGAACAGTTTTAGAACTTGCCCCTGCTATAGTTTCGCTTGATTCGTCATCATTAAGTTGTTGCTTTTAATTTGAAGTCCCAATTTCAAAATGTTCACAGTGAATGTCTTTGCACAAACAACTTAAACTTCTCATGGTGAGTGTTGTCGATGGCTGACGATTGTGATTATAACTAATATTCCCTGTTGTATGATGAACTTGAAGAGTACCCTTGAAAGTCTTCATATTTTTTGCATCTCTGTCCTACAGTTTGTATAAAAGTATTCAGGTCTTTAATGTCCCCATTAGCGGCTACCACAAAATCAGCAGTTCTTTTACAGGTTGCTCCAACCCTATCGGGAGCTCTTTTGCCGTGTCCGCTTTTAGATTTTGTAGCTAAGATGTAAAACATTGTTTTATTGCGGTATTGGGTAACCGATCCATCACTCAAAAAGTGAAGGTGCTTTATTTGACCCGGCAATACTTCAAATATTTTTTGAAGGTGAGCCCAAATAGCCGCTGGTGAGTGACAGTTGTTTTTCGAGACCGTACAGTATGATTTGGTGGCATTCTTCAGGTACAGCACTACTGTATGTAAAGTTATCTGCATACGAGATCCTCCGAAATGGAACGCTTGTATTTCCTGTCCGTACTTAGTTAAATAATTTTCTGAGAAATCCATATGTATAATTGCATGTTCGTCACTAAGGTTCTCTTTGAGCCCTTTGAAAGCTTTGTACTGATGTACTATGTTTCTCTCATGCTGTAAAAACTTCTCTAAATCTTTGTGCAGATCTTCAATGATGTCGCGCGGTTTACTAATAGTTGTTTTTTAACATATTTTGTCACTTGACGGTCGCGTTTTGTTTTTTCATCATAATATGTTTGTCTCTTTGATAGCCATTTTTTTAAAATTATGGGTTTGTTATTATTAAATTCTTTGTACAGGGGCGTTCTATTTATACAACGTTCACATTGCCTAGATAGATAGTCCACATCATATCGATTACAACATATTTCTTGTAGAAGCTTTTGATGAGTATTGTAATTGAAGATTTTTCCACCATATAAAGCAGACAATTTTTCATCTATATTGGCATGAATGATACAAAACCCATTTCCCCATCATCAACTTTGGGCATCACTAGCGAAAACAGACGAAGACGACAAAATGCTTCTGTCGGGTTATAAATTCTTTTTTTTCGCTACTTGTCTGTTATTAAAATCGTCTTCGTAAAAGTTTATAACAGTAGTAATAATTGCGTCAGATATCCTGTCTTTCCTCGATTGTTTTAAATCCGTACCAGTTTTCCTCAATATTTTATGTGATAACATTCCTGCATTTGGCATCCTCCATAGTTTATAATTATTGACAATTTTTCCAGAGACTGCTCGACTTAGAGCATGTTTTTCCTTCCTTGACCTTTGGGTAGAGTAATTCTCTTGCAGCTGCTCCTTAATGACCTCACCAAAAAGTGCCTTGTCGACCAATTCTTTTCTCGATTGTGGAGTGTCCAACATCTTTGTTAAACGTGTTTATAGTGTATCGGGTTTAGGCGGCGTTTTTGGTTTGTCTAATCGTGACAGTCGTTTTTTTGTAATTCGCAACTTTCTTCTTTAGTACAACAATAGTTTTGTTTTTTTTTCTTTAAGGTTTTCTTTCTTATCCGCTCTTTAAGTTTCTTTCTCATTTCGCTTAAGTCATAATCATCATTACTCTGTTTACAACGTTGGCGTGTATTACTTCTTTCTTCTTTGGAATTCGATGTACTTTTTTTGGCAAATACGTTGGTAATGTCTCTTAAAGTTTTTTTCTTATTACGGTATTTGGCACCTTGCTCCCTCCATTCCTTTTTTCTCTTCCTATGTTCTTGTGGATTCATATCTTTTACTAATTTTCTACTACCTTTCTCCAGTTTTTTAAATATTTAAGATCTTCTTTTTCCTTTAATTCATTCCATTTCTCAGGATCATTTTTAATACGTTGGTAACGACGGACTTCCGCTTCTCGTTTTTTCTCCAGTACCTCTTCTTTCGTCAATTTATTTTTCTTCTTCTTTTTTCATTATTCAATAAAATTAGACCTACGGTTGTTGATAGAACACCATTTACCCATGCCATTTCAAAACACTTTAACCTGAATTTACAATTAGATAATTTTAGAAAAAGAAAAGGAAAAGAGAAGCAAATAAATAAAATAAAAAAAAAAAAAGACATTGATGAACAGACTTGAAGAGAAAAATAACAATTGAAAAAGTTGAAAAAAAGAAAAAAAAAAAGGAAAAAAAAAATCGTTTATACAAATATTAATCATTTTATAATTTTGGAAAAGAAGTTCCAATAACGTTTGTTTGGGGCGCGTATAATAGCAAAAATTTTCAAATTTTGGTGTAAGATGGTCTGTGCCCAAGTTGAAAAAAAGGTTGAGGAACACGAGAAGAGAGTCGAATTTAAAAAACCCATAGAAACCACGTCAGTTTGCACTAAAAATTTATTAACATTCTCCGACAAATGCATTGGAAACCAACAGATAACGAAATCGGGTTATGTTAGCGACATACAACACGGTGTAGTTAAAAGCTAAAACAAAATAATAACAAGTTTTGAATAATAAATAAAGAATAAAGAATCACGAATATTTCGCGCAATAGAAATGTTTGCAAAGAAATTAAAATCCGCTGAAATATTGTGATAACATGCAAAACATTCTTAAAATTGAATATATAAATATTTAAAATACTTGCAATTACTTGTTATGCAGAAAAGCAAAAGTATCAGTATTTATTCAAACACTCATAACACTCTGGCTTGATTTTCATTTATAACGGGTGTTCAAATAAAAATCTGGGCTGGAGTTTTCTTTGACATTTCCTAATTTTTTTAACAAAGTAGTGAGCTGATACAATATTTAAGTCGCGTTTTAATGCACATTCGACCCCACCACGCTTTATTTTGCTGTACACTGTAAAAATAATGAAATCAATTGAATTTCACGGCCGTCCAGCCCAGTTTTTTTTATTTGAACACTCGTTATTTAATATTCAAATTTATGTTTACTTTAGAAATTTACTACTAACAAACAATCAAAGTCAAAATGACATTTTAATAAAACCTAAACTGTGCATCCGTTGATTAAGATACTGACGTCGTCGCTCAGGTTGCGTTTTATAGCCTCTTCAAATTAATGGATTTTATTTTCAATATTTTAGCGTAAAACATTTTTTGAAGGATTTGATTATTATTACGTGATTCTATAACGTAAATACCATATGTTTTCGTTATAATTAGAAAATAGTGAACATACTGATTGCGATTTAAACTCAACTTCATGCGACACGAAATCGTACGATTCGTATTTACGAGGCAGAAATAGGTTAGGGTTCAAACTCCTTGAGCCGTGTACGGAGTAGGTACGAAAAATTTGCACATTGTAAAGTTGTGCTAGCCTATGGATGGAAATAAAGGTCTGATTTTAAATAGGAAAAAAAAGGAGTTAAATATCTAATCGAATAATGTTTTTTTATTCTTATTCTTCTTCTTTTCTTCATTAATTTCATCCAGAGCTGCACATTGTTTAGGAAATTTTGATGTAAGAGTATGAAAAGAATGTATTCCCTGCTTGAGTGAACTGGAATTTTTCTTCTAAGCTCTAAAATTCACTGATAGAATATATATGATTTTCTGTAGTGCTGCTATAGCTTATTAATCATTTGATTATAATTGAGAAGCGCCTACAGGAAAACGTTGCTATTCTACCGAATTTCTTTGGAAAGTTTTTTACAATAATATTAATTTGCGGAATGTTGTTATAAAATGTTAAAACATTTACAGTGCTTACTTGAAGAAATTGAAATATGTCATTCAATTGAAAAGAATCTAGAATTGCTACGAATCAGCACAATCATGATAAAATATTAAAACTGGTTGAATAGTGATAGTGTCTTATTTTTAAAATTTTATCATCCCATGCTTTTAAGATATTTGTTAAGTAATTTACATTTAGGATACTGAAAATGAACAACGTTGTATTTTTGAAATAAATTTACCTGTTGACGTTGACCTAATGCAAAATAAACACATTAAAGTAGGTCATGGACTTAATCGTCATATTAATTTATCAATCACTGCACCATTTATTACAAATCCATCATATTTTAAATTATCTAAATGCGAGTCTGTAATAAAAAAAAAAGTGATTTTTGCGATAAACGTGAGATTTGTAAAAAAATAAACTTATCAGTTAAGTGAGACTAATTATGTTCGTTTAAACGAGTTACTCTCATAGGAAACATCCGGCGCTGGTAGTCACCGGAAGTGACCCGCATTTAAACCATAATTGAATCTTTTACAGCGATTTCAACAGCGGCCGCGTGTCTATCATTTTCAATTATCTCTCGTTATGTCTTGTGCGACCCAGACTTACGATTTATTCGTATTCGATGGATCACCATAAAGTTTCGAAATGCATCTTCGATTTCTCTCAACCCCCCCGCAAACAAACTAAATCCTTCGATCATAACGAAAACGGATGGTGGAATTTAAAAGAAAATAATGCAGTCTCATATAAAAGCTTTAAATCTGTATTTTCCGCTTCATTCCGTTTCAATTTCATTAAACGGATCATTTCCAGTACGTTTCAATTCTTGTAATTGCTTTCTTTGAATTGTGAAACTGTCAAAGTTAAAATGTGGATGCCGGTTAACGCCTCGCCTGCCAAATTTGATTAAAATGAAAAAATTTTCTTCGTTTAATTGAAATACCGTGTTCATTTTTTACATTATTATTGGTATATTTTGTATATAATAATAATCCTAAGCGGCATTTATTTTACAACTACTAGAAATGTAATCCCGCCGTCTAATCCATTTGAAGAGAAGCTTCTTTCAAAGAAAAAGCACGAAGGTTTAGCGTAGCAAATACAAAATGAATATCGACAGATTCCTGTAAATACAATAGGTATAACGCCAAATAAAAATATTGGTTTCTGTTAACTTGAAGACGAAGAAACATACGTTTTGTGTCTCGTATTTCCATATTGAGAACTACTACATTAAGAAGTAACAAAACTTGAAATTTTATATACTTCAGTTAGGTTTTTTATTTTGCCTCTAAAATCTAAAACAGGGATAAAACGGTTTATTTTGGTATTTTTCTATCAGAGTGTATTTATCAACTTGAAGTTATTTTTTTCAAGTCGAATTGAACAATGTACTTCAATAGGAAATAAATATAATTTTAGCTCACGTTTATGGAATTAAAATTTAATTATGTTTGTTCCTGTATCAACATGTGATGCTTGTTTACTATATTTTCTTTGTACGGATTCTCCTATTTCTAAAATAAATAATTATTATGCATTCATTACGTATTTAAATTGCAAGATTGTTCAAAAAGAATAACAAATGGAAAAGTTATATAACAGATAGGAGGGATAAATTCAATGTTGAAATGGCAATAGACGGTAACTAATAGTTTTAAGGCTAGTTTTACAACGGTAATTAGACCTAAACCGTTGATCATTAAGGCACCTAAATCAGGCTATTATCTGTCACTAGGGGTCATTGGATTTTGACCCGAGGTGAAAAATCCGACAAAAAATCAATGAAATTAAAAAATCACACCATATGCAGTACGTATTACTTAAAAATTATATGCAAATTAAAAATATTGATGACATGAATTAAACAATCCATATAAACTAAAATACTCTAAAATGAATGCACAGATGCGAATAATTAGGTTTTTAGTAAGAATTTTATATTTATTATGACTACATTTTAATGATACCCATACTACTTATAATAGGACCAATAACATCAGCTACTGCCAATTCCAAAGTCCTCTTGTAATGGTATTCGTTTATTCTATACTCTCCTAACGTGCGAATTTCTATACTCGTGCTTTACATGAGCTTTATATGTAAAACTTTTATCTCTCTTCATAAAGTATTCTACATCGGGATTATCAAAATATTGCTCCGACTTTGGCACATATTAAAGTTAATTAAGTTCATTTAATTACATATCTTATCTATGTTAAAGCTAGTTGTGCTTTATTAAGTATAACTCATAAGAATAGAAAACAACATTAGGGACGACCCCGGTTCAATATATTACTATTATCCACTAAAACAATTTTGAAAACTAAAACTGCTATTCTTGCAGGGACATACTCCAGTCTTCTATCTCACTTTCTGACTCTGATTCCTCCTCCTCCTCTTCACACTCCACTTTCGCTTCAGATACGCTCTCGTCTTCGCTTTCTTTATCATCTGCTGCAACCCCAGCTTCCCCATCAGAAACGCCATCATCTCCATCAACAATATCACCTGCAGAGTCTGCCCTACCATTCTCAGAAATAGCTCCGTTCTCAGACAGAGCTTCATCCTCTGACTCCGATTCGAGATCGTCACTTATAAGAGTTAAAGTAATCTCCTCCAGTTCATTCAGCGTCATCAATGGGAATCCGTCGTAATTACGGTCGCAAGATTTTTTCCACAGGCTTGTCTTTCGGAGAATTGGCAAAACTTCATTTTTGAGTGTGTTTGTGAGAGAGGACTTCCTAGAAACTTCCTCGATTATCTTCTGAGAATTTGTCGATTCGGTATAATTTGGAGGACGGTACTTATTGATGAGGGCACATCTATATCCAGTAAGAGACGAAGTTTGTCATTACAATTGCGATTGTAATAATGATGAGGATCTTCATATCAAAGAATTTGAAAAGCACCTTCAGTCTTCCATTCAAAGCTTCCACCCTCCATCGAGTTAGAGTAACTACTCGAGATTCATTGGCCTCTTCAGCAGTGAACTGGTTTTGTTTTTTGTTCAAAAGCACTGGCGTCTTTACTACAAAGCCCTTACTTTCCAAAAATTGCTTAACATCTCTGAACCCTCGGTTCACTGCAGAAGAAAATCATTTTATTTATGATTCCTTTAAAACGATGTCAAGCCGTTGTCAAGTCAAGTATAAAACACGTACCAATTAGCACATCTCCTGGTTTTAGAAGCGTGGAAATACCCGAAGGATCTTCAAACATATGACGAAGCATCTTGGCATCATTATGTCTAGCATCAGAACAATAGAGCCCAGTGGCTGCGATGATTCTTCCAGATGGAGCAATCACCATCATCGGCTTTACCAAATTCCTACCTTTTGCGAAGCAAAACGTTTTCCGCTGCAATTCATTATCTTCACTCTTCTCCAGATACATGTATGTAGCTATAAACAAGAAACAGTTTCTAAATAAGCCAACAATAAGTTACAGTCAATAAGTTGTGTTTCCTACTATCCAGAAAGAGAATAAGGTTGCCTACTGGGACGTATATAAGCTGAGTCATGTTCTGCAATCAGTTTTTTACGGGAAATGGAATTGTATCCAACGTTCTGCAATACAAACTCTTTTAATAGCCACTCGTCACATGCTGGTGCTCAATTTTTGTTTAGGCATGCCAAACAAGAATCCTATAAGCTTTTGAGAAATCCCGAGTCGGAGCTTTATCAAAAGTAATGCTAGGGCATCTTAAGGAGATTGATGAAAGCTGTCTCGCAAGTGAGGACGAATATTTCCTAACAGGTCTTCAAAATCCTGCTTTTGAATCCCAAACAGCAACTTAAAATCTTTGTCAGCTAGCTGATCAGATTTTATGCTAATGTGGAGTTGGTTGGCTGTATTGGTTAAGAGAAGAATAAAGCTTGAAAGCTTCTTCTTAATAAACCAAGCCCCAACGGTTGCTTTTTGCTTGATAAGAGATCTGGATTCGTCGTCGAGGATCCTCTGGTTGATCAGGTGACACATATCAGTTCTAACAGACTTCTTCATTACTGTTCGGGGTTTGTTGATTTGCATATCCAGCAACATGCTTCAGTAGATCTGATAGATAATAGATCTAGCTTAATCTTTTGCTTCTCGACGATGTCGTTGTGATTGATTTGCTTCGTTGACTCTGACTTCCAATTGACAAGGACTGGCTTTCTGAAGCTGCGGAGTAATGAGTCTCAACGCAGTCACGAGCGGATCTCTCTGAATTTTCTAAGCGTACTTGACAAAACCATTTAATTAATTACGTAAAAGTTTAATAATTTTTAGTTGGTTAATTAAAATACCTCGTTCTCATTTGAGAGTTCAAATTGTTGGCTTGGTACTGCCGGATCTACTTCAGTCTAGGTTTCTGCTCATTTGCCTAAATCTATTATAGTCTTATATTATCAAGTTTTATTTAACCTCACTTTTCTTAACACATTTTTTACATAACAGGTTTATTTTACACCAGTGTCTTTGAATCACACTTTTTCCAATACATTTTTTTACATAACAGGCTTAGTTTACACCAGTTTCATTAAATCTCATTTTCCCCAATACATTTTTACGTAACAGGTTTAGTTTACGTTAGTTTCATTCAATCTCACTTGTCCCAATACATTTAAAATGAAATGTTATATTAATATGTACATACCGTTCGAAGTTCATTTCGGATACCCCCAGTAAGTCCAACTCGAGCTTCTTCGGAAACTATAGCACTTGAAGGACTTTTCCTGGGACGCGGAGACTGAACTGAGGAAGACGAGGAAGACACCTGGTTCGAAGCTTGCACTATCTCTTTCTGATTGATCAGCAGATTACTCTTTCCTTCAACACGAGTGACATCAACAACACGAGATCGTTGAGCACGAGAATCTCCAGCACCTACAGGTACTTGCTCACCATCATGTTGACATCTATCATTCTCTTCACATCCACCATCCTGTTGACATCCACCATTTCCTTCACATACACCATCCTCTTGACATCCACAATTCTGTTTACATACATCATCGTCTTCCATTCGATGCTCTTCTCTCCTTATCCGTTTGCAACATGCGTTATGTAAGGCATTCTCCTCATGATACTGATCTCCTGAAGCGTTTACCCTCCCTTCGACAAGATGCCAGACTTCTCAAGCAATTCTTTTTCTTCCGCTGCGAAATCCCTTCGAACACGCGCAACATGTTGGTTGAACCATCCTAAAAAGTAAGAAAGTTGGTAAGGAAAAGGGATTTGAATATTTTCTGGAATGAAATATATGAAGATATTGATACATTAGAATATTTCCGGGGTGCCTAAACGTATTCAATATACACAGACTTTAAGTCTGTATATATTGAATACTTATATGAAATCTCAACATTCGTATTTGCCCAAGTTAGAAAAGAGGCTTATTCAAGGAAAGGATGCATTATTAATGGAAGAAGATCCGGAAATCAAGATATGCTCACAACATACAAGCAATTTTGTAATTTCTACGAACTCTTCGTCTGTACATTTTGGGTGGAAAGAAATAAAGCGATTGAAGTAAGTTGTAGTCTGCAATGACGAGTCTGAATACTTTTACAGTTAGGTATCTGGAAAACTGTTTCTGAACCGTTCGAAACTAAACAAGAAGAAGCCAATATATAGTAGGGTTGATAATGAGAGTGATTCTGGACGTCATCGTCTGGAGTTACATCGTATGAGAAAGTAATCAAGGAGAAATCAGTATTTAAAAGTTCCACTGGAAATACGTCATTATTGATTAGGCACACAGAACCAAAAACGAGAAGTCGAAGTCGTCCGAGTATGTTCAAGAATTTAAATCGTTAAATAGACTGTTGATTACAGGAACACTTCTTCAGAACAATTTGCACGCGTTGTGGGCTTTTTAATTTCCTTTACTGGAACTCTTTAACTCTTCGGAAGATTGTGAGCAGGTGGTCTCGGAATTAATTTGGCAACGGCAAACTGGATTCTGACTGGAATCCCCAAATAGATCTCCAAGCTATAGACAGAGCTCATCGTATATGTCAAATGAAGCAAGTTAGAGTGTTCAGATTTATTACGGAAAGCACCGTGGAGGAAAAGATTGTGGAAAGAGCGGAAATTAAGTTGAGACTGGACAAACTCGTCATTCAACAAGGTCGATTGGTGGACAACAAAGCTAACCAGTTGAATAAGGATGATATGTTGAACATGATTCGGTTCGAGCAGATCAAGTGTTTGCTACAAAAGATAGTGATATTACGGGTGAAGACATGAATGAAATCTTGAAAAGACTGAGAACCAAACGGAAGAGCTAAACCAGAAGTTGGCCGGTCTTGGGGAATCTTTTTGAGAAACTTTACATTAGACACGTCCACCGAGTCTGTGTACAAGTTCGAGGGAGAGGATTACGTGAAAAGAAGAAAACCTTTATTGGTCACTGGATCGAACCTCCAAGCGAGAGAGGAAGGCGAACTATGCGGTTGATGCGTATTTCCGTGAAGCACTAAGAGTTTCAGAACCAAAAGCTCCGAAGGCACCGAGACCAGCTACGTTTGAGGAACAGAAGCAATCTGTAAATCATGCTATTTGACGCAATGAACCTAGTTTTGTAAAGAGTGAATGAAGCTTGTGATGTATTCAAAAAACTAATTCTTCGCGTATTTCAAGTGATAACCTAAACCTAACCATGATATTGTATAAACTAAAAAAATTGTGACTTACCTGCTCTTGAAGAAACTCCGTCCAGATAAATCACTCTTTGCGCCTAAAAATTCTTTAATTCTTTACACACAAATCACTTTTTCTATTAATTAAACATTAATAATAAAAAATAATCATGAGAATCGCTTCCACCAACACTCATCATCAGCCGACAACATTTAATTTTTATATAATGGAATAGAAGTCATATTTGAATTTCAAAATTCAAATGTTGGCGCTTCCTGCAAACCAATTTCGAAGTGTATAAAAATGCACGTGCATTTTTATGCGCTTTGATAAAAAAAATGGATACATACGTGTGCGTTTTAACGGTTTTTAACCGTTAATTAAGCACATTGGGCCATAAAGGTCCACAAAAATTTTACTAGAATGGGAAAGATCGATTCTTTCTTCATAAGTTAAAATGGTCAAACATGTGGACCTTTTTGGCCCAATGGGCTAGCCAGCTTTTCCAAGTTATTGTCTATTGTCCTTTATAACTGCGCATATTTATAATGTAGAACGTAAATAATCACTATACCTGAATTTTCATACTAAAATGGCTGTAATTTCATATTTGGATATAACTTTTAATTCAAAACAACTTTTCATTATAACATTCTTCTGTATTGTAAAAAATAATGGTTTTTTATACTCTTGAGCAAAATTAATATTGTTTGACACACCTTAAAAAATTGATATCTGATGGTTGTATTATAAGTTTTCGGTATGCCGAACTTTTTATCACGAATAAAATAAAACCGATAGTAAAAAAGTTTTCCATACGATTCCAACTTAAGTAGACACAATGTATACTGACTTCCAGAAAAATTGTGACACCTATTTTATTGATATTTTCGGGAAACGTCTATTTTCATGAAACAAAGTAATGATTAAAATTTAAAAACAAAAGAACAAAAGCTTAAAAAGTTTTTTTCAATAATGAGTTGCTCCGCCACGGTTTGTAATGCACTCAGTTACACGGCTTGGCATGCTATCAATCAAGTGATCTATAGCTGCTCGTGGTATATCGTTCCAAGCTTCTTGAATCCGTAGCTGGAGATTGTGTAAATTATCTGGAGGGTGTGATAAATTACCCAGTGGTCTACCGATCATATCACATACATGTTCAACGGGCGATAAATCAGGCGACCGAGCAGGCCATGGGAGAACAGCTTCTTCCAAACACCGTGTTGTAGCCCTTGCCGTAAGAGGGCGCGCATTATCCTGCTGGAAAATGGGATTTTGCAGCCCCTGAAGATATGGAAGCCTAACGGGTTGTAGCACATTAGCAATGTAACCAGCTGCGTTTAGGTTGCCGTTAATAAAGACCAAGGGTGAACTGCTACCATAATATATTGCACCCTACTTCTTGAGTGAGGTTATGAGTCTGGGTTGCGTTCCATAAAAAAATGTTGGATTTTTACGTTCTCCACGCATACGTCTGACTGTCCTACGACCATCGTGGGCCCACAAGCAAAATTGGGTCACTAAACACAATTTGATGCCATTCTTGCACCCAATTAACCCTTTCGTTGCTCCTCTCTAGTCTGCGTAGACGGTTAAGTGGTGTAAGAGGAAGACATAAAAATGGACGATATGACATTGACTTCCTAAGTCCTGTACCTCTCATCCAATCATTTGCAATTGATCGAGTTGTTGAAAATCTATCTCTTGTGGCCTAAACTCTCAAGCGACGTTCTTCGCGATCTGTAGTCCTCCGAGGACGTCCATATCCTCGGCGGCGATGTTGAACCCCTTCCTCGGACCATTTGAACCAACATCTCAATATCGATGAAACATTTCGGTTTACACGACGAGCAATACGGCCACGTTCAAAACCACTTAATTGGACAAAATGTTGGTGTTGACGTACTCTCGGCATTGTTATCAAGTTCAGAATGAAATTGTGAACAAACAACAACAATTTGCAAACTTGACAGTTACTTAAAACTTATTGTTACTATGTGCCATGGAAACAACAGAAAAAAAAAACAAAAAACTACGGGCTAGATTTTGTTAAAATTTTAACCATCACTTTGTTTCATGAAAATAGACGTTTCCTGAAAATTTCAATAAAATCGTTAAACAAATTCTAGGTGTACCTATTCATATATTTTTTTAATGTAGCTACACCAAATATATAATAATTTATATTCCTCTTAGCTGTGGAACAGGGACACACTAATGACTCAGTCATTTATTAATAATATTTGTCTACCCTCTGTCGGCTCCACTAATTGTTCGTTATCGGCTCCGACAGAACTTTGTTTTAATAATTCAATTTTCCTTAGAGAGAGGGGTTGATAGGGACATTAGTATTTAAAATAATTATTATAGAATAATCAGTGACTGATTATTGTATTTTTCAAGTATTCATTTATCGAAGGTACGTAATGCCTTAAAGTTCCATTAAAAAGCGTGTAGTAGAACAGTGTTATACAGGGTCATTGATAGTCGATAGTAGGTTAGACGTTTATGGAAAACAGGGCATAGGAGTAATCTGAAAATTTGCCTACTGCCATAAATAGACACGATCTATCATTCTAAAATATTTTCATATTGGCGGTGTTGCTGCTTCTACTCAAAAGTAGTAATAACTTAGTAATTTTTAATGAAACACCCCGAATATTATTTAATTTTTAGAATCGCAATTTCTTACTGAATTTTTTCTTAATAGTTCCTTATAATACCTACACCGGTTTTCGAGATAATAATTATTTTAGGTTATTTTTTCAAAATATGATCCCACCAAAATTTAAATTTAGCTGCTATTTGAACCCATACAAGGCTGAAATTTTAGATGCAGTTTGCAAAAGCTTTGTATTTAACAGCTACCTAAATAAATTTATTTTATCTTATAAAGGGCGGTTTAAATTTAGTGATTTTGACGTGACATACAAAAAAGGTCAAAACTTAATTTTTTTAATTGGAACATCCTGTATATTACATGAAATTCTGATAGACAATTAAAATGCCTTCAAGTTGATATAGCATAGTGGTATAGCCAACTCGTTAACTTTTCGAAATAATCGCCATAATTATTAAAAATCACATTGTCTTCAGATAATTTGAATTGGTTAGCGATGGAACGCCATGTGATTTGACAATTGCTTAATTATTCACTGTGTTTGACAGACGTCGAAGTTTTCAGTTTGTGATTGTGATTTATTACTTAATGCTTACTCAAAAACAAATTACAATGGAGGTTACTCGCATAAAGTTTTGATGAATCTATTTATTCTTCATGGAAAATGTGACAAAATTTTATCAAGAACACGTAGGAAATTCAATGAAATGTATCCTGATTTGCAGCCATTGAACGAAAGAAAGTAGTAGTATGGCAGTAGCCAAATTTTCAGATTACTCATATGCCCCGTTTTTCATAAACGTCTAACCTACCATCGACTATCAAATACCTTGTATAATAAACATTCAACAGGAATAAAAACGAATTTTTCTATGTGAACAAAATCTAATTATTACAACGTTATCTATTCTGCATACTTTTGAAACTGTGGTTTTACTTCAGATCTATCAAGGGTCGTATTTTACTTTATATGCAGCAGTTTTGACAATACATTAATAAAGAAATTTAATATTATATGTATATACAAGATTGTAATTGAAACCCAGATTATAAAAGTTTAATTCGAAACAATGGAAGTAATGGCGTTTGATAAATGCGTCACAAATATAGTTAACATATCATATACTAAAATTGTAATTTTATCAAAAGCATTGGAGTTCTCATTAGTGAAGGTAAATCTATACAATTTCACAAGGAAGTGTTTAACTTACAATTCAAAACTGATTTTAATCGTATCAAATGATGTTATATATATAACGTTGAGTCATTGAAAAATAATAATCGACAAATTTTTTTACAAATATTCAATTTCAGAAGAGAAATAGTACTTGTTTAGTCGTTTAGTGATGTGTTTGTTTAATTAATTTAATTCTTTAAAATTTGACATGGACACTGTAATGATCCATACCTCTACTACTCCTAAATATATGCAACCCAAATTACACTTGTCAACTGGTGTATCTAAACGGTCAAAATTTAATCTTACCGTTAAAATACTCGCATAGCACGTGATCGTCTTTCTCTACATTGTGTTAACCTACCTATAAGAAAACTACTTATCCTTAACTTGTATAGACCTGGTTCGGGATTGACCTAGAGCGCCTTCCTGTTGTGGACACCAGAATTTCTTAACGACATCTACCTAGGTTATAATAGGGAACAGGAACATTTTTATCATTACTAACGGGGAAGGGGAGTCACTTTTAGAAAATTAAGAGGGGACACCTCCCAAAACTCTAAGTAATTTACGTTAAGCCAAATCAGGTTGTCGTGACCCACACCGAAAGTATTCGAAACAGAAAAGTGATATAAAACGTATTTCATTTATGTCATTTAAAGTATAGTAAATTGACTAGTTATGTTGGAGGAAAACGGCAAGTCCAAACACAATGGATCTGGACTGATTTGTCCGGGAATCAGCAAACAACTCATACCTAAGAAAAAAAACAAACGTTTATATCGTTATGCAACTGGGTTTGACTCTTTCTCTGTTCAGAATATGGTTTACTCACGAATATACATATAAATAAAATATGTAAATGTTAAAAGCATATAAATCATGTAGACGTCGGTCATGGAAAACATCCAGACACAAAACATAACATGTCATCACAAGATTTATAGTGGGCAAACACATAACAGCTTAGAGTTGGTTGCAGTGGATCATTCCCCTTTGAGTTTTGCACGTATATGGTTCGGCCAGCAATTCAATAATTTACTGATGGTACAAGTACATCACCTTATTACGGTAATATCAATAGCAATTCTTACATCACACAGTTATGCAAAAGTTCCCCTGAATGCAGACACGCTCAAACTTCTCACTCTATGGTGAGCATAAATAATAAAATAGCCTTGGTCGCAAGAGGATGCAATCACTGTATAGTGATGTAACATACATTAAGTGATACACAAAAGCTCGATACACATACTATACTCAATTCAGCAAATATGAGCCTCCGCTCATCTAAACTACTCGCCTCGGTTCCATGCTCGGATCGAAGCCGCGCTTCCCCGACGAACATATATAGTCTTGTTGTATCCGTCTCGGTTCCACGCTCGGCTCAAAGCCGCGCTTCCCCGACGAATATAGAGGTCGTCATGTTGTCAATACTCGCCTCGGTTCCACGCTCGGCGCAAGGCCGCGCTTTTCCGATGAAGGAAATGAAAATTGTATTTGTCGTCGTCGTACATGATTACAAATATGTGTACCTACACCGTGACAAATGACTTTCATTGTCACGTAACGTATTGCAAATGACTGTAAACTTAAACAAACAGTCTGGCATAAACTAGAAAACCAAACTATTGTTCTTTAAAACAAATCGGCTGTCTGAGCATCATGAGCAGTACAGCAGACACCCAGTCTACATGTTTCTGACAAATAGTAAACGACCTAAACGAGAAA
The DNA here is from genome assembly GCA_030710515.1 of Abscondita cerata. NCBI lineage: Eukaryota > Metazoa > Arthropoda > Insecta > Coleoptera > Lampyridae > Abscondita > Abscondita cerata. The sequence continues at coordinate 246,527 of JALBCR010000239.1, read as the reverse complement.
GAAAACCTATCACGTGCACACACCACTCGTAACACCTACAACTCAAACATCAAACATAATAATTCAACGCGTCAAAATGTCCCAGCGTGTAGACCTTTGGTATAGGAGCCTACCATAACAGTCACTTTGCCCAAATCAGTAATCTAGCCCCAAATCTCGCCGTTCCAGCCAGGATATTTCGCCTGTGATGCGATGTGCTAGCGACAACATCTCACTTACTCTGTCTTTATGGGTAAGCGAAAGGAATTATTTATTATTTGATCTAGTTCATAAAATGTAAAGGAAGTCAAAAAGACTGTTAGCGGATATTATCATTCCGTCACCAAAGACAGCCATACCTGGACGTCAAGTCGTTTCCACATCGGCACTAAAATCGCCCAGCAAAAAGACAACTTATGTTTTGTACTTTAACACAAATTATCTATGGCCTCGGGTTTTACTGGTCATCCTGAATAATAACCGCGAACTGTGCAGAAATGTCAATGATATCACTAATTTGTGAACACCCTTTGAATTACAAAAAAACACCTTTTATTTAGTACTTCAACTTGTTTTGATCATGATCTAATAAATTAAAATTTTGCAAAATATTATTCGTAATTGGATACATCCGCCTTTCCCTAATTTGTATTTATTTGTTTCATTATTTTCTCATTCTATATTCCTTAAGAACAAAACCTCCTACAACTGCATTGTACCGTTAAAACGCATACCTGATGTTTAATTAAGAATTTCTCGTTTTATTTACCAATCCAATTTCTAATTATTACGTACGAAAATAATTTCAAAATATTTTCATTATCAATTGGAATTAATTTTAATTCATAGTTTTCAAGGGATGTCTTTATTTTATTCGGAAATTTTAAACATTACTTTACATAAAATTTACCACTTTCAAAAATTCCAGCATCTGATATACGTGCATTATAAAATCTATTTTTAGAACCCAACCCTTAGTGATTCCATTTATCAATGTTAAACCTTTTATTTTATTGTATTACCGTCAACCCTTGCTTATTAGTATGTGTGTGCAATTTTATCCATATAAGCCACTAACCCAAATTTCATTTAAATGCCCATAAAACTGGCGAAACAAAATTTTTACCATTCAGATTTTATGCAGACAACTATTTTATGACAAAAAATAACTTACCCCTTTCTTTGCGTTTTCTTATTAAAATATCAAAAATTTTTCCAAAAAAACCGCACTTCGCTGTTCTTCCCTCTTACTTCAACAAAACCACGCTTCTTCTCCTATTAGCACCGTCTGGACGTCTCGGCTTCTAGCGACCGACTCCTTTCAAACGCGCTAGTTCATAATTAAATCTCGAACAGCGTAAATAATTGAGAAAATTCAAAATTATTTTTAAAAAAATATGTATAATTCTTTTGGTCCCTACAACACATTGCATTATTAACAAAATATTTTAAATTTATGATATACAGAGTGATTCGTGGGGGCATTATTCAAATTGAAAATTCAATATCAGAAATTAGGAGCAATTTATCAGTGTTTGAGCTGAATTTGGTTAGTAGAAATTCATGTTTTTAGTGGAAGGGGGGACTAAAAATGTGTTCTCAACCCCCTCCCACTGTTAAAAAAATCGAATTTTAGTTTTTAAAATCTTAGAAATAGGAAAATTTGATGGGCAATGAGAATATCGTAGTTCTGATGTTTGAGCACCACCCCTCTGCAAGTCATCCTTGCATTTCAAGATAGAAGTACCCTGAAAGTCGTATTGAAAAATCTTTTGAGGACTAAGCACTCAAATTACTCTAAATCTAATTTTTGAGCCCGATTACCTGCAAGCCAACCTCGTGACTCGTAATCGCAGTCAATAGAGAAGTACCTTCAAAATCGGTCGAATCGCAAAATGTTTTGGGAGGAATATTGAGTTATTTATAAGCAAACAAAATATGCTGAATTTAACTTTTGAGCACCTCTCCGAGAGATCCACGCATTTCGTAATTGCAATCAAGAAAGATGTACCTTTAAATATGTCAAATCGAGAAATCCTTTTGCTAGAATATTCAGTGATTTATGAGCAACTTGGATTCAAGTAATATTGTGCCTTCATAAATCATCGAATAATTTTACCAAAGAGTTTTTTTATTCGATAGATTTTCAGGGTCTTCTTCACCCGACTTCGATTACGAAACACAGGGATGGTTTACAATCACCTAAACAGATTTTTTTATTCAACCGATTTTTTTAACATTAATGCAGAAGGATTTTTCTATACCACTGATTTTCAAACTATTTCAATCTTGACTGTTAAATGTACTGATGACTCGAAGAGAGGTGGTGCTCAAAAATCAGATATTCTCCTTGGTTGTAGTCATAAAATGCTCCTGTTTCTAATATTTTAAAATTCGATTAATTTTTAAGAGGGGAGTATGAACACACGTTTTAGCTTCCTCTCTGAAAAGCATGAATTTCTGCTAAACGGATTTAATTGAAAAATCGGGAATTACATTGAAAAACCTCATATTTTGTTTCTAATTCCTGATATTGTATTTTCAATATGGACAATGTAGGGGCGAGGTACGTGGATGTGGAAATGTTAACAATCACTGAGGTATTATCGAAATAACTACTAATGTAATACATGCTGTTTACTTCGATGCATGTATTAACACGTTTGTTAATTCCACGACAGTTGAAGTGCACTGTAATATTTATTCTGTTATGAATGCTGTGCAGTTATTAATTGCAGTTATTGATTGCCTACACTTTTGTTTTATAAACTAATTCTTTCAGCCATACAAATAAATGAGTAGTGAGGTTTGATGACTTTGGTGACCAACTTTACAGCTCATCCATCTTTGAGGAAAGCGATTATTTAGAATGATTGACCACACTAGGAGTAAAATGAACGGGGGCGCCATCGTGTTAAAAGTAATGTTTTTGTTTTGCCTTGCCTTGACCAAATAAAAGTATCGTCCAATAGATTTGTCTATTCATCTTCTAAAAATTCCAGTCTCTCGTAAACTGCTCTTCTACCAAAATCGGGCAAGTAATTGATTGTTAATCATGCCTACCACACGTTAACACTGAATTTATGTTGAAAGTTGCTTTCTATTGAGCATGTGTATTTTCATCTGACCAGCTATGCTCATTCTGACAGTTATTTACTCCGTAACGTGTGAACTGAAGCTCATTAGTTTACCCAAACTGCATTCGTTGAGCATAGCCACCTTCGTAAAGATTTTGAACGGGTTGGATGCGAAACGGTTTTAAATCTTTTCTACGTAGTCTTCCATGTAGTGATTTGATTATTTTATTTGAAAACAGTTCCTTCACTAAGGAGTTTGCCGAAGAATTCTAATTCAAAGACATTCAAGTAACTTCTTATCGGACACATCTTGTTAGGAAACTACCTAGAATTGATTATTTTAATGATAAGTTGCAATGTGTCTTGTAATTCCCATGTTAAGAATTGCTTCTTCTACTCTATACTAGGACCAGATTTACGCATAGCATTCTACAACGTTGCAATCTTGTGTCACATCAAAAGTAAATAAAAATTTTATCATACATACAGGGTGGTGCTTTTGAAATCGAGTCATAGGGATTTAGCATTGTGAATTGATTGTTTTTCCAATTCTTACTCGCCCTTTGAAGTGACAAAAATGGTTTTGAATCAAAACGCAGCTAAAATTATTGCGCATAGCGCTCGCCATCAGAAATCAGCTTACAAAAGCACCACCCTGTATAAATATTTGACGAACGTGAATACTTGTTAAAAATGATATACGGAATTTAAGAAATATATTCATAAGCACAGAAAATGTAAATATTTATTTTAAAAGTATTGTGTTTACATCTGGTAACAATCAAGTACTTAGGTATCGGGGTTATTGTCGCGGTGATATTTTGTTTCCCCACGAGCGTAAGAAAGGTTAGCAAAGTGACATTTCGTGGGTGTCGTATCACCAGATCATATTGTGTTATTAAAAGTAAGGTTTTAAGATTGTCTTCTAAACATGGGCTGATAAATTATAGGCATAGATTCTAATCAAATAATCATTAATCGAATTATAGGTTAGGAACGTGTTAGAATATCTGAAAACGTCGCAGGTAGAAATAATTTTGTAACTTGTTATTGATTGGCAAGGGGAAATGGCGGTAAAATACTATACATTTAAAGATAACAACTTTTTTAAACTTTGAATAATAATTTGGAATACAATCTAAAAATTGTAAAAAAAGTTGTTTACGTAATACATTAGCATTATCTATCGATTGCAATAGTAAAAAAATGATTTTTGAAATCTTGGAAACATGCCCATTGTGAAAGAGGTTGTTGTGGTGGGTGCAACGTTGTATTAATGTCGATTTTTGAGAAAAATGATCTGGAATTCAACAAAATCTTATTAAATCATTTTGATTAATTCTTTTTCTGTCTCCGTACCCAACCACCATCAATACTTGCATTCTTTCTTGTTTAGTACGCATTGTGTCTTAACACGGTAGCTGAATTATTTTTTATTAGCACAGATGAAAGTCAACTGAAATACTAGTGTCATCTAGGTTAGGTTGTAAAGGCCATTCTTGTTTGGAATTTCTTCCTAATGTTTCGCTAACACGAGTGGTCAGCTTCTTCAGAGGTTCGTCCATTTCCGATCTAGATAAAGACTGATGATTTCCAAAAAGCAAAGCAAACATGTGTGTTTCATTCCTCTCCATGAGAGGAGAAACAGTCACGGTTGCTTCTCCTCTCCTCATTCCTCTCTACGAGAGGAGAAACAGGCACGCTTGCTTCTTCTCTTATTAAGGGAGGGATACTTTATCATTTGAAAGTTGCTTCAGCTGGAAAGGGATGCACGTATATACAGGGTTATCCAAAAGTATGGAAACATCCTTATAATTTGAAAACCGCAAGGATTAGCGGGATGAAACTTTGGGTAAGTGTATGAGACATACTTGCTGACATTTTTTATTCTTGATACACTTTTTATATCATGCTTGAATTACGAGTAATTAATACGAACTCTCGATTTTTAAATGGCATCATATGGGTTAATTGATATTTTTGGATTCTACATGAAAATCTAGATGCAACAGTTACAAAAACAAGTCCCTTGGCCAGCAGGAGGGGCCATGTCAGTCAAACTAGTATTGTCTTTTACCTGAGGCTGTTTACTTAAAACAAACAAAGCTACTAATCCACTATTAGCTTTGTGAATGGTTATTCGTTTTAAGTAAAAGGCCCCTATTACTACCTCAGGTAACAGACAACACTAGTTTGATGATATGGCCCCTCCTACTGGCCAAGGGACTTGTTTTTGTAACTGTTGCATCTAGCTAGAATTTCATGTAAAATCCTAAATATTAATTAACCCATATGATGCCGTTTAAAAATTGAGAGTTACCATTAAAAAAATAGTTGGTCTTTTTGGGGGCTCCATAATTTTTTTCCGAAGTCACAGTTAAATTTGAAGTAAACTACCAAACAACTTTTATTTAGACTATTTTTTAAAATTTTCCACATTTTAAAAGATACACTCATTCTTCCAGACTTTTTAGCCACCCACATTTATAAACATGAAACTCTTTCGGGTTGAATAGCTTTCAAATGCTAGAGCAGCCGACCCTCTTTGAGGGGAATAGAATACGTACGTTTACTTTTATGTCGTTGTCGAATATGAACTTCACAGTCGATCTTTAATAAATTACATTACAGTGTTCGGAGGCTTGATCATGTTGAAAATATTCTTATTCGGATTCATCATTACCTAGCTCTTCGAAAAATGCTTTCAGAACTTATTTTTAATACGTTGCTGCGGAAAAATTCGCATGCAAGTTTTATGGTTGATTGTAAGAGAATAAATGTTTAACCTACTCAGTAAAATTTGCTGTTTTATGGATTGGCAAAATTATCAAACCTCATCCGTAAAAATACTTTGGTCTAATAAGTCTCTTATGAACGTATTATGGATAAAAATTAATTCTATAGACAATTTAAAGCTGTTTGATGTAGGCACAAATATGAAAACGTCACAGAGACATATGCATCCTGAGCTGACAATTCTATTTCCACATCGGTTGGCATAACATTCTATTTTATTACTATTAATTATAATATATGTATGTTCTATTTAAACACGAGGCGACAACACCCACTTTATTTGACTTAAAATTAATTAGAGCACGTTGCATGCTGCAATAATCAATAATTTTATTTGTGTGTTTTTTATTTTTATTTTTTTTTTCACATTTTATACGCTCGCAGATTTTAATTTTATTTTTTTGCAAATATTTTTTGTAGCTTGTTTTAATTGGTATACAAATGATATTAAATTCGCAAAATTACCTTATTTTTTAGTGTTTCTTGCTTTTATTTAGGTTTGCAATTCAAAAAACTCATAGATACTACATGCTGATCGTGGAAAAAGTATACCTTGTGTTTTACTTGAGGATAAAATCATGATTCATTGCTCGTGATTATCAGCGCTCGGGCCACCACCCTCGCGCAGCTAAACTATATATAACTAGTTAGAAAAGTTATTGGAAATTTAATTTT
>JALBCR010000239.1:0-235000 GCA_030710515.1 Abscondita cerata | reverse complement strand
GAGTTGCAGGCAGAAGAATGTCACCTTAAGGCTAGAACAACAATTTTCATTATTTTTAGCCGGCAATGATAATTTGTCACACCAAATTGAGATGAGGACATTTTATCTCAATGTTTTATATCTCTTTAGAGGAGGCAAGGCGAAATAAACACGTTAGCGAATTAAATATTTGGAAGAGTGTTTTATTTCGTCTTACCTCCACTAAAGGAATATTAAACATTGAGCTAAAAAGTTTGGAGGAATCATATACACTGTGTCCAGAAATTGGCAGATAAACTTCACAGACCACTAAAAGACAAGTGTCAGATTTTACTTCAAAAATGTTATAACATCAGATCAGGGACTTTTACAGTATTGCCGACATCGATATTTACACAATATTCATGGTGGTCATTTCCAAAGGAGAACTTATTTGCTTTATCTCAATCAAAGGAGTCTCCTTCTATAATTATAAATAATAAAATTTATTTATTACATTCAATTCGACAATTACCTAAGCAGATTTGTTAATGAATTTATTTTTACTACTACATAAAATTTTTTTGGCTAAAGTGCTGAACAATAATCATCAAGGTCGTCACTATATTGGTATCATAAGTCGTGACTAAACATGATGCAGGGGTTATTCCTGGAAGTAAAACTTATGCTTCAACTGTGAACAACAAGAAAGTACTGGTTTCAAAACAAGAAAGTGGTCAACAGATTTTAAAAATGAGGTAGGATAGGTTGATATAGGTGTTAGGTCTAAATCCAAAAACGGTGGTATCATTTATACGTTATGGTAACGAGATGCCTACCGCCAATTTGCAAGGAGATATAAACCAAGTTGGTAAAAATCTAGAACATCGCATACGTCTACATACAATGGAGACAGTATTTTTAGTTTTAGTCAATGAGTGGAAACCGATTATTTTGTTTTTATAAAAACACATATGAAGAAAGATGAACATAAAATTGAAATTGATGGTTACAAATTTGCGCAGTGTTATACAGATAAAGGAGAAATACTGATTTTTGTTAAAACCTATTAAATTCTCATCTATAATACCATAAGTATCGTTAAAATCAAAATTATGTGGACTATTTTTGTGTTTTGTATTTCCTCTTCATGGAAAATATTGAAAGAAAGTAATCGAAATCGCAGAATACAAGCCTGAAACATGGTTCGTGTACGTAGACGATACCTTTGTCGGTATAGAGAAGCTTAACCAGTTTATTAAAACACCACCTACATCAAAAGTTTGGAATCGTCAAGACGCTAACGGAACGAACTTGAAAGGTTTATGAACCAGAGAATTTTCAGGCGGAACTTGAACTCCTGAAAACTGGTCTTGAGGCTAACAGGCACACCAGGAAGGGGGATCGAGATATCGACCCACAACCGCCTACCCATATCTTCATACATATCGAAAGTCGGACCATCAGATCAACAAAGGATAAACGAGACTCTCTCTCAGTAGTCTGAGTTTACCGTATACCTTGATCTTGTTCCATAGGAACCACCAAGAGATCAATGATGTCGGGGCTCAAAGAGCATCGAGCAAACTGCCGTAAGTAAAATTTGTGGAATGTGTTAACAATTAATTTATTACATTATTAAAAACGATAAAACTATTTATAGAGTCTATATGACCAAAATCAGTATCGCCGTATATTCTGTATTGAAATTCAAAATATTAAAATAGAAAACTGTGGTGGTCAATCTTACTAGGAGATGCATGAAAAATTGTATTCCCTGCAGAGCATCGTTATTAAGTAAAAATATAAGAAGAAACGTTATATAACTAATAATATCAGAGAATTGATAAGATATTGAGATTCACTGTGCAATAGAGCACATGAAAACAATTTCCATTTGTGGAACTAATTTAAAAGAATTAGAAATTTTCTTTCAAACATACTGAAATTTGAGAACGAAAAATATTTTGGAACTCGAGGGAGTTTTGAAATTTGAAAACATTGCTTCATAGTCAGAACTAATAGCTGTAAAATAATATTTCCAAATGATTTAACTATAAATTTCTTATGATCTCAATACAAACTAAAACCATGAAGTTATTGGAGCTATACAAAGTAGAAATGTTCATTTATCAGAAATTAAACCTGTTGCAATGACTTTTCTAAAAAAATATTTCTAAATTGAAAAGTGTTGGCCTTAACAAGAATCCATTTTAACCAAAGTACTGAAAGTTGCGTATGATGAGGCTGGAAGTTGTGTGGTGTACTTTCCGATAAGCAGAAAGGGTTAGTTGTGATAATAGCTCCTAAGGTGAACAACATGAACAAGGCTAATGACCTCAAACCATTAAAAAGGGACTGTTGTGGGTCCTTTACTATTTACTATTATACTATATTCAGGTAATCAATTCGACTGAAATTGTTATTTTTGCTTACGATACATAGTTTTCTATAGTAGGTAAAAATCACTAAAATGATGCAACAAGTTATCCTTAGTAATATTGGTTAATAGTTTGACGGTTAATGTTGCAAATCAAAATGTTGTCCGTTTGGGAATAATATGTCTTATATTGACTTTGATTCGTTGAAATTAAATGTTGACAATCTTAAACTTTAAATTCTAAATGAAGGTCTATGAAAATCTAAGGCGCCTTACCTATCAACTGGTGACTAGAAATCACCTTGTCCATTTCTTTTCTGATTCTGGTTTAGCAAACAGAGCCGACATTCAAAGTCTACGGGTACATCTTTTGCTAGAGTTGCAGGTTTTTGTAAGGAAACAGTTGTTAGTTTCTTTAAATTAGATTAACCGTTGTTCAAAATCAAGTTTCTTTAGTTATAGGTCTGTGAGGCAAGCGTCAGATTGCATCATTAACTTCAGCTGAAAGAGGACCATTAATGACTATTATTTTTTGCATGAGCACTGCTAGAAACTTTCTGTCTCCCTAATCATATTTCCCAGGAAAAATATGACCAATAGCTGATGAAAGGTGCTCCTCCTAGGTCGCTTGGGACGCACACCTATATGGTGTGGTACAAAGCCATACTTCTTTATCCCTACCATCAGCAACATCTTCAAGATGCAACCAAAAAAATGGATAAGGAGCAGGAATTTAATAGTGAGGGCAGAATAAAATTGTTAAATTGGTGGTAGATTTGAAAAAATGTCTTCCAAGACCCGTACTTACATTGTAATTAACGTCACAAGTCATTGTTTATTAATATTGTTGTTGCGATGATTAATTTTGTGATTCCGCAATAATACTTTGCAGGACAAGTCCATTTTTTTGCCGGACGAAAATTAGCAAAATTCGTATAGAATTATTGTCTCCCCATAAATCGTATAAAATGCAACCTTATCAGTGCGGGCGAAAATAAACCTCCCCTTTCTAAATTCGAAACGGTTTAAGATACCGATTTGAAATTTTGAGGGCTATAATAAGGCATAAAATTGATACCTCTAAGTTTCAAGATGACGACTGGGCGCTATTTTGAATTTTTTCAAAATGAAGTTTTTTTTTCTGTGTTTTAGGGGTGTTTGTTGTTGAAGAAAAAGGTTTTTATTACGTTAATTTTGTAATGTTGTTGTGTGTCGGGGGGTTTTTGTGGTAAATTTATGGGGTAACAAGTTTGTGTTTTTTTAAAAATGTTAAGAAATGGACGGGAGAGTGAAACGTAATGGACATGGGGGAATCAGACATTCACAAAACCAGAACAAGTTAACCTTGAGAATTTGATGCAGAGTGCATGTTTTGTGGAACAAAATTTTCAGCTGATGGGAAAGGTGAGATATGAATTCAATGCTTAATGTGTTCCATTTGAGGACATAACAATTGCTCTGATGAATAAGTTTGTGACCGGTGTAAATAGCATCTTTGTAATAGTAATAATTTTTATCAAATTTTGACTGTATTCCATATTTGCACTCCAGTTTCTCAAGAATAATTTTGTCTCGACCCAGGTCGAGGAATGGAAAAACATAATTTGGCCAACAATTCAGGACGATTGACAAGGTAGTGAATAAGTTTGATAGAAAGAGAAGAAAAGAGGTAGCACGACGACTACTTAAATCAGAAAGGTTGAATCTAGCCAAAAGATTAGTTTGCGGAAAACCTATTGGAGGGTAATCCTATCAACGTGATAAACTAGAAATTTTAAGAATTTGCATGAATGTTCTCCAGAGCGTGGATATGAACCTGATACGTTGGGTTCTATACTACCGAGGCATACTCCAGCAGAGTTCGAATGAGGGTCCTGTACAGCAAAAAAGGTAAGTCAGCGCTTAAAAAATCTCTAGAGTTTCTGATAATAAAACCAAGAGTTTTATGTGAAGAAGAAAGAACAGATCGAATGTGCGAACCAAAGGACAGAGACGATTCAAAAGTGGCACCTAGATCTTTAAAAACGCTAGAGCGAGTAATGGAGACATCGTAAAAAGAATAATTAAAAAGAATTGGGGACTTTGCTCTGGTATAAGAAACGATGTGGCATTTAGAAACGTTTAGATCTAAGTAGTTAGACCGACTCCATTTATCAAAAAGATCAAGCCTTTTCTGAAGCACAAGAGCATCAGTCATATCATGTATTATCTGAAATATCTTCAAGTCATCCGCATACAGTAAGCAATGATAATCAAGAATAGGTGCGACGTCATTGACAAAAATATTGAATAACAAGGGGCCAAAAACAGCGCCTTGGGGTACACCCAAAGGAACACGCGACCGGAAGCCATGCAGCTCAACAAATTGGGTTCTACCACATAGGTAACTCTTGAGTAATTGTACTAAGTTGTTACTCAAACCAAAAACGTAAAGCTTCGAAATGAAAATCTCATGGTTCAGGCGATCGAAAGCCTTACTAAAATCGGTGTACACGAAGACGACCTGGAAACCAGAATCCAAACTGGTGCATGGTAGTTAAATTGGTAATTGTAGAACGCCCTCTAATAAAGCCGTGTTGACAGCTGTGAAGCTTTTGCGAGGTTCTAGAAGCGATGTAGTTATGTAAGTTTTGAAAAGTTACAGAGAAGCGCGATGGGACGGTAGTTAACCACATCGGATCTGTCGCCTTTTTTATGAACGGAAACAATTCGAGCAGATTTCCAATAAACAGGAAAGTGTTTCTGTTGAAGGATTAGATTGAATGTGTGTAGTAACGGCGTCGACAGCACAGAAATGCAGTCTCGCAAGAAGAAGGCAGGGATGAGATCAGTGCCTGTGGTAAGTGTGGGCTTAATCTTTTTTTATAGCGAATAGTAAATTAGACTCGACGAAATATTTAGGCAGAGAGATCATATCAACAACCTGATGTTGAGGCACAAAAGAGTGCTGGGCATGTACGTCGCTAAAGCAGTTACTAAAATAAGAAGCAAAAAGTAGATAACATCATCTTGGCCGTCACTGTGAACACCGAGATAAGTCATATTAGAAGGTATACCGGAGGAATTACGGACTAGATTGATGTAAGACCATAAATGATTAGGATTAGAGCTAATGTCGGTCTCAATACGTCTCAAGAAGCATTTATGAGAAGTCTGAATATCAGCCTTTATCTTACTGTGCAGCAGTCTAAACCGATGAAGAGGGGTAGGATAATGAGAAGATTTATTATTCCGCCAGAGAAAGTACTTCAGCTTAATATCAGGGATGATAGCATTAGAAAACCAGGGCGGATATTTTGTTATGGACTTTGGAGAGGACTTAGGGATGAATACATTGAATGAGTCATAGATAACAGAATATAGTTTCTGTAAAGAGGAATCAACAAAAGGGGTCGTAACTTACATAAATTATCATATTCTTGGAGTATTTGCAAAAATATTCATTTTACCTACACATTTTTCTTCAAATAAAAGTTTGTAATTTAATTATATACAACTTTTGGTAAACTATTGATCCGATAGTAGTTACTGCGATATGACAATCACATGATACTAACAGTATCTCTAAGAATATTAATTATACAAAAAAATATTATTAGAAATGTATTATCTATAATTTTGTTTGAACTATTTTTTAATTCACGTTTGTTGATAACGGGGCAATGTGGAGTTCTGTGCAAAACATTTCTTTTTTTTCTTTTTCTGGCAGTAAAATACACATTTATCGTCTACTAAATTTTTTTCATAATTCTCGAGTTCATAGCCATTCTTTAAAGAAAATTTATTAAAGACAAAGGTTTATATAGACGCTTAAATGCTTTATCTTGTAAATCCTCAAAAGGTACTTTTGAAAGCCGTATAAGAGTAGGCTCTTTATAAAATTGGATTTCAAGTTTAAGGGATAGAATTTCAATAATAATATTAGTAAAGGGTCATTTAGCAACATTAAAATGTATGCAAGTTAACCATAACTTCAAGCCAGCAGTGGCATAGATCAAAGTTTTTCGAGCTTTTCGAATCGTGACCCAAATTCAAATTATCTTTTTCATATAAATATAAGAAATAAATTCGGAACGTTAAAAACGCAAATAACCACCCTTGGTAATTACCATAATGTATTTAACGTAGTCTGGAAATGAAGCTGTTATAAAAAAATTGTAAGAGAACAATCTTGAACTAACGATGCCCTTACGAGCACTTAACACTTTACAAACAAACATTAAGACCTACTTCCCCTTTTGTCAACATTCTTGATTATGATGTTAATGTTTCAGGAGATCCTGGTGGAGTGGTTTGTCCGCAAGGGATGTTTCGATGCCCAGAAGGAAAATGCATTCCATCATTGTGGGTCTGCAATTACTTAAAAGACTGCGAAAAAGGAGAAGATGAATTTCAATCATGTCGTAAGTATTTTGGTTAATTTTTTTACATTTTGATATTTTTATGTCTTCTCTCCTGTTGGAATGAAATTCGTCCCGAGCGTATTTATAAGTAGCTTACATCTGGAAAAGTAGCATTCGAACGTAATATTTTATTGAATTCCCATTAGCAACAAGCTCTGAATAAATAAAAATTGTACTTTGTAGTTTTCGTCTTGCAACATCTCAGTAGACTCATCTTTAGTGTTTGAATTTCCGTCATAACATTTGCCGAATGCTCTCTGGAGACGTGCAAAGTTTGAAATTAGACCCGCGCGCAATATACGTCGGATTTACACGTATCTTCTTGGAACTTAACGCCTAAATACATCGGCTTTAATAATAACAGACAAAATTAAAAAAGAAAGTGTCTGGAAAAAAAAATTAATTTAGCGGGCTTCGAGTAAACATTGATTTACAAATTTTTTTCGTTGATTAAATACATATAAGAGTTTACTTATCGATTCATTTTCTTTTTATTGTCCGTTATCTTACTTCACACTCTTTTTCTGAAACTCTTTTTTTCGAATTATTTTATTTGATGAATGTATTTTTTTCTTTTGATGACACTCAAAGCAAGTAATTATGCTTCAAACTTTCAATTAATATTTTCATGTTTTTTACGCCATATTTTTATCCGCACTCACAAAGAGTTGCTCTGGTTTAGGGAAGGGGGTGTTAATTTTTGAGATTTTTAGTTTAAATTAATATCAAATACTTACTGTTATTACATATTAATTAAAATTGTTTTTGAACTGTTAAACAGTGAACATAGTTAGACTTTAATTCTACTTTAAACAACGAATTAGATTAAGATTTGTAAATGATAGGACGTATACTTACAAGACGAGTCATTGAAAAGTAAACAGAACTGTTTTCGGACGTGTCAAATGTGTTAGCTAGGGGCACTTCTTATTAAAAAATTTTACACTAAATGACTTCATATCTCTGCGCGGTGGGTGAAATGCTTATTTCGCCCAGAACACAGGGAAATCATCTTAAATGTATCGATTTGTAACGGTTGTAGTTTACAAAATAGCAAAAAGAAGCGACGACTCTAGCGGTACAACCTAGAAAGAAAAATAAAGGGAATTTGACTCGATTTAGTGGAGGATAATAGTAGATTATTTTACTAGGAGTTAAACAATATAATGGTTGAGCTTAAAAGTTTGCTGACAAGGTGTTAGCTGAGACAGCAAATTAAGCGAAACAATTATATTTTTTAATTCCAAGTGAAATATATTTTTTTTCTAGCGTTTATTGCTAGTTTTCAAGTGTTATTTTCAAATTTTCGAGATTCTCAAGTGTTATAGTGACGTTTTATTCTCGACGAATCCAGTTGGTACTTTATTATTACATTCATAATATGACATAACCGAAGTACCAACGTGTAAATTGTGGCGAAAAAAAAGAACTGTTGCTTTTAATGTTTAGACAGTAAAAAGCGTTTTTAGCGTCTGCCAGTAGTTCAATAATATGCCGTTTTATTGTCGCTTGAAGAAAAAAATATTTATAGTAGTTAGAGCAGCAGCGTCCGGCTTCGTCGGGGAGTTGCGTGGATTCCTAAATAACTATAAGAAATTTGACTGCTGGTCTACAAAGGCGCTACCTGCTGGATAAAGAACAGGAGATCAACAGGTTTTACTTACAATCTAATATGCCAAATCGAACACAAACCAGAGAGAAAGAGACAAACAATACAGTATAACAAACAAATCTTAAAATAGTATGAGAATATGACAGAAATAGAGAGACTGTTGCATATAGTTACGTGCGTTAGCAGCAGCCTCGCTTACAATAAATCAGGCTTTTAGTTAAAATGTCGAATTTCAGATAAGCTTTAGTTAAACGCTTGAGTTAAGAGTTATCATTCAAATTAAGAAGTGGCTGCTATTAAGGATCTGCGTACACATATCATTTACACACGGCGAGTTACACTAAATCTAAACAAAAAAAAAGGTAAGTACCTCCCGCAAACCCAAAAGGCCTTTTGTGTCCGCGACAACCGCTCTAAATTAAGCACCCCAGCTCTTATTGAGCTGATTTAAACAAACTTCCGGTTTAAGAGAGTACACCGAATAAAAATTACTTAAATATTAACTATCGAGCCTTTTTATGTCATCTGTACTCGAGCTTCATACGCATTATTATTTATGACTAAGTGTTTGAAATACTAAAACTTGGCTGTAAACGTCGAGTGTAGTTACGGGAATGAAGGTATTCTGCTAGCGACGGTATCGGCTGTTGGGGGAAGGTAGATAGACCCAGGGATTCTTCCTAGGGGTGGTTTGCGGAGAATAGCAACACACAAGTGACTCTCTCACTGGAAGTATGCAACATAGCCAACCTCTGTAGACGTGGTATTTACCATTGGTCTGCGGCTTGATTAATGCGAAACCGTGGTGTTGTCTTTCATGTATAGGGAAGGTTCTTAATTAGCTACTCCAGCACCCTTGAGAGTTATCCCAGTATCGTACACAACGAGCACATAATGCCGAACACAACGTGCTAAAAGCATATGTAGCAATCAGAATTAAAACAAATAGGAAAGAAACCCAAATACTCACGGTGAATGTAGCCAGATTAAACGTAAACGCCAATTTGTATTGGAAATTGTGAAACCCACATTAAATAGTTTTTCGTGAGAATTTCACTTCAGAGAAAATGCTAAAACACCCACGTGTATCAAAAGAGAAAGGAAAATGTCCGCTGTCCGTCTCAAAAATTCAGTCGAATTTAATTTCCACCAATAGAAAATTAGCAACATCCACGACTTTTCGTCGCACCATACTACTTGCGACACACGTTCTAAGACGGCTCACGACATACGTCCTAAATACGGGAAATAAAACCGTAACAGACTAGTTTTCGAGGTTATTAAATTTGAATAGAAGTGAAAAAAGGAAAAATGTTCAAAACTAAAGCATAAAACATTTATTGTGTAACATGAATTTTGTTTTCACGTCGGTAAAATTGGAATTTCTATTTGGTTTACGTTTACGTGCGATAAGGTGGCGTTTCAATGCAATTTTTCGATCGTCAAATCATGTAGGGATTTTTGGCAAGATCGACATTATTCTCTTGAAAGTGGTCTGAACCACGTGTATTTCTTCGGAAGCTTTCTGTAAGTTACTTTTTCTTTGTTTTGTCCATTTTAAAATGGTATTAATGGAATTTTTTTCCTCACAATACTGTATCGAAATTCAAACGTTCTTTATGCGAATGGGAGCCCGAGGTTTGATACTGAAAATCACCGTTTAGACCGTAAGCAGTTTGGTGTTTCACGAGTTCATTGTTAGTAATTTGTTCTTTGTCAACTTTTCTACTTTTCGTTTTTTTCCTCTTATGTGGAAATTATAATCTCATTCATCAGTTTTGAACACCATATCAGGGTAAATGGTAAATGGGAAGCATTCCTGCTGCATTTATGGAAGTTCCATCGAATCGGCCGCTATAAGTTTGAGGTTAAAGTCTACATTAATTTAACTACAAATATGGGCTTTGGTTTTTCTCGAACTCTAAAGACTACCTATCAAAGCAAACACAAATCTAAGTGGTTTGTATTTGTTTATTATCGTAATTTTTGTGTTGGCAATTAATGTCGCCTTTCAGCAAATAGATCAAAAGAACATCAAGTTTAATCTCGCAGATAATTAACATCGGAGCGTATTGGATTTATGTATCTAAAATACTGATACATGTAATTTGTTATCTCATTTTGTCATCATTTGTTTCTTTTAAGTATATCAAAATCGTATTTGTTGTAACTATTACATATTAATGCGAACTCGTGATAGAACGAAGTTATTTTCTTAATTTTGTGGTTTTTGGTCATGTCTCCGTTATTTCGACTAAAAAATGGTGTGGCGGCCAATATAATATTAAATCTACGAATTTACTGTGATTACAATTGAGTAACTATTAAAAGATTTAATTAAATTGACAGTTTTTTCTGACTAATTGTTTTGCTTTTACCTCGAATCGTGACGCTTCAAGAAGTAACATAACAGATTAAACGACTGGAATTTCTTTCAAAGACAAAAACAAGGAATGCGTCAATGGGTTTAAATTCAATGAAATTAAAGGAGATATCGCTATTTGAAGTTTTAGGGATTATGTGCCAGCACGAATTTGCTTTCTAACTATAAAACAGATCTACCTATATAATAAAATCGAAAAGGAACAGGGGTGTAATTGCAATTTAAGGAAACTGTAGGAAAAAATTCAGACAATATTTTTAATTGTGGGTGTCGGGGCTGGAAAGTAGTATTCAAATAACAGATTTGTTTTGTTCAGTAATATGAATTAATAAGCGCATCTACAAATGGATGCAGCAAAAGCAAACATGCATCTTTTATTCCCCCGATTCGCACTCGTCGAACAGTAGATTGCGAAATATTCTATAATCGAGAAATTTTCTAACTCAGCTTTTAAATCAATCGTGGTATGAACAGGCTTTTTAGAAGCAATCGCAGAAATACTAATAAAGTAATAGTTACATATTGCTTGTGTATTTACGTATCCCAATTTTTACCTAATTACCTCTAACTGGTGTTCAGATTTATTCAATAACTATCATTTAAACAAACTTAGAAATTGTTTCATTTCGTACAATGATTGTGAATAAAAACAACTACACTAGTATTGCGTATTTCTAAGAAATCCGAAAATGTTAAAAGTGAAACCCTCCCTCGTATGGCACTATGTTATTAACAATTCAAACAACTACAAGGCATTGAATATAATATCTTAAATTCTTTTAATATTGTGTCTTAATTATATATTTTTAAATTTTATTAAATTGGTAAGTTTCACATTAAAGAATCAATAATTTCAAAAAATTCGATAATCATGTTCGTCTTAATGAAATAGATGTGTATTAGAGAACATGCTTAATATAGTGAGAATAAGATTGAAACTCGATGTAGAGAAATTTACGAAAAATCTAAAAATAAAAAACAAAAATCATGGTTAAAATATTATTGTTGAAAATTAAAATTAAAATCTGACGATAGTGGAGTTGTAACCTCTGGATAGGATTACGTACAAGAAAACAATTATATCGATTTATGGCAGTTTATATTAAACTATTTACCGTAGTCTGTGTGTTTGAAGGTCAGGTTTCTAGTCTTTCAAGTAGATATGCTCATTTAACTTCTACCACTATAATGTCTCAAATTTTGTTTACCCAACTGTATATCCGTATACCGTGTGACCCACTGAAAAGTTGAAATATTCAATTACTACGTTAAATTAAAAGTTAACGTATATCTTTTTTCTGACACAATATAACAAGATATCATGTTGAATAGATAAAATAGAACAAATTGATAGGATGATAATGAGTATTTAAAGCGTATTTAACTGAAAAATCGGTAAAACAAGTTATTTTTTAGATTATTTTTTATAAATTTTTATTAATGAATTTTCATTTAATCAGCGGCGTTCGTGGACGAATTCGTAGTATACCACTTGGTACCTCCGTTCAAATACGGAGCATAATTAATGCATCTGTTCTGTTAAGCGAGTTTATGGTATCTATTTAGACTCACAATGGATATGGTTGGTGCAATGGAGGTGACAAGACGAGTTGAGGCCTGCTTAAATTTGGGGGTGGACTGTGAACAAATGTTAAAACGTCTACCAGGTATAAATACAGTACATAGATAAAAGCAATTAATAAATAGACATAAAACACAAGTACGGCTTAGATAGGCACAAACAGATAAGCCCAGTAAGACAATACACTCAAAGCATGGAGTAACTTTATAATCAATGCTCAAAGTAACAGTTCTGTTAAGATAGCAGAAGTGAATATGTTGTTCGGTTCCAGATAACAAGATGGTTTTCACATGATTAGGCGAAGAAGAAAATTTTCCAGGCGCGATTGACCTTTGAGCTGGATAATCTGTGTTGTTGCACGTATGAAACGTGATGCCTAGCGGTCCGAACAATCACTATTAATTATACCCCAGTCAATAGAGCAAATAATAAGTACATTTTTGACAAAAATAATTGTAGGATACTGCCTGCGCCATGCAATTGTATATAGTATAAAGTTTCTTATGTTCATGTTTTATACCGAAAAAGAGTTGTCATTATACAGTTAATTAACATTTATATGCAATAAACGTGTTTTTTCTCAACTGTTTTTTCTGAGAGAAAAATAATTATCAATGTTAATGCTGTGAAAAGAAAAGTTATAGAAGATAAAAATACGAATAAAATGAGCACCAATTCGACTTGATCAGGTAATAACTTTCCGAGAAAAATAGGAAAAGTAAAATATTTGGTTTTTTTTAATTCGTAGATCCGTGGTTTTTGAGATGTAGGATAAATATTTCAGGAAATAGGAGGTAATCAATCATACGTACTTAGTGTGTGCAAAACCCTGCAATTGTCGGGCAATTAGTTAATGCACAATTGAGATTTAAATTTTTTAAAGCAATATATTCAATCGAGGCTGAATGCTCGTGGGGTCGTCCGATTGTGAGAAATAAAAAAAAATGTGAAATTGAAATAGAAAGAAACAAAACGTATATCCTCATTTTTTGATTAAAAGATATTTAACACGCAAAAAATGCATGCAGAGATGACTGAAAGTGATCGAGTGTGAGAAAATGGCGGAGTAGTGAGGGTACCCGCCCGCTAACGCCGTTTCAAGGGATTGCGATTTATATAAGTGCGCTACGGACGGGTACTCTCACTACTTCTCGTTTTCTTGCATTCGGTCATTTTCAGTGATCTTTGCATGCATTTTTGCGTGTTAAATATCATTTTATCGAAAATGAGAATATACATTTTGTTCCTTTCTATTTCAACTTCATAATTTGTTTTATTTTTGACAATCGGACGACACACAAGCATTCAGCCTCGATTGAATATATTGCTTTAAAAATTAAAATCTCAATTGTGCATTAACTAATTGCCCGGCAATTCCAGGGTTTGACACAGACCAAGTACGTATCATTACCTCTTATTTTCTGAAACATTTTTCCTACATCTAAAAAAATGACGGATCTACAAATTTTAAAAGAAAAACCCAAATATTTTACTTTTTCGATTTTTATCGGAAAGTTATTACCTGATCCAGTCGAATTGGTGCTCATTTTATTCGTATTCTTATCTTCTACAACTTTTTTTTTACACCATTAACATTAGTTCATTACTTTTCACTCAGGGAAAAAAAGTTGAAAAAAAACACGTTTCTTTGCCTTTAAATGTTATTTAACTATATAATGACAATTCATTTTCGGTATAAAACATGAATATTATTTACAATTACATGGCCTAGGTGGTATGCTACTATTATTTTTGTCAAAAATTTATCTCTATTTACTGCACTATTACGGGATGGAGCGGCCGTATAAATTAGTACTTACGCTGGATCGGTTTTTTTGTGAGGAAACCGTAGCAGTAACAAATTGTGGAAACGATGAAGCATATGTAACAAGGCCTGCAGTGGCAATTATATGGAAAGATTCGATATACGTCTCAGAAGCACTAACAGTTAAATTCGAAAGCCGAAAAAAATGTCTCAATCAAAATTTGTTACAAATGTTGACTTAAGTTTTTAGAACTTTAAAAAAGAACCCGCTTCAACGCGGAGTAAGCTTGGTTACGTATAGTACGGCGCATCGAAGTCTACTAAAAGTAGAAACATTTGCAAATTTGCATCAAAATAATAACGAAACGTCACAATACATTTACTTATTTAAAAACTAATAATATTCTCTAAAAATCCTTTTTTTAAATGAATAAGTCCCTTGCTTTCCCGTAATCGCTCGACGGCGTAAAATCTAAATTCGACCAAAATGATTTAGGGAGATGTCCTGCAACGCTGCAACTTTACAAAATTGTGATACTAATGGCTTCCGAATTAATTCTTGGGCCTTCTTTAGGAGTTTTGCTTGGAGGATGGGTCATCAATCTACAACCATGCTCTTTTTATTTGCCGACGTTTCGACCGGTCTTTATCGAGGTATATAAAGATAAAAGTAAAATTGACAAAATTTTTTTTCTTAAAATTTGCTTAATGTTTGTATATGACGAATTGACAGTTCACCCAAAAAAAGTTTGTGATTTTATCATAATGAAATTATTTTTGTTAATTTATTAATTATATCACTTAGATTTAGTATAATTTTTAATGTGGATGCTTACTGGATTTTAAAGTAAAAAAGGAAGCTGCAATACGCCCTTTCAAGTACGACACTCTCATTCCGTTCTTATTCAAAGAACGCATACCCAAAGTCAGTTTATAAACAAGTAGACACGTTTACAGTTCTTTATAGATTTTAGAGTTAATAAATATTAAGGTTTTTTAAGTCCACAGTTACACAAATTGTCATTTATAGAGTTTTGGTGAAGATTTTTTTTGTAGGATTAAACTCTTCAAATAATTATTTTTAAAATAAAGTTTTTTCTTCGAAACGAAAAATAATTATTTTCTATAAAAATACAGAACATACAACGTTCAAACAAAAAAATCTGGAGAGAGAAATTATGATTCTACACCTCTCGTGTAATAAAATATGTATTTTTGAAGAGACTAAACTAAAAAAAATAACCTAATAACGTGATAATGTATCCTTCAAATTATGCTTCTAATTGCATCAAAACAAAATTTTAACACATGACGGGCATGCATTGATGATTTCGGCAATAAAATAAGTATGCGGTTCAAGATTTAAAAATTGTTATTAAAAATCTATAGACACACATAAAATGGTTTAGGCATAAATGCCTGGCTGTGTAGGGCAAACATCCTCTTGAACTTTTGAAAGTTTTTTCACATGGAAAAATAACATTACATAATTATCATCACTGCATTACATATTATATTCATCTTAAAATTTCAATTTTTTTCTTCATTAGTAATTCGATCATTCGTATTTGATTACAAATTAATGTACATAAAAAGCTCGAAAATTTGAAAAAGCGCGTTTAATTTACCTGCTCATAAAAGAGAAAAATTGGCAGTTGACTAACTCCGGAATGAAGGTATAAATTACAACGGCACGTAATAAACTTGGAAAACATTTACACAAACACTTCATGCGAAATATGTTAACAATGTTGAAGAATTTTCAGGGGTAAATTAAAGCTCAAATTTTATTTTTTAATTTTATTTCATTGTGTCGACTATTTTATTTATAAGAATGCGTGCGTGTGCGTCAATCGAAAGGAATTTTAGAAGAATTTATTCCGTCGACTGCAATTGATGTGAAAACGTAAAGCTGGAAATTTTTTTCTAGTGTTCATCAAATGTATGTGAAATGATGGTATCGATTGTCGAAATCGGAGTTTATTCGTTGATACGTACGAAGATATTTTGAATTACTACTTGTTTTTTCGCAACGTTGATGTAGGTACTCATGAAAGTTTTATGTGAGTCTTGCTGTTCTTTGATGTAATAAAGTTTTATTTGTTCTGTACCGTAATATGTTATTATTTGAGGTTAGTGCAAGTTTATTTTTTTCTTAATTAATCGAGTCTCGGTACAGGATTGTTACAAGTGTTTTGTCTTATAACCTTTTTTGTTTCTTTTAGGGTTTAAAGAAATTTAAACTCCCCGTTTAAAATTTATGATTTCATTAGTTTTAATAATTCTTTTGTTTATTTCGACTTTTTAATTAGTAAGCTAGGGTTCTTTTTTCAATTTACAAAACAAATTTAATTATTGTGGTCAAATACTTGTATGATTTTATGCTAATTTTTGCCAAGTTTCCAAGGTTGCAGCTTCTGAAGTTATGAAAGATTGTAAACAATGCTAACTCTAATAGAACCCCACGTAGGTTAGGCTTTCAAGAGAAGTTTGTAACTGATTGACAACTCCCCTATTGTTGACGTTTCGGCCGCTGTGCGCCGACTCGAATTCTTCAGCTGCCTTGAAGGTCGCACAGAGCGGTCTAAACGTCAGCAAAAGACAAAACAGGGTTGGCAATGAACACTGAACCTTCTGAACGCATTGTTACAAGTTTGTTGTGTCGATATTCAGATATAAACAAAATAAATATTTGATACTTAAGAAGTCGTTTAGAAACCTACCCGATGCTCGTTGTAGTAGAGTGGGTCGCAGGAGTGGTTTTTTGGTGCCCCTCCTCAACGAAGAACAATCCAATTAGTGATAATTTATAGGAGGAAAAATTTACCTTTCATCGTAACGAAGCACGTTTGTGGAAGTTTCTAACGCGAGAGTCCGCGTCACCTAGAGGAGAGACCTATTGAAATATTTTAAGTCGTAGATCTTAATGAAAGTAAAACACAAACTCGTACAAAGGAGGCTAGAGAATATATTCTGATGAGTACATTGTAACATACAGCAAGACTACAAAAAAACAGTTCAACAAAATTTTCTTGTTAATAATAATTTAAATTGTAAATTTTCGTTCAAGCTTGTTTCTGAAGTGGAAGTCAGGCAAATAATATGTTCACTTTCACAATAAAGAAAAATGTTAGTCTGTTTGTTGCACCGTTGACCAAATTAATTAATTTATCAATTATAAACGGAATATTTCTCGATAAGTTAAAAAAGCATTAGTACTTCCTTTGTATAAAAAAGGTGATAAATTTAATTGCCAAAACTATAGACCAATTTCTATACTTCCTATACTGTCAAAATTTTTAACGTACTATATACAATCAAATAAATACATATTTTGAAAGTCAGAATATATTTCATGTTAATCAGTATGGGTTTAGACAAAAGAAAAATACTTGTGATGCAGTCACTGCTTTTTGTTGAGCGTACTTTGAATTGTTTTGAAAGAGGCGAGCACTCATTAGCTATATTTTTAGATTTAAGTAGTGTTTTTGACTGTGTATCGCATCAAATCTTACTTACTAAATTACAAAAGTTATATAACTTTGATCAGGTCAGTTTGGATATGATAAAATCTTACCTATCTAATAGAACTCAAGTGGTACGTGTTAAAAATGTCACATCATCACAATTAATTGTAGATAAGGGAATACCACAAGGTTTAATTCTAGGACCACTACTGTTTTTGATTTTTATTAATGATTTGCCATTAAGCCTACCAAATAACGTAAATAGCATTTTATATGCTGATGATGTAACTATCGTAATAGATGGTGAAGATGAAGGAAGACTTTTAAACGTTTCCGAACAGTTAATATTATCTGTAGAGGAGTGGTGCAATATCAACAAACTAGACCTAAATAAAACAAAACAACTAAAACGTTTCTTTCACTTAAAATATTCAATCCAATGCAATTAGCGATGTCAATTTTCTAGGAATTACGATAGACTCAAAACTAAATTTTATACAACACACCAATAACATATCAAAAAAATCAATCGCAATATTTTTATATTAAGTCGTTTAGCCGATAATGTGTTTGAGGATGTTTTAAAATCAGTGTATTTTGCTATAATACAGGCTCACTTTAATTATTGTAATTTAGTATGGGAAACTCAGCATCTGCAAAAAGATTTTTGCTCTACAACGTAAAGCAGTTCGAATACTAGGTGGTCTTGGTTATAGAGACGAATGTAGAAATCTTTTCATTAAATTTAAAATCTTAACTTTACCCTGTATATTTATTCTTAATTGTATAATCTTTGTAAAAAAATAGAACAACAACTTCTAGTAAGGTCGGATATACATAAACATTATACCCGTCAAAATGACGATTTAGTTTTAAATTACTATCGTTTAAGCAAAACGCGCAATAGTTTTGTATATACAGCCAGACAAATATTTAGTTCTATTCCCATAGAAACTAGGAAACTTAGTTTAAATAATTTAAAACTTAAATTAAAATTGTATTTATTAAAGCATGCCTTTTATTCTTTAGATGATTTTTGAATTGTAAACATAGTTTTAAATAGTTTTTCAATTTATATTAACAAGCTGACGTCTGTAAATGATTTATCATATTTAGCAGAAATAAAGAATTATTATTATTATTATTATTATAATTAATAACATTTAAACTAACGAAGACATAACAGAAATACAAATTATCACAGTTAAATATATTAAGTACAGTCATATGAATTTTGAAATTAAGAATAGACGCAAAGTTAAACGAACTATACATGTAGCGACATTCTATATACGATAAGTTGATAAAGTTTAGTAATATTTAGCCCAAATTTAACGGCCTGAACTAGTATAGGTATAATGCACAAATTCAACTTTTAAATTAATAATAAATAAACCAAGGATTCGTCGACTGCAAAGGCTTTTGAGTTTACAAATGATACTGAATGTTTATTGATGTTCGTAATTGTAGTCAAGCAAGGACTTAAGTCTTAAACTTGTCTTAACCAATTATGACTTTCGGGTAGATTAAAGGGAGAATGTGCACATTAATTTTTGAGAATTTTGATTAAGATCTACTTAAGGCTAGAAATTGGAAAATTTTAACAAAAATATCATAATTGTTTTCATTCTTTAAGTCTTCGCGTAAGCTTGTCTTATGTTCGCTTTATAAATACAGGTACTAATGTCTTAAAGGAGTTCAATCGTAAATTAGATAACGTTTATACATGCATGAAAACCACATTAAAACGAATAACGGTGATTTTTGGCTATTAAGATACATATAACTGTATACAAGGTGACACAGGAAAGTGGGTACAGTCAATATCTTTTTCTATTGAAGATAAAAATTTGAAATTTGGAGCGTTTACTAAAGACGACCTTTTGAGTTTAATGGGATAAAAATGATTTTCGTGTCACGATTTCACTATTTTTTGAAAAATTTTTTCGCAAAAAAAATTTTTTAAATTAATTTTTAGGAAAAAAAATTAAACGCTGCCTATGGTCAGAACTCATTAAGAACCTTTTAGTTATGCTTAGAAAAATCAGAAACCGCAATTTTTTAGCACGTGAATTAAGTTATACCTCCTTAAAGTTTCCTAAATCACTTTTATCAAATTTACTCAATTTTTTCAAATGTAAACATGACGGGTACATCAGACAGGAGTGAAGACGATTTTTTTTCAATTTTTTAACACTACATTTTTGAAAATCGGCCGAGAAATAACATTACAGTAAAAAAAATACAAATTAAAATACAACAATGAATGGACCAAAAACAATAAGAACATTTCGAACAAAAAAATAGCAACCCTTGAAATTGTTGACAGCTTAGCAACGCGGGAAACAAAAGAAAGTCGCGGTTTCTAAAACTCAATAATAATTTATTTATGAAAACAGATTGTCATTCCGTTTTGAATTTGCACTTTAAATAGTAGATTATTTTACTAGGAGTTAAACAATATAATTGTTGAGCTTAAAAGTTTGTTGGCGAGGCGTTAGCCAGGTTTTGTAATAATGCAATGTTTAATCGGCAGAATTGCAGGTATTGGTCACAAAACAACAGGCGCATTATTAGACCTGGTCGATTTCAAGAAAGATTTGGAGTCAATGTTTGGGCGGGGATTCTTGGAAACCGAATTATCGGTCCGATTTTATTCCAAGGCACGCTGACTGGAGTTCGGTATTTGGGTTTCCTACAAAACCAAATCCAGGAAGCACTGGATAACCTGCCTTTACGGTTGTTAGCCCAAATGTTTTTTCAGCAAGACGGTGCTCCGCCCCATAATTCTGGAGACGTCACGCGGCATTTGTTGGAAAGTTTTGAAGAGAATGTCATCTCTACTCATGGGCCAGTGCGTCGGCCAGCACGATCCCCAGATCTCACTCCTCTTGACTCTTATCTGTGGGGTCACATCAAGGGTATTGTTTATGCTACACCAGTTTTCAATCTTGCTGAATTGGAAGAACGCATTTTAAATCCATTTAACGCCGTCGCTCCAGAAATGTTGGAAAGAGTAGTAGAAAACAATATTAGAAGAGTCAGGGAATGTCTTGCTCAAAATGGTGGTCACTTCGAACAATTGCTGTAAACGGTTTATGCCAACACAAAACGGTTCTTTTCAGAGCCACAGAATATTTTTTAAAAAGAATTTACAATCCAAAGGTTGTTATTTTTTTTAGGTATTATTTTATGATGATTGCATACCTTAGATTTTTTTTATTTTTTTTTACTGTGATGTTATTTCTCGGCCGATTTTCAAACATTTGGTGTCACAAAATTGGAAAAAAAATCGTCTTTACTCCTGTCTAATGTACCCGGCATGTTTACGTTTGAAAAATTGAGTAAATTTGATAAAAGTGCTTTAGGAAAGTTTAAAGAGGTATAACTTAATTCACGTGCTAAAAAATTGCGGTTTCTAATTTTTCTAGGCATAACTAGAAGGTTCTCCCTAATGAGTTTTGATTATAGGCGGCGTTTAATTTTTTTTTCTAAAATTAATATAAAAAAATTTTTGTTTAGAAAAATTTTTCAAAATAGTCAAATCGTGACAAGAAATTATTTTTAAGGGGTCCCATTTTAAACTCAAAAGGTCGTCTTTAGTAAACGCCCAAATTTCAAATTTTTATCTTCAATAGGAAAAAAGATATTGATTGTACCCACTTTCCTGTGTCACCTAGTATAGAATTGAATGAGGTCCCGGTCGGCCCATCATGTCTTTAAGGATTTTTCTGCATGGGGGACCGTCGGGGCCACCCTTTTAATTATTTTGGGTGCTACATTTTATTTTTAATTGTAGGAGTAAGTGTACGTTAAGTTGCATATCTAGTTTGGCGAATTTTGATTCACAAAATTCGAAAATGATTCTACTTCGGTAAGGAGGTGCCACATATTTGGACCTGTACATTTTCACTTTCGAACCCAAAGATGGGTTTTACAATTTTTACGAAAGAAAAGTAAGCGTGAAATGAGTGATGTTTTGTCTTTGGTGAGTTAATCAGTTGTTGTGATATATCCTTTTTTTTTGGTGGAGAAGGGGTAAAAAAAAAAAAAAAAAAAGGGAAGGTAGGAAGGAAGTAGAAGGAAGGTAAGAATAGAAAGAAAGGAAAATAATATAAAGAAAGGGGGGGGGAGAAAAAAAAAAAAAAAAAAAAAAAAATAAATTAAGGAAAGGAAAAAAAAAAATAGGGGGAAAAAGAAAAGAAAAGAAAAAAAAAAAAAAAAAAAAAGAAAAAAAAAAAAAAAAAAAAAAAAAAAAAAAAAAAAAAAAAAAAAAAAAAAAAAAAAATTAAGGCTGTTTTATCACTCAGGACAATTTCAGATTTCTAGTAGGCGGTTCACTATTTTTATTTCTTGTTACATAAATAGCTATTTGTTGTTTTTTCTGTTTCTAAAACTGTTTAAAATGCACGTCATGTACAAAAAAAATTGACATCAACAATTCAACAATATATTATTTATCTATTAATATTAATCGGCTTCCAAGTCTGGCCTGTTGCGCTCAGAAAAATTCGCCCGCAGTACATTCATTTCACAATTCTCCAAGAGTTTTCAGTATTTATCGTTTACTTAATGTTAATTTTTCTCATTGATTTTTAAGTAAAAATTAAAAAAAAAAAGTAGGGTTGTCAGAAAATTATTATCTATGTCGCGCAGGAGTCGAAATTTGGGCTTATAAGGAAATCCATTTTCTATTATTTTACGTTTTAATTAAATTAAATACAACGAAGACGAAAATAAAAAAAATAGCTCCTGCACGACATAAATAATAATGTTAGCTATATGTTTGTGCAAAATCAGGAAAACATTTCTAAAAATAAGCGAGATAAATTTACATAAACTTTATAGCTCCCTGAGAGAACAGCCTTAAAGTTTTTTTTTGGTTTGGTTTTGAAAGGGGAGGGAGGAGGATTGTTTTTTTTTTTTTTTTTTCTGGGGGAGGAGGTTTTTTTGTTTTTTTTTTTTTTGGGTTTTTTTTTTTTTTTTTTTTTTTGGTTTTTTTTGGGTTTTTTTTTGGGGAGGTTTTATTTTTGTTGTTTAAAGTGGTGGTGGGTGTTGTGGTTTTTTTTTTTTTTTTTTTTTTGGTGGGGTTGGTGAGAATTTTTTTTTTTTTTTTTTTTTTTTTTTATAATATAAAGAATTTTTTGTGGGGAGTGAAAATTTTTTTTTTTTTTTTTTTTTTTTTGTGGGGTGGGGGGGGGAGATTGTGTGTGGCCCCCCCCCCCCTGGGGGCCGGGACCCCCCGAAAAAAAAATTTTTTTTAAAATAAGGGGAAATTTTTTTTTTGGGGGAGGGTCCCCCCCCAAAAAAAAGTTGGTTTTTATGTGTTTTTTTTGAATTGGGGTAAGATAGCTCCAAAAAAGGTCTGTTTCGTTTTCGGTGGTCTACTCTGTATGTACTTTATGTATTCTCATTTTTAAAAATAACGTGGTAACGACAACCTCGCAACCAACGCCTTCTTACAATCATCGTCGGTGGTACAAGCGTGGTTATCTCCAACAAACAAATGTGATAAAAGTAATAAATGCAGGATTTAATTATAACCTACAATTTTAAAAGTGTGTAAATATACAAATAAATTTCCATGTTACATATAGCAAAACTTTCAACATCTTGGGCCTTCCGATATCTGATTAAGTGCTAACCTTTGAATTCTTGTTTCTGGTTAAATTTGTTTCAAAATCTTACATGAAACCAGCTTTAAATGATTATCATATGACACATTCCAACGGCCTGCCCTCTAGCGTTAACAAACTTTACCAAATTTGTACCGGCCTAGACCAGTAATCAACGATTTTCCGAGCGATTTTGACGATTGTAAAGGTAGTATTTCTGGACGGAGACCTAAAAAATACTTTTAGTTCTGCTGCTACTAGGAATCGACTGTGTATAAAAAAGCAACTTTAGCGTCAAAAAATAGTATTTGAAGAAAAACATTTTATTCTGACATTTGTACAAAAACATTAGAAACTAAGGCCGGAGTAATGACGGAATCGTTTAAATTAATTTTCACCAGACAAGTATGAAAAACTGATGACAATACAATAATTTCATAACCTTAAGATGGCGTTTCGTTCACAGTCGTTGGAATAAAAACGACATTAAAAAAGAATCGTACGTATATTTTTGAATACATGTATGAATATTGTTTCGACAAATAGTTGGTGCTCACACCTAGTGCTAACGCAACTTTGCCTGAAGTAATATTAATTTAAAAATTATCTTTTAGATCTTCGAATAGGTATCATTTAGTTTTTACGAAAAATTGTACAGGGTTATTCACTATAAATTACCCACTCCTTATTATCGTTATTATTGCTCGTAGAAAAAAGTTATACAGTGTCATCCCAAAGTCCGCACCAAATGGGTAACTTCTTTATTATGGGTTTTTCGATAAAAAGTTATTCTTTATAAAAGTTTGTGCATCTTCTAAAGCTAAAAATGCAAAAAATTAAAATTTCTCCTAGATCGCCATGACTTTAAATCTTGATGTAGTTTTTAATGATAAACAACTTTTTCAAATAAAATTTTTTGATATTTACTGAAATACGGGGACTTTACTCTTGACTCAAAATCAAATTTTCGAATGCTCCTCGTATATTACGCGTCTTTCGCCACATTTTGTTGGTGCATTTTTAGTTTTAGGAGATGCACAAACTTTTATGAAGAATAACTTTTTATTAAAAAACCCATAATAAATAAGTTTCCCATTTGGTGCGGACTTTGGGGATGACGCTGTATATATGAAAGTTGTATGGTTCTAACTGAATTTTCTTAAAATGCCATCATTAGTTCAGTTACTCGCCGTTTACAGGGCCCAACAACAATATGATGTATTTTTTTAATGTAACACCCTGTATATGTTGTCTTTATATTGAGCCGTTATTGAGTTATTAATCGTAGAATATCACAGTTACTTAATACGGAATTGTTAATATTGTCTAAGTAAGCCATGTAAATGACAAATGTTGTGTTTGATAATTGACATTTCATTAATTAAATCACCAAAATCGTTTATAGTGAAGCTGTTGGCTGGAAATCCAAGCTTACTCTTGACGTTCTACCGGTGGTTGCATATGTAACTGTGATATTCTACGATTAATAACTCAGTAACGGCTCAATATAAAGAATATTTTTGAAATCAGAAAAAATATCTCTTCAAAAATATAATAAACATTAAAAAAATAAATCATATTTTTGTTGCGCTCTATAAACGGCGAGTAACTGAACTATTGATGGCATTTTAAGAAAATTCAGATAAAACCATACAACCTTCATGTATAACTTTTTTTTCTACGAGCAATAATAACGATAATAAGGGGTGAGTAATTTATAGTGAATAACCCTGTACGAAGGCATAATATATGAGTGGAGTGTTATAAATAGTTAGCAATAAAAAATTTAAACCTAAAAGTATTCTGAAAACAACCCTCATTTAAGACTCATCGTACGTCCGATTCCTTCCAACTATAACGATGTCGGAAGTTGGAAAATATTTTAATTCCAAAGTACTTAAGAGGATTAATGTATTAAAACTTATTCGAACTCCAACGGTTGCTCTTAAAGACTGTAAATTTTTTGTTCGTCTAATCTAAGTTAAATACTCCAAAATTGAAAGCGTTAAGTAATTAATATCGGTTTTTGTTTCCCCTATCAAAATACAAAGTTCATCATCGGTTCGGGAAGAGCAATAAATCTTGTTCTTTTAAGTTATTACTTTTCCACAAAAGTAACCGCCCGAACAGCCACTAAAGAAAGTTATGGAGAAAAAAAGGGGTCGCTAGTTAAAGGTTAACCAACTATTTCTGAATCTATGTTCGTTGAGCTTTTTGCGACCGCTTTTGCTTAATGCAACGGACTTTTCTGCGCCATTTACAAGTTAAAAAGCCATACGCTGATGGAAGTTCTTAAAAACAATTCCTTTCGAATGAAACGGTTCGTTACTCAAAGAAATAACGTTAAGACTTGGCAAATGCTTTTCTCTTTATGTGTCCGCCTATCACCTTTAAGTGCACTGCGTCGTTTGATAACTTCTCTATAATAAAAACGATAACAGAATCTTGGCAAAACTTCGGCTTAGTTAAAATGACGCGTGGACGGTGGCATGTTTTGAACTTCTTTTTAACAATGAAACTTTTCGGACGACAACACCATTTAATTTTCAGACGCGAACTTTTCTAATTGTTTCATATTTAATTTGTTTTGTTGATTAAGGGCGCGAGGGAGTATTAATTTGGATACCGAGCGTGTTGTTCAAGCTTGGGGGTGATAGTGGATTTTGATTCAAATTGTTAATCAAGATTCGAAGACAAGCTTTGTGATTTTACACTCTTGATTGAGATTGTCAGTTGTCACCTGAATGACGTCATTACAAAGGAATGATCAATTAATTAAGCACCCGTCTAGAATTTAAGCTTCGCAAATTATTTCTTTTCCAAAAAGAATTAATTGCTTGTTCAATCAAATTTAAATTAGATTTTTAAACGTGAGCTTTTGAACGCAATAGGTTCTTTTGTAATCAGATTTTTTGCAAAATTTTGTTAAACGATTTTCGTTAATAAATTATTTTAATTAAAAAGATGATAGTAGAAAACCTACCTATTCTTTTTTAATTATTTGTTTTTAAATTTGGATAACTCAGTGTTTAACTTAATGTAGGTATTAAAAAAATTCGTACAGATTTGTATTTAGTTGTTGGTTTAGTACCTAATTGACCGCATTGTGAAACGGTAGTAAAGTATTTATTTCACATATTTTAGTACATCATCATTAGCGTCGCTTATTCGCTTTCATCTTGTTTGATATAGATTGTTACAGTTTGTTGCCAGAACAATGATAAAACAAACAGTTTTGGAGCGCTTACTTGTAGTTTGCTTCGTAGAGAGGGCCGTGGAAAATAGTTAAAGGGCTCACGAAACTGGGGCGCCACCCACTTAATTGTAGTGATTAGTCTTAAGCAGTAGGAACTTAAGATACAAATGAACAAACTGTTAACTCTAGAAATATATAATTAACAGAACTTACTATTTTTAAAATACCCATTAAAACAAAATCATAGACAAAAACAAAATATTTATAGGAGAAAACAGACACGTAAATCCTGAAGGTGACATCACAGATAAAATAGTGGATATCGTCAAAATTTATAGTACGCATACGTAAACTACTTCTCGATTGTAGGACTAATTTCTGATAGTGCTTTGATTGTCGCTTAAACGCGAATTAAAAAAAACTGATTAAAATTAAATTACTCCTCTAATTAGGCATTGCTAATACTAATAGGTACTTTAATGTAATCGGACGCAAAACTAACATGCAGTGACTCGTCGAAGGATAACATAATTGTAAGGAACCTCATCGTTGTTTTTGTTCCGCATTCACAATTGCGAGATAAGTATAAACACCGCCAGAATCGAATTACACTCTTCAACGGTATTGAGAGATTATTATTTAACACGTACATTTCTTATAATTCAGATAAAAATACAATTCAATTTACGTTACAATTTATATCCACTTGCATTAATTGTTAACTTATTCTAGTAACTCTAGTGACGTAACAATATGTAACACACATGTACACAAGTTAAAATAGACGTAATGTAATTCTTCCATTTTGACTTCTTGATTTCCAATGCATGAATGTTCTTTATGGTAATTATTTTTCACGATTCCCCACGTCACGGTCAATTAATGGTCCAAAGTTAACCAAATGTTTCATCCAGGTAATGAAAACCGCTAAAGAATAAATAAATAAATGCGGTGGTGCACCGTGTTGCTGAAAGTAACCATATGTTAAGATTGCCAACAAACTGCACATATATCACACGTTATCTTTTGGTGACACTCAAATATGGTGAAACGGAAGATCCTTTTGAAACAATTGTTCTTACTACTGGGCAACCCAAGCAGTTACCTTCCTACTCTCATCCAAAGTAAGTTTGATGGCGATATTTAGCCTTCAATCTAGAAAAATTAAATTAAATTAAATTACAAAGTATGTAATTCCATATGAGTGGTAACATCTTTTGGATAACCCTATATAAAACTGATATAAATAATATCTGAAGTTAACTGTCTACATGTATTGAAATAGACAACAGTTTTATATCGTTTTAATTGTCATTTAAAACATTGTCAGAACATGTGTACACAGAAATCTTTTAACAGTTCAAAAAACTGGGATGTGAGAACATCATATACGTCACAAGCAAAAAAACGAACATGCCATCTTCTTCCTAGCTACAAATTCAAATAGGCTATAATGTTTAGCTGATATTAAATAAATTAATTACAACAAAACTGTTCCTCGTAAAGGAGAAATCAACAGCCGCGGACTTACTAGTTTTTGAAGAGTTTTCGGTGTTACATTACTAAATAATGTGTGCAATTTCTCAAACTGGCCAATTAGATTCTAATTTTAGTGGTGAAATGTTACTTACTATCTCTAAAGATATTATTGATTATTTTTGCAACCATTTTTGGAATCACTACATCAGAAATATGAGTTCTTACTTTGTCGGAATTTTGAAGTTCTGTACAACCAAGAATTTATTACTGACAAAATAGGAACTGAGTGGCGATATGATTTGGCAGAAGAGTGATTGTGATTATGGAAAGCAACGGTCACGATTCACGATCATTTGGTTGAAATTTTATCAATTGCTTTTATTTTTGGGCGCTATATTTTGTATTCAAGTCATCCATTCCCATTTACCGGCACGTGACTTATAATTTTTTTATTCGTTGCCGTTCTAAAAGCAACTTACTGACTTAAATATATTAAACAGATGTGCTTCACTAGTATAATCACTGTTTGAACTTTTTAACAGTATAGGTTTTTAGATTTCTGTTCTGGCTATCTGACTTACATTTGTTCAACTCCTAGCTGTCTTTACAACAACCTCCGCAACACTGATAAACTTTGAGTGATTAAACATTCTTTATTTGTTATCCAGTTCTTTGAAATCGGAAACTCTTAATAACTTCAAAATCAATGATAACCTCCATTTGTCCGGGATTTTCTCCTTAGCTCTACTATTATTTCTTTTTCTAACATGGAGGAGCTTAATTCTAAACTTTCGTCGCATTTTTTTTCGAATCCGTCGAATGTATCTACTACATTTCGAACTTCAAAATTCTAATCCATTTAAAGATCGCCCTAGTACGAATATTTTCTGAGTCAGAGTCATTAAGAACTGGGCTGTCATATTATTTACTGTTCAAGAAAATGGTGTCAATGTCCTAGATATGGTTTCTGGTTGATCATTTTTCTCGACTCACTGAGTCTCAATTCAGGTAATGCCGCATTGATTTTTGGCGTTTTAATAGTTCCTAAATTATAAGTTTCTTTTAGCCATCAATGCCTGGTTAGAAAGTTGGCTGATTTGTTTCCAAATTTCTGTTGACCAATAATTCATTTGTCTTCCGCACCTTTGGTTTCCAATGTTGACTCTTCGACTGACCCGTATGCGGTAGTGGCATGTTATTTTTAACCTCGAACGAATCTTCACTCCTTAACCGCTTTGTTTATAGTTTTAATTTCACCAAAATTGAACAAATTATTAATCGTTGCACGAGTTCCACATAGTCCGTGGGCCCGTGACGTAATGTGTCGGGAAACTTGTATGTCATGCTATGAAACGTGCAGATCCGCGACATGAGGCCCAAAAAAGGTTACCGTTAGATTTGGGCACATACAACCAAAACGTCAGTTTTTTGAAATTTGAAGATATTTCATCGAGAAAAAAGCAATTTACAATAAAGCTGACGATACAATTGCCAGTGCACATTGCAATGAGAATTGTATGGGCTTGAACGTTTGGGTCTGGATAAAAACTTCAGCTTTTTGGCTTTGGTAACTAAATCATACCTTAGAAACTTGTCTGCAAAAAAGCTGACGTACAATTTGAAAAAATATATTGCATCCAATATTGTATAGGCCCAAATCTAACGGTGAACTTTTTTGGGCCTTATGTCGCGGATCTGCACGTTTCATAGCATTCTACACCTAAGATATAAAAAGCTGACATACAAGTTTTCCGACACATTATGTAACGGGCTTACGGACTAACAGTGTGCCAGTATATTTTGATAAATTTTCCATTCCATCTTATTTCGTCAATTCATCGACATTTAATTTAATAGTACTACAAAAATATAGTTCTGGTAATATCTTGTTAGTTTTTATCAATGTGTTTTGTGGTTTGTGTTAGTAAAAGTTTTTCTTGTTATTCACCCACACATTGTTTAAAAGAAGAGGGATCATAAATGATATTTTTAACAGATTTTACTTGTTCACATGTACAGAGTCAGCAATTTAATTGATTTTCATAAAATTATCAAGCAATCATAATTGATTATTTAAAGAAATCATATTTATCAATAAATTCGATTTTATCTTTTACTTTTACAAGTATGGTGGAAATAGTTTTATTATTCAGTTGTTATTTTTTATTCCATTATCAAAGAAATTGTTATTTATTAATGGTAATTTTATATTCACCGAAATCTAGTGATTGAAAGCGTCTTAAAGCGCGGATTAAAAATTTTGCTTGAATAAATTACTAACCTTATTACATATCATTGACTTTCACCGATATGTAGTTCAATAACATAAAAACCGTTTTAAAGGTTAAAACGTGTATTTATATTTGATATTCAATAATCTAATGTACATTCGCAATATTTTATGTTATGATCACGTCATACTTAAACTGTTTCCTTTCTATGTTCATTAATCAGTTTGCCTTTTTCGTGATGTACTGGTGGATTTTTTGTAAGATAGTTATGTCAAGAGCAAACCCTATATACAGTGTGTCGCATTTAAGATGAAGACACCCCCGTTATATAAAGGAATACAGATTTGATTGTTTGTAAAGTCGCTCATAAAGGGTATTGGGTCACATTTTTTTAAGATACTTAACTAAAATCTGAATTTTAATCTCAGCCTACTGCTTGACAAATAGAGCCGATTCTCAATATTTTGCTTCGCGTCAGAAAAAGAAATTTTTTCCCCATGTACTGATTTTCATGACAAAATTTGCGTTTTTTATTTATTCATTATTTAGATGTATCTTCAAAGTGTTATATTTAGAGAGAAACGGATTGAATATTTATGATATGAATTAAAAACCCCTTGATTTGACGTATTATATGTTACAAATTTGAAAATGTTTGGACCGGGACAATGGCGATGGACGGACATATTATCTATGTCAGTAGTCACCCTGGGGAAAAATTTTGAATAACATTAGCTTAACTGTTAGAAATATTTTCATCATCGATTCTTCATGTAAATTTTTACATTTCTAAGTTTGTTTGTATCCGATTTTACAATAAAGTTTAAGTACCAAACCCACTGTAGGTGAGTAAAGCATAATTGGCAATAATTTTAATGTATGCATAAATTTCTGTACAGAGTAAAGAAGGTTGCATAATAATTAGTTTTATGCAATTGGTTAATGGCTATATCATTGCAATTAGTTTTCTGTAGTTTCAGTTGGTATGATGGAACTAAAATTGTGTCCGAATGAGTTACATTGAAATAGTAGACTTAATAAAATATTATTTCTAAGGTACTTAAATATGAGGTAGAAAATATCATTTCCTAAATATTTTTACTTTAGTCTTATCTTCTATCTATGGAAGCGCTCAGCTACGGAACCGTTCAACTGCCATAATTTTTAACAAACACTTTTTTTCTATAAATAATAAAGTGTAAATTTACAAAAAAAAGTGTAAATTTTCAGATAAACAACCGAAACAAGCAATTAAACTTCAATTGAACTACGAACATTTGCCATTTGCTATTTACTCTTTATCTGTAAATTTTTGTTTTCTATGCTGATCTTTCACACTTATTTCTTTATATGTGTTGAGTAAGTCATTCTGACGTGGCAAGGTTGTGAATACTGTACTTTTCCATTTGTCAGCACATAGCTGTGTTTCAGTAAATCAGAAATAAAGTCAACGAACAAATAACTTTATTTAATTTGATAACATTTACGATATAAGTATCTGGCATGCTAACTGTCGAAGACGGGGTTGATCAAGGTCGTACAAACAAGCCGAAACATCTGAATAAACCCAGGCGCCGCCTGTGCTTTCGCAAAGTTATGGGAATCGATACATATGCGACCGATTTAAATAGTTTCCATGAAACATAACTTGCAAAAATATCCGCAAAATGTTTGAATTAGTTCTAATGTACTCAAATGAAATACCTAAGACTAAAGCGCACGCAATTAAGTAGTAGTCCGTTGTCGTTACAGTAACGTACCAAAGATCATAAATTATCACAAATGTCGAACGTTTTATAATTTCGGCATGCATTATTGTCGAAATAATTTAAACATTTTAATTATATCTGTTGTTTTCAAGAAATAGCTAGAGATCAGCATAGGAAACAGAAATGCGTTTGATGTCAAGCCAGAGTTCCAAGGCTCAAGTCAATTGAAGAAGTTACCAAGGTGATATTTGTTTGTTCCATGGGTATATAGCTATTAATATCAGTACTTCGATGTATAGAGCATGTTTGAACTTTAATTTCCACAAGTTGTAGTGTGTCCTATTTCAATAAGTGTCATAATTGAGAACACATCATCCTACACCTGTTCGTTTTAACTAAACTAACCGTGTGCAACGTAAGTACAGGTATATAGGTACTTGATTGCGTGTTTTCTGTTACGATGAGTCAACGGAAAGAGTTTTCAAGTTAAATGTCTCCCGGTACTAGTTAACAATGTTAGAGCCAAATGGGAACAAGGGAAACTTACTGATTCATTGAGACCGGGGAATTGTGAAGAGTGTTGTGCGAAACAACCGACATAATCGTTGTCAGAGGTTGCAAAGGGTTTCGGTATCAGCTCATGTACACAGGTCAGTGATAGGATTGTTTGTCGAAGATGGTTTTCATGGTTGTTGTGCCATGGAGTGATGATTCACGATGTATCATCTAGTACTCTGACGAATAGTATTAGGGGCTGTTTCTGCTGTTTTGCGCTTGTTTGAGAGTAGCTGGAGAATAGATTGCTTGCTACAACTAATAAATTGAATAATGACTAGAGTTGTTTGTTTACCAAAAATCGTGGATCAGTCTACGACTTTTGATCGCCGCCGATTGAACGACGCCGTTTGAACACCGTAGTTTGAACACGGTACTATTGATAGCCGAGACTTTTGATCGCTGCCGATTGAACGACACCGTTTGAACACGGTACTATTGATCGTCGATTGAACGACACAACGTTTAAGTACACAGATACGATTTGCGGTTACAAGAATGACCCTTTACTCGCTAATTTATATAACATTCTATAATAAAATTAAAAATTATCTTGGAATATTGTAAAAATACTATATTGTACATATTAACATTATTCTTAGCCTTATATATTACCAAAGTACTTAAAGTACTTAAAATATATACATGTAATTACATAATTTCATACAATTTATTGAAAATAAATAATTAATTTATTTGGAAGTTATGGACAATAGCTCTTAAATATTCCATTCTGTCACGGTTATGGTAGTCATTAAGAAGTCGCAAAATGCGTTGATCAGTATTCACGTATTTTCTCAATTTAGCAGGAGGAGGATTGCCAGCTACCAATTGTTCGTAAAAAGTGTCACGTCCTTTTTGAATTTTGCACAAACTTTCAATAAGTTTCCAAATACTTGGACGGTTCATTCCACATTGAATGCGTTGATGTGCAGCCTCGGTTTAGTTGTTAGTACGGTCTTCTCCATTTAGAGTCCTTTGATAAAGTGTCCACATATCTCTGGGAAATAGTGGCACATGTCTCCCATGACCACGACGATTTGGAAGTCCAACATAATTGTCTTTCAAACCAGTTTAACATTAGTTGTAAAGCATCTGGTAAATAGTTTTCCAGTATCTCTAAACATTCATTTATATGATCTACGGGTACAAAGGCCAGGCAAATAATCATTTTAGATTTTAGTGCAAATTCTACATCGTTATTATAATTTTGAATTAAGCCTAATTCGCCAAGATGCTTCTTTATGTTTCTGTTCAAATGGAAGAGACGACCTTTAAGTTGAACACCTGGAAAGCAAGTTTGCATTGCAGTAAATGCAGCATTTTCGTAATCGCATATAATTGACTGCGGATTTAAATTAGGTAACTACTGCTTCTTTCATCATTTTGAATAATGCCACGTAACTGGCGCGTTGTTTATTCGGGAGAAGGGCATAACAAATTGGGATAACAACATCATGCTTTTTCGCTATTATAACGTAAACCTGCATAAACAATGCAGGCGCTATTGAAAATGTTCCTTCCACATACCAATGGTGAGATGTTTTCAAATGCTCTGACAATGTTTGCCTACCAAAGATAAGTATCCATTATTTTCATTATCCGCAATTAAAAAGTTTTCTTCAACTCCTTCGCCTGGTCTATAAATAGTGTATTCTTTAGGTATTACAAGGTCATTTAAACAGCGTGGTTCAACCGGTGCTTGATTTCTCGGCGTCGTGTTCTTTGTATGATTTTTTTAAAGCCCCCTGGGTAGGAATTGACAATAGTACAGCAGGTTGAACATTTTCTAAACAGTTTTAGAACTTGGGCTGTGCCTATATTAATTAAAGAAATTATTGTATAACCATAAATATTCACATTTTGTGTAACTGTACCTTCCATTATTTCTTGCGCCCTACGTTTCACTTGAGTAACGAACTTCTGAACTTACACATTAGCGATGGAAGAATCATGATTATGATTATTACTTCTCCATTCACTGTATGTATTCTTCCGTTGCACGAAATGCATTTTTCGCACCAACAACATTTTCGGTTTTCATCCGTCTTGCTGTGCTTATCAAAAATATAAACATACCCGTTGTGTGAAAACTGGTTTTCCTTGTTTGGTTAATATATTATTCATACTTAATGTACTTTCAGCGAGGTGTACATCAAGACTAAATGTAAATAAAACTATTTTACAGTTTGGACAATACTGCCGTGCTAAGCAAAAAAGCCGTATCTCCATTTCAAGTATAGGCATTCAAAGACAAATATTTTAGGCCACTATAAAATGACTAATGAAAATCATCAATACAAAGTTTGATTAACTCTGTTCTTTCTTTTTTGTTTTAAATTAACAAAAAGGAATTGCCATTTGTGTAACTGTAATTCTAAAATTTTCAATACCTTTAAAGAAATCTTAATCCCTCGCCTTAGGGTAGAAAACGCATTTATTCATATTCTAAGTAAATGGTCTTTTCATATGTACAGGTACAAGTAAGTAAACCAATGTTGTTGAATTATCTACATAGTTCTGTGAAATAATGGAGTTTACTTTCAACATCTACAATTATACAACGCTGTTTTTGTATTATGAAATAAAAATTATAAAAAAAAATGTATTCTTTTGTTCAAAACTATCATTAAATTCTATAAAGTAGTATTCATCGCTTAACAGCGGCGCTCAAAAGTCTCGTCGATCAATTGCCCGGTGATCAAACGGCGGAGCTCAAACGGCATCGTTCAATCGGCGGCGTTCAAATTTCACGGTGCTCAAAAGTCTCGTCGATCAATTGTCCGGTGATCAAACGGCGGAGCTCCAACGGTATCATTCAATCGACGGTCTTCAAATGACCGATTCCGATTGTGGATCGCCCCCTACATCCTATAAGTTACACTTCTGCAACAACCAAAAAACAACCAAAATTTAATAAAATAATTTCTTTTTTATTAAAATTTCTATTATACCTACCTATAAAAAAATTATCATTGTTTTTTTGTACTGAAAGTGTCTTATTGCTGTTTGAAGATTTCATGCTTTTGTTCCAAATAGTCGTATTTTGAAGGAAAATTAATGTATTGTCTTTGTACTGTATGGAGGTTAAACACTCGATAATAGATTTCCATTGTAACTTGTTTCTGTCTTTTACTGTAGGTGAGATGACCTATTTTAATAATGTATTTGTTAATAACGTTACAGATCTTCACGTACCCTTGGACTATTGTCTCTATGAAACAATATGCGTATACGTACTTTTTGTACAACTCCACTTATCAGATATTTACATAGCTATAAAAGAGTCTCGTAAGAAAAACATATATGAAAATATCACCTTAATCGGTCAAGCCGTTCAGAAGTTACAAAATCATTAATTATAATATAAGGTTTTTATAGATAAACGT
Source organism: Abscondita cerata (assembly GCA_030710515.1). Classification (NCBI taxonomy): domain Eukaryota; kingdom Metazoa; phylum Arthropoda; class Insecta; order Coleoptera; family Lampyridae; genus Abscondita; species Abscondita cerata. The sequence continues at coordinate 199,276 of JALBCR010000239.1, read as the reverse complement.
CTTAGTGCCGAAACGCGAAATTAATAATTAGTTAGCGATTGTGACAATTGAACACACCATATAGTTCAGAATCTCTTGAATATTTCGGGGCTACTTTGTGTCTATTTCGAACACTCTCATTAGCAAATGCTGTTATTGAATGTTACTTCCGGTTTTCGGATTATTAAATTTTCACATATCTAATACGCATGGTCTAAATCCAGGATCTTATAGTAAATAGCAATTCTTCTGTTTCAGCACCCCCAGATTGTGAACCAGGACAACTAACTTGCGGCCAGTATGTATGGAACAAAACCTACTGTATACCATCCCATTACCGCTGTGATATGACAATTGACTGTGTTGATGGAACCGACGAAGCCGAATGCAGTAAGTACTTGAAACCGTGATAATTAAAAAAAAATTAACACGAATTCGTCCACAGCGTATAGAAAATGCCAACCAGACGACTTCCACTGTGGTTCCGAGGGTAACACCGGACGAGCCGTTGATCCTTGCATACCCAAAGAAAAACGATGCGACGGCTATTTAGACTGTCGTTCTGGAAAGGACGAAATGGGTTGTTCGGGCGTTTCGTGTACTCTCGACCAATTTCGATGTGCCAATGGTCAACGATGTGTCGAAACAAATCAAAAATGTGATCATAAAAATGACTGTGACGATAACTCCGATGAATTAGGATGCAGTATGTATTGGTTACTCTTGTATGTTAATGATATCTTTAAAATATTTTTTTAGATTTTCCGTTATGTCATGGAGGACAATTCAGGTGCTCAAACCAACTATGCATACCGATTGGTTATCACTGCGACGGTCACCAAGATTGTTCAGACGGTTCGGACGAATTAAATTGCACTGCGATAGCATGTCCCGATAACAAGTTTTTGTGTCCAAAAGGCGGTGTCGGTGGTTCTCCTAAATGTATTGCTAAATCCCAACTCTGTAACGGTAAGCGCGATTGCGAGGACGGTGCTGACGAAGAAATTGCATGTTGTACGTATACTTTTCATCAAATTAACGAGCAAGATTTTAATTCTTTTACTTACAGCGACACTCTCTTGTCCATCCCTTGGCTGTGAATATAAATGTCAAGCGTCTCTAACTGGAGGCGTTTGTTCTTGTCCAGATGGACGAAAATTAGGGAAGGACAATAAAACTTGCGTCGATAGGAACGAATGCGCCGAATGGGGATTTTGCGACCAACTTTGCACAAACACAGACGGAAGTTATTCTTGTTCGTGCGCTCCGGGTTATCTAATGCAAGATAAGAACAAATGCGTAGCTTCAAATTCAAGCTCTATGCACATCTTCTTTGCGCACGACCGAAACGTGTACCGATTGAATCCTCGAAACGAAGAAATCAAAATCATCGCGAACACAACAGGTGCAAGCGGTCTCGACTTCCACTATCAAAAACTTGCTCTTTTGGTCCGATGTCAAAACAAGAAAGGTATTTGTCTATTATCTATTTATGTTGTTTTATATCTTAATTCCATCATTTTTTCCAAATTTGTTGAACTCAACATCCAAAACCCATACTAATAATTTCCTTTCGAGCACCTTTTAATAACTTATCAACGATTTATCATTGTTTTATTGCTCGTCTTTTCAACTGTTTGTTTTGTTGGTAATTTTTATTTCTTTTAGACTTCTTTTCCATGTACTTTTTAATATTTGCTCTTCTAAATCATCAATCAATGTGTAGCTTATTTCATACTGTCTAAAAGGACATATGAGAATTTTTTTTCTACAATATTTTAAAGACTAATTTTTGAGACATTAACGAAAATCTTCTTTATTGTTAACGCCCCAAAAATTAGTGTATAAAGCATAGAAAAGTTATCTTACACTGATTGACATAATATAATTAAAAACCCATTCACTATTTGTTCTTTGCTGCACAAAATTTTGAAAAAAAAATTTACCTTTTACACAATTGTTTATAATTTTAGTTTACTACCAACATATTCTAATTTGTATTGCTCATATTAGGTATTTTGATCTTGATGTTCTGCCAAGTAGGTGGATTGCCCTCTTGGACCCTTTTACTATTGCGAAGGTTTTTAAAGACAGGAAAACCAGTACTGGTTTAAAAATTTTTGACGCGTTTCGCACCCTGATGTGGTTTGCGGGTGCTTCTTCGCCAGTGCCAGATTAGTTTTTCCCTTGAATTACATATAACGGTGTTGTGTTTAAATGTTGCTGTACAGAGGGTGTAGACTTTTTATCAACAGTTTTTTATATGGTATGTGCCCTATTTATATTAATAATATGCTAACTCATAATTGCAGTTGAAGTTTATTCGAAATTATACTACGAAATTATTTATGAGTTCAATTTTGTAATATTATAAATCAAGTACATACCATATAAAAACTGTTGATAAACTGTGACTCTGACTAACCATAAGGAAAAACAAATGGAACTAACCATCGTAAACGACGTCGTTTTAACTTGGGTCTTCCTTTTTGGGCTTTTTCTTTTCACTAATTCGATTAGATATGACATCTTATTTTGCCCACTCCAATAATATCTAATTTATAAAATAAATATTTCAGATCCATTCGCAACAATTGAGAGACCCAATAATTGGTATCTCTATGGTGCACGAACTCGACATCATGTCTCCTGGTACTTGGTCTCCAGTTTCGATGGCTGTGGATTGGATCGGCGATAAATTATACGTGGTCGATTCCATCGGCCAGAAAGTTGAAGTATTCGAACTATCCGGGCGTTGGCACGGCATCGTGCTCGGATCTAACTTAACCAACCCTGCTGACATAGCACTTGATCCTTTAGTGGGATACATGTTTATCGCCGATAGCTCGCAGGTATTGAGAGCAAACATGGATGGTACACAAACGTACGCATTGGTAACAGAAGCAGCTTACAAGGCAACCGGAATTACAGTCGACATTATCGCGAAAAGAGTGTATTGGTGCGATTCATTATTAGATTACATTGAAACGGTGGATTACAACGGTCAAAATAGATATTTAATTGTACGAGGTCAGTCAGTACCGAACCCTTCCCGCCTGGCAGTTTTTGAAAATCAAATCTACTGGACAGACGGGACCAAACAAGCTATCATGTCGTTAGACAAATACGATACGACCGCTACCATACATACTACGTTTCGTATGAAAGACATGCGCGATCCTCGAGCTTTGAAAGTAGTGCACGATTTGGTTCAGCCTGTCGTTACAAATCCCTGCGGCAACAACAATGGCGGGTGCCAACACATGTGCATCATCACGCATATCTCATCGGGTTTGGGTTTCCGTTGCGCATGCCACATCGGATGGAAATTGTCGTCGAACTTGCAAAATTGCGATCCGGTATCCGAATTTTTAATGTACTCGCAACAAAGATTTATCAAAGGTAAAATTTTGAATCCCACTTTGGAGGGATTTAGTGACGCGATGTTGCCGGTGGTTTCGCGACGTGCTAGATTTGTGGGACTCGATTTTGATGCTCGCGATAAACACGTATACTATTCGGATGTGTTGCAAGACGTTATATATCGCGTACATCGTAACGGAACGTCGAAGGAAATAGTGTTAGCATCACAGAACGAAGGAGTCGAAGGCTTGGCGGTGGACTGGATGTCGAAAAACTTATACTACATCGATAGCAGAAAGGGCACTTTAAATATTTTATCAACAAGAAATGTTACTTACCGCAGAACTTTATTAAAAAATCTGAAACGACCAAGAGCTATTGTCGTGCATCCCAATAAAGGCTACATATTCTTCTCGGAATGGGATAGACCCGCTAATATATCCAGAGCTTACAGTGACGGTACTAATTTGATTGTGTTTAAGAATGTTACACTGGGTTGGCCCAACGGTTTAGCCATCGATTTTAATGAAAATCGCTTGTATTGGTGCGATGCTCTTTTGGATCACGTTCAACATTCTACTTTAGATGGAACTGACGTAAAAACGGTCAACTCCAGACTTATACGTCATCCGTTCAGTATCGTCATTTACAACAACTTTATGTACATTACCGATTGGAGATTAGACGCCATAGTTAAGCTACATAAGTTAACCGGAGATCAAGAACAAACGATCATAAAGGAACCGCAGACTAACAGGCTGTACGGAGTTAAGATTTTCAGCGAGAACGAACAAAGAATCGACACTTCCCAACCATGTTGGGCCGATAACGGAAATTGTCAAAAGTTGTGTTTCGCAATTCCTCGCAACGACTCGAACGGCTTGCAAGCGCTGTGTGGGTGCCCGTACGGGGAACGTCTCATGCCGGATCAGCGTTCCTGTCAACCTGACCCAACCAGCGAACCTCCGGTGCAAGCGTGTCCACACACTTGGGATTTCACCTGCAACAATCAGAGATGCATTCCAAAATCCTGGGTGTGCGACGGCGATAATGATTGTCTCGATAACAGTGATGAAGAACAAAATTGCACAAGTAAGAATTACTTATTAATAGTTACTAATTATTTTTTTAATTTATTACATATCCTACATAAAATATAAAAGTTTTCGGGTTCTTTACCCCCTCATCGGTCGTATCGAATTTTTCTGGAAACGATGGTCGAAACGTCAATAACTTTTAGAATTGACTACTGTGTTAAGAACCTAAAAACCTTTCATTATAGCATTTGAAGTATCTTTCACCGGTATAGAATTTAGTAGACTTATTTTTTTTCCAAAAATTTTAAAAAACACTACGATAACAAAACAAACTGAAGAAATTGCTTTAATTTTAAGCCATTTTATCTTATACATAATTGGCATTGTTTTCTCACAATATTTTCAATTCGAATTCATACATCTTCTCTAATATCTAAATCTAAAAACCTTATTACACCAGCTATAGCGAAGGAATTTTAATTCAATTAATAAATTAGTAGTCTGAGAAGACAGTACTAGTTGTGCATAGATGATAATGGCTTACATAGTATTACGTCACTGGAGTTATTAGAATAAGTTAAGCTTAAATGACATTATACTATTTTTGTCTACAAAATTTGACAAGTTTGAACACTAGACGCACTTGCACAAACTTGTATAATGTAATTCAGGGAGTGTTTAATTTAGAAACTAGTTTTTAAACTAAGTTCTGATATATTTTCTTTCAAGTTTCACTACTGGACTTGCGCATTGACATAAATTTTAGTGATACCAACCTCTGTCATATCGTTGTCATATCGAAATTGAAATATTTTATAAATGACCTGTAAAAAGGGAAGTGGACATCGGAAATAGTAACAAAACCTCTTATTACATTGTATGAATTGCAACCAGTTTTATACAAGGTGGGCTTAAATTAATTTATATAACATAGTTTGTATTAAACATTAACTTTTGTCTTTGTTGGCAATAGTATTGTTGAGATGCGCAAAACGTATAATTTTAGAGACATCTAGGGATGTACTTCAGGTTTAAAATTTGCCAAAGTTTCTAGATGCGAAATAGTACAATGTCATTCGAGCTCTAGAATGATCGCGGTGTTCTACAACTCCGTATCCTGAATGCTCGATTATCTTCTAGAATTTATTCGAGAGTGTAAATTCATTTATTCAGTTCAGTTCAAAGGTAATTTTTAATGCGAGTAGAAATAAACTTGTGAAGTGATCTGAATGATTACGGTACGTGTTAAATAAATAATCCCTTATAAGAGTGTAATTTGATCCTGGCTGTTTATTAATCTCGCGGTTGTGAATGCGGACAATAGTTTAAACAATTTCTTTAGTTTTATTTATTCTGCCCATTCAAAATTAAGGAAGGATTTTTGAGATGGCGTTATACTAGTCATTCAATTTTTGTCTTAATAAATAGAAAGTGAAGAAACCTACATAAGGTTGGGCGAAAGTAGCCGTTTACAATTTTGTTTGTTTTATTTTTTTACCTGCAGACGTAGGACTAACCAGAAAACCTTTTAATTTTTTCTTTAATTTTTTATAAATGTACTTCGTTTGTTTTAATGTACAGTTTCTATAGTTTCCAACCAAATTTAGTTGACGAATAGAGATTGCCAGTTGAGGGATCCGCCTCTCACTTATCGTTTCCAGTAATAAACAATAACAAACTCACAATTGGAATGATTTGTTGTTTAATAGGAGTTGAAACTTCGATTATACATACTTGAAAGAACTTAGGACCATATAAAGGTATTTTTGATTTTCTATAAAAAAGTTTGAATTTTCTATATGTTTTAGAACTTTATGAGAGTAGAAACACTCCTTTTGACGCTACCTCTTAGGGGCACTAGTTTAGGAAATATTTAAGGTCAAACTCGGTTGCATTATTATTTTAAAAAGTAAAAGGCTGGCATTTACCTAAACGAAATTTAAATTGCGTGTATGTTTAGTTGTCTAAGTAGAAACAAGCATCAACGAATTTGTTTGTATGAGTAACGAAAACTAAAAAGGCAGGTAAAGGGTAAAGCGGATTAATACGTTACTTTTTTTTCTTTTTAGCTCCGCTAACAATAACTCCTTTGGTAAATATTATTTATCTTTCTTTTCAGCAAGCTTAGTACATGTTTATTGCCTAGTTTTAAATTAAATATGGTAATTTTACGGATTTGGAAAAAATTTAGTTCCATTATATTACGAAAAATTAATGTTTTAAAAAAATTTCGACACCTTGTTTACAAGATATTACTTATATCTATCTATTCACATCGAGATGTTTGCAATATTCTTATATTTTAAAAACACTATTCGTAAATATTTATAGTAAAATAGACTCATACTTTTTGGATCACAAACAGTTACCTTTATAAATTTAATAAAACACTCTGTCAGTAGTTAGATCAAACATTAGTAATAAAGAAATAAAGTCGTCCGCAATTACCACTTTCAAACTAACTTCAAAAAATTGGAACAAATGCAGCACAAAATGAAGTATATTCCTGAGAGTAAATGCCAGCCTTGCTATCACGTCGAGTGTATATCATTCGAAAGCGCTTTTAAAAGCTTATTTAAACATGATTTTGAAATTTTTTTTTCCATGTAGTATTTCTTAAAGTTATAGCACTTTAAAATATTTTTGAAAGATTTTGACTTTTGTTTATAATTTAAAATCTTATAATACAGCGTTCAAAAGCTTGTTTAAAACTAATTCAAAAACTGCCTCGAAAAATGCTGTACTACATTGGGTTCAAAAAGTTTATAGCACTTTATAGTTATAGATTTTGACTTTTCATTTTATCATTTTAAAAAATCCTGAAATACAGCATTCAAAAGCTTGTGGAAAACTCCTTAAAAATCTTATACTACATTGCGTTCAAAAGTTCAAAAGTGTTTGACCTTGACCATAAATATTTTCTAACTTCTGCCCCTAGGGGTTGCATCAAGATGACTTTTCTACTCTCATAAAGTTCTAAAACATAATTTATATGGTCCTAAGGTCTTAAGTGTAATTACGGTTCGACGCTTTTCATCGAATTTACATTTAATTAACATATCCACCGTTTAAACAATGTTATTTATTGTTGTTTAGAACCAACGTGCAGCAGCAACGAATTCCAATGCAAATCCGGTCGGTGTATACCCCAAACTTTCAGATGCGACGCCGAAAATGATTGCGGCGATTTCAGTGACGAAACTGGATGCGTTAACGTCACATGCGGCGCCAATCAGTTCCAATGCGAGAACGGCCGTTGCATACCCAATACTTGGAAGTGCGATTCTGAGAATGATTGCGGAGATGGATCCGACGAAGGCGATCACTGCGCCGAAAAAACTTGCGCTTACTACCAGTTTACTTGTCCGCGTACCGGACACTGCATTCCACAAAGTTGGGTTTGTGACGGCGACGATGATTGTTTCGATAAACAAGACGAACAAGATTGTCCGCCTATCACTTGCTTGCCGAATCAGTTTAAATGCGCCGATTTAAGACAGTGCGTACTAGAAAGTTACAAATGTGATGGGATACCTGATTGCAACGATGGGAGCGACGAGTTGGGTTGTCGTAAGTATTACACTTTTTCATGTAGAAAAAAGTTTTTGCATCGCCTTATAAAATCAGTGATACCCTGACATCTCTCACTCTATATGTGTCACCGTCACAAAACGTTAAGCTGATGATCGTTGCTATAAGCATCTCTTTAAATGAAGACAAATAAATCACTAGTTTGTTAACTAACTAGTTTTATCACTAAAGTTGGAGGAATTCAAATTTGAGATAATTTGCACTTATGGTAAGTTACACAGTTGAAGAATAACCATAACCAATGCGCATTCAATTACAGAGTTCAAATGAAATATGTCAAGATATAGGTAATAAAAGTAGGCAAATTTGGCTCTAAACTTTAAAATTACAATAGGCGACGCAGAACTTTTTAACACCAGTTTAATAGCATAGGGTGTATTAAAACAAACTCATATTACAGCTTCTCTTGCACCTGACCAATGCAATACTGAAAAACAATTTCAATGCCAGTCATCTGGCATTTGCATACCGAAGTCCTGGCACTGCGATGGAACTCCAGATTGTGACGACAGATCAGATGAGCCGGAATCGTGTGGTCAAATTAATTGTCCCAACAATTTCTTTAAGTGTAAAAATTCGCGTTGCATTTTCAAGGTGAGTTTGCAAGCACTTCGCTAATTATTTTATACAATTAAATATGGACATTTTTAATGAAAAAAGTACAAATTCTTATCCATTTTTTACATAGTTTGCATGCATTTGTCTTATCATAAAATCATTGTAAGAACGCTATTACTCTAAGCAAACTGAAGTCCACCATTCGAAACAAGAGATGAAGTTCTTGAATCGAGACATTTCAAGACTTGCAAATTTGGATCATTTAAAGATATTGTTGGTAAACAACCAACATGTCTTTGGATGTTAACTTTTAGTGTCCTATCTGAGTGGTTCTCTATTTAAGTTCAATGTGGTGAAAGGCATTTTTTTACTCTAGATCTTTCAATAGTTTGCATAGCATTCCACATGAGTTTTTTTCAGTTGGTCCCTCCTCATAAACGAGATGTCTACTTCGGTCACTCGTGTAGCAGACTTTAAATAATTGGGTTAAATTTTTAATAGAGCGATTTTTTAGAAACAGAAATGTATCGATGTTGATGCCCAGAATGCCCAGTTTGTAGTTCTAACTCTAGAACTTCTCCTAAAGTTTTTTTACTATATTTTACATAATGTCTTTTGAAGGCTTACGTTTGCGATGGCAACGACGATTGCGGCGACGGTTCCGACGAAAGTTACGAACAAGCTTGCGGTCGGCCGGAGTTTAGATGTCCTGATGGTCAATGGCAATGTCCCGGTGTCTCCGAAAGGTGCGTGCTTCTCGATAAAGTGTGCGATGGAGCTACAGATTGTCCAAATGGTGCCGACGAAGGACCTGGTTGCGATTTGGCCGAATGCACTCATCGCGGTGGTCTATGCTCAAACGGTTGCAAACAAACACCTCAAGTACGTTTACTCTTATTCTCTATCAAAAATTATTGTTGTTTTGTCAGGGTGCACTCTGCACTTGTCCGAAAGGCGAAGTTTTAGGAAACGACACCTACACCTGCGAAGATCTTAACGAGTGCAATCCTCCAGGATTGTGTTCGCAAGGTTGTACAAACGTCAAGGCGTCTTATTATTGTACGTGCAACACCGAATACTTACTAGAACCAGACAAACACAAGTGCAAAGCTTTAAGTAAGTTTTGTATGATATGTTTGGTGATAACTCATCATTGCGTCCGTTTCAGATCATAGTTCTGCGTTTTTAATTATATCAAATCGCCACTCGATCTTAGTTGCTGATCTCGATGAGCAAGGCTTAGAGCGGGTCCCGATTATCGTAGAAAACGTGGTCGCGACAATTTCGAACATGCACACTGGCACGATATTCTGGTCCGATATGAAATTGAAGAAAATTTCTCGTTTAGACAGAAATAGCGAACCGCGAGAGGTTATTTGGACTGGATTGGACTTAGTGGAAGGATTAGCTTATGACTGGATTGGAGGAAATATTTATTGGTTGGATTCAAAACTGAACACCATAGAGGTTGCTAAAGAAAACGGCAGCAATAGGATAGTGTTGGTCAAGGAAAATATAACGCAACCTCGAGGAATGTGTTTGGATCCAAGCCCCGGGTAAGAGAGTATTTTTCTGTTATTAGTTTACTATATAGTTTACTATATTTAGAGCTCGGTTGTTATTCTGGACCGATTGGGGAGAAAATCCGCGAATTGAAAATATTGGAATGGATGGAATAAACCGTTCAGTGATTATTAGCACAAAAATTTATTGGCCTAATGGTTTAACTTTAGATACTGCTAACAAACGCGTATATTTCGCAGATTCTAAACTCGATTACATAGATTTTTGCAATTACGATGGATCTGGTAGACAACAGGTGCTCGCAGGCAGTCATTATTTGCTACACCCGCATTCCTTAACACTCTTTGAAGATACAATGTACTGGACTGATCGCCAACTAAATCGTGTCTTGTCTGCGCATAAATTTAAAGGTGAGTAGATATTTTTTGTTCTTTGAGTAAAGAACGGATTTGAATACTTTTTGGTGAACCCTTGTTCTTATTTTAATGATTACTAATTTTTTTAAAGGAAGCAACCAAACCGTCGTATCCCATTTGATTTCTCAACCGTTGAGCATCCACGTTCACCATCCTTCGCTGCAACCTCTTTCCGATAACCCGTGCCTCAACGCCACTTGTCAACAATTGTGTCTATTATCATCGACGTCCCTTACCGGTTATACGTGCAAATGTAAACCCGGGTACCGAATTACACCTGACGGTCGCTGTATGGAAGAAGAACAACCATTCATTATGTTAATGCGAGGCTCACAAATAATCGATTTATCGTTAACCTCTGGAGATACGTCGAGCGGTTTTCTTACACCAATTGTTGGAATCGATCATGGAATCCAAATTGAGTACGATCGCAAAACGAGCGTCATCTTTTGGGTTGAAGGAAAAGAAGACGATGACGAGAACGTACGTGTTTTGTCTTGTCCGGTAATATTTATTTAACTTTGTAACGTTGATTACAGTGCACTATTTGGACCACGCCTTACGGAGGTGGTAACAAGACGCAATTTTTGGGTATCGATTCCGGCATTGTGGGTTCACCAGCAACAATCTCATTTGACTGGTTGGGAAGAAATCTTTTCGTAGGAAATCGAGTGGCTGGAAACTTAGAAGTTATACGAGTTGATGGAAAGGCCAAGCACAGAGCTATTATTCTATCCAACGACGGAAACAAAACGTCTGTGGCAAAACCGCGATCTATCTGTGTAGATCCAAACGACGGCAAAATTTACTGGACCGACGATGGTGGTTACGGAGTACCGCAGAAGGTTGGAAAAGTGAACATGGACGGCACTAACTCAATAGTACTTTTGGATGACGTAGAGCGACCTGAAGCTATAGTGATCGACATCGAACGTCAAACTTTATACTTCAGCACTGAATACCCGCCTCTGGTAATTTCAATGAAGGTGGATGGAACAAACCGCGCCAATGTATTAGCTGAAGAAAATAGTATATCAAAGCCGAAAGCGCTTGCAGTTTTAGACAGTCGTCTGTATTATTTGGATCCGGTTTTTGAAAAACTAGAACGCATAGACTTAGGGGTGGTTCACACAACCCCAAATTACTTTTAGAAAACGAACCGGATTTGAAAACTTTTACCATTTACAAGAAGCGACAACTCGTAGAACATCCGTGCTTGCAAAACAACGGCGGCTGCGAACAAATTTGTCTTCCCGCCGAAGGTAAGACGAGAGTTTGCGCTTGCAGCATCGGCTACAGAAAAGAAAACGAAGTTAATTGCGTTCCCTACAAGACTTACGCAGTGGTTTCACAATTGGATATGGTGCGCGGATACAGCTTGAAAGATAGTTCAGAAGCGATGGTGCCGATAACCGGAACGGGTCATCATGTTCTCCACGTCGACGTTCACTTTCTCGAAAACTGGATTTACTGGGCTGAGTTTAATCGAGGAACTTGGAACGGAATTTATAAATTAGACCGAACGGCACCGAGTTACAACCGGTTATAAGAGACGGAATTGGAAGCAACGGAATTCGCGGTTTGGCTGTGGATTGGGTCGCCGGAAATTTATATTTTACCAACGTGTTTCCGCACGAAAACTATTTGGAAGTGTGTTGGTTGGATGGTAGTAATCGAAAGGTGCTGGTTAAGACGACAACTGATGCTCCACGTGAATTGGCGGTTAATCCTTTGAAACGTTTGTTGTACTGGATTGATTATGGACAATACCCGCGTATCGGTAAAGCGTACCTTGATGGTTCTAACTGGACGCCTCTCGTAACATCAGGCATAAGAAATCCTAAAGATTTAACCATCGATATGTTAACATACGATGTTTATTGGGTCGACTCGAAATTGGACATGATACAAAAAATTTCGTATAACGGTGGCAACCGACAAGTGATTAGGCGGAATCTTCCAAATCCAATGGGCATTGCGGTGCATATGGGTGACGTATATTGGGTAGATAGAAACATGCAAACAGTATTTAAAGCGTCTAAACTACCAGGAAATTCTACTTTACCGTCGCGTGTACGTACGAACTTACAAAAACTGCGGGATATTGCCATTTTCGACATCACAAATCAACCACCGGACGAGACTAACCCGTGCCTCAAATTAGGCAACGGTGGTTGTGAACAATTATGCTTTAGTTTTCCATCAGACATTGCAGTCAGTTTTGGTCCAGCAGGTTCATCAGTGAATAAGTTGGGTTATTCGTGCGGTTGTGCGTTAGGTCGTTTGGCTGCTGATGGCCGGAAATGTGAATTCATCAACGAGTACCTTGTGTTTAGCACGCGTACCGAAGTTAGATTTATCAATTTAGATCCGAAATCTACAAGCGTGCCCTTCAGTCCTATTGTGAATCTCACCAACGTCGTTGGTATAGATTTTGACCACGCTGACAACAAACTCTTTTTCACACAAATTCGACCGTGGGCTAGAATTGCATGGTTACCTTCTACAAATCCAAACAACAACGAAATTACTAACATTATTAATAGAGGAATTAACCCCGAAGGTATCGCTTACGACTGGACCCAGAAGAAAGTCTATTGGACCGATTCCGCCAATCACAGCATTTACGCGATGAACTTAGACGGGTCCGAGTTGGTAATGATTGCGAGAGTGGAAAGGCCAAGAGCTATAGTAATTGATCCATGCAACGGTACTTTATTTTACACGGATTGGGGAAAATTCGGTACGTCAGGAAAGATATTTAAAACGACCATGGCGGGTTCTTTGAAAATAGTGATAGTAGATAAGAATTTGGCTCAACCGTCTGGTTTGGCCATTGATTACGACGATGAAATGCTATATTGGACTGATGCTGTGCGTGAAAAAATTGAACGTGCCGATTTTAATGGACAAAACCGAGAAGTCTTAGTTTCAGCGACTATATATCCGTTCTCGATCACAGTTTTCGGCAATTATATTTATTGGACAGATTTGCAGTTGAGAGGAGTGTATCGTGCCGAAAAACACACCGGTGCAAATATGATCGAGATGGTGAAACGATTGGAAGACAGTCCCAGAGACATTCAAGTGTTTTCAACGTCTAGGCAATCGTGTAAAGTTAATGCTTGCCACATTAATCATGGTGGTTGTGCTCAAAGTTGCCATCCTGCTCCTAATGGAACAGCCGAGTGTAGATGCGACGATACCAGTAAATTAGTTAACGAAGGACGAATGTGCGTACCTAAAAACTTAACGTGCGACTCTAGTAAGTTCTATTGTGCCAACGGAAAATGTATTTCGCGTATGTGGGCTTGTGACGGCGAAGACGATTGCGGAGACAACACCGATGAGAATTCAACTTATTGTTGTAAGTATTTTGGATATTAATGGCCAATCTCACCGACACCACTTAATTCTAAGGAGATCTGAAAAAGTTAAATATAATTGTTAAAACCATAGCGATGATAACTTTATATTCCTTAATTTTAAGTCTTGTCGTTGATAGATATATGTTGATAAAATAGCTACACAATTAACATCTAATCTAATAATAATAATAATAATAATAATTAGTTGCTCAAATTTACGGAATCTGGTTACTCAGTGACTTCATCTATGAATTAGCGTAGTTTTTATCATCTCCACCTCTAGAGAAAGTTTATAAAAAGCGAAACACTGTTATTTTCATTAAAAAAAATTTGAATTATATTTACAGAAAAAAATAATAATTATATTTCTGTAGGATATGTAATGAGTATCAGTGTTCATTTAGTCTTCTAGATCCTGACATCAACAATAATGCTTAAGAAACATCGTTTGAAACATAAAAATCAATTTACACCAAACCGAAACTTGGAGTATTTATTGAAAGAAAAAACGACTATTATCGAACAACGAAAGTTTTTGAACAAGTATCAATATCTCGTGTTTCCGCCACGAGAAGCTGAATAACCTTTCATTCTTCTCGGCATGCTTACAACGAGAGTTTTTGGGTGCTTTCTTGGGATTTAATTCCATTTTCTACCAGTGAGCGTTCAATTTGTCTGGTATTACTGATTCATTTAAGTGTTGAACTACACACTATGCTACATGTGCCCGAGCATTATCTTGCATAAAAATAAACTGTTCACATAATTGGCCCGGAAAGGTATAAACATAGGATCCAGGACCTCCGCAATGGAGTCAGAGACCAGTATGGTTGTCAAAAGAAGAGACAGCCTATATTGTGATAGACCCCTCCCATGAAAAGGCTCTACCAGGAATCATTGTACATGGGAGAAAACGTTTTTGGGCCTCCTCCATACTCTCTTACGCCCGTCTGAGAAGAAACACATCCGAACTTGTTTCCACTGACTGGTCAAGAGTCCAAGCTTGGTCTTGCCTTGCAAATTCTAACAGATGCCTGCGATGATCTGCGGTAAGCCTTGCGCTTCTGCGGATCTATAGCAATCAAGTCAACTGCCGGAAGAACGTCTTCCTTCACTTATATTTACTTGACGCACTTCCATCAGTTGATTTCTATCCATTACAGCAGTTAATCATTTTCTGCTTCGTCTACGAAGAGCGTTTGTTGCTCTCCCAATTGATTCATTTCTTTTCTTTAATATGAGCTGCAAAGTATTCTCAATTCGTCTAATTAGTGCATCGTGTGTCCACTTCTATTTTGTAGACTTCATTTTCATCCAGCCCCATAAAGAAAAATCTAGTGGTGTGAGGTCTGGAGATCTTGCAGGCCAATTAATAGGACCTCCACGACCAATCCAACGCTCTGGAAAACGTTCGTTCAAATGTTGCTTGACCTGACGAGCGACATGTGCAAAACTCCATCGTGCTGATAGTACATCTGCATTCTAATATTTACAGGAACATCCTCTAGCAGGCCTTGTAATTCATTTTTCTAAAAATGAGGTAGTTGTCTCTCTGAGACGATCCTCCCAAAATAAAAGGGTCAATTAAATAACTGTCAACCTTACCACACCACACGTCCACAGAAAACAGATGTTGAAAATTGCTTTCGATTGTTGCGTGGGGATTTTCGTCTGATCATACATGATAGTTACGAGTATTATTAATGCCATCACGGGTAAATGTAGCACTGGGAAGCTTACCAGTCTCGCACAATTTGTTGAAAACTCTAATAAATAATATCTTTCATTGATTTTTCAATAAAAAGCCGCCGTGCACAGTCGGGGGTTAGGTTTCGCCGTGCACAGTTGTTCAAGAAAGGACCGTCACTCGCTTCTATTTAATTTAGGATGTTTTGCATCGCACAGTTGTTAGGTTAGGTTAGGTTAGCTTATGTTAAAACTATGGAAACAACCCCTTAAATTAGTCACTGTTTTCAATTAATCAAAATGTGTGCAATTCATTCTACTTCTTCTTTTGTTGTTGTGTCATTGAATTTCAAGCCAAAATGGAATCGAAAAAGGCTCATCGAGTTAACTGGAATACGGAATCTGGCAGTAAGTTATGCAATTAGAAGTCATTTATTGCCCATGTTTAAAAATTGCCGTAATTGCAAGAAACAAATGACTGAGTTACGCAACTTTTTTTCCAAAAATTCTTGTGTATTCGTGCTCCTCAGGTCATGGGCTTTCTAAATATATAGGTCTCATCGTGTGGGCCAAACTGAATTCCAACCTTTCGAAATAATAAAAAAACTGTAATTTAATCAGAGCATCGCTTTTAATTAAAAAAAAACCTTAATGCCGTTTCACATCTATGAAACATTCTTCAAATTTTGGGATTGACTTGCTTCCGTCAAATAAATTAGATAGTGTGAAACATCATTATGTATTTATGACAAACATTTGATCATTGAAAAGCAATGACGAAATAAAAAATTCACGCAGAACCAACACTCATCAAATTATTTGACAAATGTTCAACACCGCCATCAAACTTATTTGATAAAATAAATTTGACTGAAGCAAAATTTTACGTTTAATTTGAACAATGATAGATGTGAAACGCGCTTTAAATAACAAGTTTCATCAAAATCGGATAAGTAATTTTGTAATTATAATCAACTACCTCTAATGTGGTGTTAAAATTTTCGGTTTTGAAACGGTCCCATAATGTAAAAAGTAAGGATTAATTTTTGTGGGTCACTATAGGTACTTTCACATATAATAAAAAACCAAAATTTAATTCTCATGTTCGTCATTTGCATTTAGTTTTTCCAATTCTTTTTCATCTAAATCATAGACTGAACTGAAACAATCCTTATTATTTACAACTTTCACAATCGTATTTTTAAGTCTACCTTTGTGTGTAGTTCACATCAGACATAGTTGCCGGTAGTATTTGATTTGACCTTTCTGGTAAAATTAAAGAAACGCAGCTCCCGATGAGAACTAAAGTTCCAAATATAATGAATGGAAACGGTTTCCACGCGTTACCCTGCGTGCAAGTTTTCGTCATTTTGAAATGCGACATGTTATACTACCTGCTTACTGTTAAATTAATGAGAGGCATCGAAATTGAACCGATTCTGGCGCACACTGAAGACAAACCTAATCCCGAATTCCGTACGGCTGTCGGAAATATCTCGAGAGAGAATATGTATATGAGACCAAAGCTACATGTAATGGCTAGCTTTCCGACTATGGATAGCGTTACAGTTGCCCAGTAAACATCTGTAACAGATTGCACATACAGTATCACAAGTTTACAATTTGGATCCATCTACGACACACATACAAAAGTAAAACAATTTGGGTTAAAACCGAATATGGAAAATACGTTATGAAAAGTACTAGACAATTGTAAAGCAGAAAAGAACAGGAGCATACTACAAGAAAGAAACTATTGTTGCAAAATTTAATATTTAAAATGAATTATTAATCAGAGAGAAAAATTTTTGCGACGTATAGGAGAAATAAAGAGAAAGCACGATAAGATTGGAGAATGATGGTATAAGAACAAAGTACAATAGTGTTAAATGTAAAGAAGAGAATATTGCATTGAGAAGTAATTGTAATAAAATACAAAGCACACAAATAAATATTTTTAAAGGATTATATTCAACGCCGTTGTGCTTACCGTTAGGAACAACTAAAGTTAACATCAAAGCTACGCCACCGATAACCATGGATCCACATAAAATACACTTTCCACCCCATCTATTAACGGTCAACAGCAGAAAAATGTTAGCTGGAAACTCAACAGCACCGCAAATTACGAAGTTAATATAGTCATTTCCACCTAAACTACTGGTGCTCCACGATAATCCATAATATGTCATACTGATAATCATCCTGTAAAACCACATTATAAACCAGCACCATTTGCAACTAATAACCTACCAGTCAAAAAACACGATCAAAGATATTTTTAAAAGTTTTGGATATTTGAAAATATCTAAAACAGTAACGGAATTTTCTTTATCATTTGGATTTTTTAAGTCTGAACTGAGCAAGCTGTGAAGGCGATCGTCAGGTATATGTACTTTGTTTTCTTTTGCAGCAGCGCTCACTATCTTTTTGGCTTCTTCTATGACCTTTCATTAGCAACCATCGAATCGATTCTGGCACAAACCTGTTTTAAACATATTTAAATTCATCAAACTGCATTAGTAAGTACTAACCACCAATAGCTGAAGAATAGAACGCCTGGTAAAGTTAAGGAGATTTGCAAGTACCTCCACTCCCTTATGAAATACGAAAACAAAGCTACTAAGATGTATCCTAAAGAGAAGAACATTGTGTACATGACACTCGTCTTAAGTCGATCCTTGGGACCTACCATTTCTAGTGCTGGTAATAAAAAAACTTAGATGTAATCGTTCCCTCATTGTCATCCTTACCTATGACGTATGCTACAGAATAGACTCCAAGAAAAGTCGAACCCACGAATAAGCGAAAAATTATATACATCCAAAAATTGGATGCGACTCCCATTAGCAATCCAAAAATTACCTGCAGCACTAGTGCGGCGAAAAAAACAATACGCCTTCCTAGTCTGCAACAGAATACGGTAAACGATTTACTTAATGCGTCTGTATTTACGTACTTATCGGATAAGACTCCAAAAATGATAGAACCTAACAAACTTCCGAACATAAACATCGAATCTCCAAGTGCGTTTAAATAAGCTCGATTGCAAACTATATTCCACTAAAAGCATTGTTTTTTATTAGTGATTCGTAAAAGACGTCCGATTTACCTCAATCACGGTACTACTTTTGTATTTTGTGTAATCGTAAATGTACTTATTGCAAGGAATTTCGCTTCCATTGAACAATACAGAACAAGATGAGTATTTACCTGTTACCGAGTCGTAAGGAAAAGATGCGTTCAGATCTTCGAAGCTTAAGTCATAAGTGGAATTCGAAAATTCACCTCGTAATTGGCATCTACAAGCGTTTGTTTGATTAATATGGAAAACCTAAATCTGGAACTACCTGTGATTTGGTTTTGCTTGCAAAAACGTATTGGAGAAATCGTGAAAGGCGCACAATATCGCTGGAAGACATAATAGTAGGTATATCCTTCGTTGATACCTAAAAATGGGTTTTAATTGCATGGTGCGAGGTATTGCTGGTACTCACCGTCCGAAGTTGCCGAGCATTAATATTACATCATCGTAGGCCATTTTGTTTCCTGAAAACGGACATTTTTGTATTTTTGTTGGGAATAGCTTGAAAGAATAATAACAATGACTCGTTCAATCGACGTTTTTGTGTGCCATTCAAAGAACTTTTGCAATTTTTTACTTCATTTGTCTAATGAATGACATTGGCAAGCGGTTTTGGGAAACAGTTCCATAGTATCGTCAGAGCTTTTTTTTCTAGTAAATAATAAGTTTTTTTGTCATCTATCACTTTTCGACGGAGTTTTGTTTAGCTAACAAGGATTGTACAATTTTTTTTGTCAATAGTTTATTAACTGTCCTTCGTTAAAATTATAATTTTAGTTCACTGATTGGATAACAAATTGTTAACGGTTTGTCAAAAAGTAATTACGTTTGGTACAACCTGATAATAGTAATAGTGTCTTTAGGTTAATAATATATATACTTTTTTACCATTTTGTGTCACTAAAGGGCCCAGGAAAAAGCAACTTTAAGTTTTCTTAAAAATTAGTAAATCTGCATTTAAATTAACAACATTCGCAAAAAATTACCTGTAACGAAGACCAACCAAAAGCACAATAAAGTTTAAATTAAGCTTATCCTTAAAACTTAAGTTTTAATATAAATAATAATTAAATACTAACAATTAATTAACGTTATATGTAAATATGTAATAGAAAATTATTTAAGTAGTTTTGATAGAAATAATTAACTTGAATTAGAGTGGTAATTGGCATGTTTTTATGTGCAAAAGAATTCCCGTCAATCAAGAATGAAAACGCAACATAAATTGGTGGTGTGCACCTTAGCTCAGAGGGGTGGGGGTGTGGTCCGCGAGGAGTCTGCCTTCGTGGAATAGTCGGATCGAATTAAAAAGGTTGCAGGTTGTCAAATATTAAGAAATTTGTCAAAGTCAAAAGGACGCCAAAAGAGGATAACTCGGTTATTATCTTCCAGCCCTCGTTTATCGGAAGCTCGACCAGAAGGGTACTTTCTAGAACCTGCTTTGCGAAAGTACGCAAATTTGCGCAAACACAAATAAGTTAGTAATAAGGGTCCAACACAATAGTAAAACGCAAATGCGATTTTTCGTTAAACTAATTACGCAAGAATTTACTTCACAATGTCTTCAAAATTTTCTTTGAGTTTAAAGCCCTTTTATTTAATTTCGGCAAAGTTCTCAAATTTGTTAACATAATTAAATCGATATTATAAATAGTGACGAGCTAACGGTAACTCGGGGCTGTCGGAAGCGAAGGACCAGTTGCAGTTCATACGGGAATTATCGGAAGCGGTCCTGATTAAAGTCAATCACACGGATAACCATCTCAAGGTCGGAAGCGTCTAAGGTTGAAGGTCGGCAAGGGGAATTCGTAATGATTTTTGCCGTACAATCGCCTAAACAAGCTTGTCGCTACAGAAATTTTCTTTACTAAATGCCAAACAAGCAGGTCGTCACGTCACGATGAAACAAATGTACCAGGTAGACTTGTGCGAACGTAGTTCTTTGAAACTAAAATGTTTACTGTAAAACTTTCATCAATATAGTTAAGGCTAAATTTAATGCTGCAGTATATGTCGTTAAATCTTAAGAGTGTTTAAAGTTTATAAATGTTGTAATTGGTGACCATATACTGAAAATCGGGCTGCAAGTTTAAATCCTGTTCAGGTAAAGATATCTTCCAAAGATGGTTGAATCTGCCGTATCCCCCCCTACGCGGGAGTTTATTAAGGTTTTATCAATTTGAGTTAAAGGTAAAAAAATGCGTTCATGAAATGCTGATAAGGTCAATAAATTTAAATACAATAAATATTCATACAACTTTTTATACTTTTATAAAATCAACGAGATTAATACATGAATGAATGTCATATTAAATTATTTATTTTTCATTATTTATTATAATATCATAATTAATTGACCTGATCATTAGTATAAAAAGTTTAGATATCTATTAGCAAAAGGCAATACAATACGATGAACGCTTCGTTTAGGACCTACAGGGTGTTAAAAAAATTTTATGTTTGTCGGTTTTTTTGCGATATTTTGAGAACAAATTTGCATATGGTCCTGAAATTTGGGACACGGGGGTTTTTGTGGTCGAGAAACTTAAATATTTCATTGGTTTTGTAACCAATGCAGGAAGGTCAGGTTCCAAAATAACCTTCCAAAAAAACGTAATAAAAATTTCCCTGTAGGTCGTAGACGAAACGTTTCCGGACCTGGATTTATATGAACTTTTTTTCTTATTTTTGGGTCTAGAATCACTACGCGAAATTTGTCCGTAAAGTTACTTGACACCCCGTATATACAGTTGTTTATTGTGCAATAAGTTGTGGGATGGGACAACTCTCCGTATACAACTCGTCGTTGGCAATCTCGTTGCCGGCATCTTGATGTCATTACAACTGGCCCCTTTTTTTACTCTTTTCCAAAGAATTAGAGTTAGTACATTAAAACTAAGCAAAAATATTTTCTGTCCTGAGGCTTGCCGGCCGCCCGTCCGTCCGTAGGTAAACAAGATATCTATAGATGTCATATTTAATACCGAAGATTTAAAAGGAACATAATTGAAGAAATATCGAATATTGTTGTTGATACTTTGCATCGTGTTATAGAGAATTTCCGCGAAAGATTGCAAAAGTGCATACAGAGAAGAGGAAGGCATTTCCGGTATTATTTTTAAGAAATAAAAATGGCATATTACTTTATTACTGTGTTACTGCATTTTATTAGAATACATTTTTTGTTTAAATACTACTGTTTGCAAAACTTCCCGTTCCCGGGGACCAACTTGTATTAACAGGGGACTTCAACATTAACCTTTCTAACAAATCTAGTCTTCTAGTCGATTGACAATTAGGACTGAAAAAAAGAATTCCTATGACGAATCAAAGCAAATCAAAAAGGACAGCCAAAGATGCTTGGAAATTAGTAAATTTTGAAAGAAACAAAACCAATTCAAACAATAATCTATCGTCATTCACTGCCGAAGATTTTAATTGTTACTTTGTAAATTCATTAGTGAAATTTCTAATAATTTGCCAATATCCACCCCTAATTCATTTTTTGTTTTTAATTATCTAACGCATCAAACTGCATCTCTTTTTTTTACATCCAATTTCTAAATATGAAGTGCTTTGCATAGTGCGTAAACTTAAGAAATCCAACTTCGACTGATTATTATGGCATTAATACAATTTTAGTTAAAGACACTGTTGATATACTATTTAGTCGTAGATCTGTTTAATGTAAGTCAGCGTAGTCGTACCACTATTCAAAAAAGACAATGTAGATGACTTCAATAACTACCGACCCATTACCATAGTAATGTTTGAATAATTTTAAATGACAGGCTGTTTAATTACTTTAAAACGCATAAATTGTTAAAACCTGTTCAATATGGTTTCCGCAAAAATAGTCCCACTTCCCAAGCGGTTTCAAAAATAATTTCTTTTATCATAGATTCATTTGAAAAAAGTGAACACGACTCATTGATTTTATGTGATTTGTCAAAAGCGTTTGACTGTGTTTCTTTCGATATATTAATAAATAAATTAGAGAGTTATGGTATCAGAGACCTAGTCAATATATTCTTCACGTCGTACTTATACAATAGGAAACAGTCTGTTATTGCTGATGGTACTCGCTCGGAATTACTAACTACGTTTTATGGCGTGCCTCAAGGTTCAATCTTAGGCCCTTTACTTTTTATTATATACCTATATTAATGACTTCTTTGAATACATTCAGCCGAACAAATGTGTTGCTTACGCTGAGGACACATCTTTAATCGTCTCTGATAAAGATTTAAAAAGCTTAGACTTCAAAAGTCATGATACGTTGCAGCTTGCTAATAATTGGTTTACGCTTAACAACTTAAAATTAAATAAAGAAAAAACCTAATTAATCACGTTTTCTTCTTATCCTAAGATCTCTTCAGGAATTAGCGCCAAAGTACTAGGAGTTTATATAGATGATAGATTAACCTGGAACAATTATATTGATTACCTTATTGCTAAATTATCAAAAGCCGCTATTGTTTTAAGAAATTTAAAAAAATGTATTAGCACAAACACACTTAAGTCATGCTATTTTTCTCTATTTCACTTTCATCTACTGTATGGTGTTAGCCTATGGGGTAATTCTTCTAAAGTAAAGAAAATATTTTCACTACAAAAGAAAACTGTCAAGATTTTAGCGAATGTACATTTTAGAGAGCATGGTCAAAATATTTTCCCTAAATTTCATATCATGCCTTTGCGAACATGATTTATCTATTGTACTATCTTGGAAATTCATAGGAAGAAATGCCTCTTTTAAAACCAATAGTAATATACACAATTACAACATCAAAAGGGCTAAAGATCTTAGACCATATGACTCCAAATTATCTAAATCACAAAACAATAGCCTAAAAGTCCATCTTTATAATATTATTCCCAGTCAGGTTAAGGATTCAACATTTTATGTTTTTAAAACGTCTATAAAAAAACATTTACTGAGGCACTGCTTTTATTCAAGAGCTGAATACTTAAGGCTCCTTCGAACAGAGACTAGGCAACACACCTTACAAATCAAAAAATGAGTAACTTTTTGACACAGATTACACCTATAATAGTTTATATTAAGAAATTCTAATTTCAATCTTAAGTGCAGTATACTAATCGAATTTGACGGGAGCATTTAAAAATATCTATAAAGAATATTAATTCCAATAAAAATACTTTTTGGTTTTGCATACATTCGTTAATCAATATATATAAAATTGTTAAATGTCTGTTTGTCTGTCTGTTTGTTACGCTACTCCTCCGGAACGGCTGGACCGATTTTGACAAACAATACCTCAAAATTCTTAGAACATTCCCACTTAGAGCGTAGGCTATGTTTGAAGTCGGTCCCACCGAGTACCGGCCCCACTAGGTGGGGCCGTCACAAAAACAGTAGGCATGCAATATATCGTTCGAAAGGGTAGACAATGCGACTCAAATGAGATGCTATTTTCAATTTTTTTTAAATTTAATTCTACTTTTTTAAAAATGGCATCTCACTAGAATTCTTCATAAAACGCTACTTCTATCAAAAAATAAAATGCTCCGGACAAATTCTACATTCTTTAGAAATAAAATTCTGCTTTGCAAACTTTTACAAATATTGAATTAAAGATGTAATGTGTGACAAAAGTTTTTAAGTATGAAATTTTTGTGTCAAATTTTATAGATTTCATTTTTCGCCTAGAGCAATATTGTTCAGGTAGTAACTACTTAAGTACAATACAATGGAGAATTGTTATTCAATTTCTCACTTTAAAAGGATTATAGAATATGTACAAAAACAAATGATTAAATCATCTGGTATGCGTAATTTTGTTTTTTCCACATTTTATAAAATGAATTGAGGAATTATGCGAGGATATCAAAATCGAAAATATTGACAACCATTTTTTTCCAATTTTTCCACGCAATTAGAGTGAGTAGATTATATCAAAACAAAATTAATTGTTGGTCTAGAAGCCGGCCCGTCGGCTGTTCGTATGTAAAAGCGTTAATTATACTACTTGTACGATTTTGATGATTATTATTTTTAGTATCTTTAATAAATCAGAACGTTTAATTCAATTGTTATCCAGTATCATTTCGATAACATTTGATTCACAATTGTATATCAAATAGACCGCCGCAATATTTCGTTAGGTTTATATTAGGTAATAGATATTTACCTAACAAGTCCCGTATTGACCATGTTAGTATGAGAGTCATTTTTATCAACTAGGCACGCGTCCGTAACTTGACAACGAATTCTAAAACATGTTTTACCATTATTTATTATAACTATAATTAGCTTCACAACTTTGCCCCAGGCCAATGAAACTGGTCGCTAATAAACGAGAATTATTTTTATTGCGAGAAGACATACAGGGTGTTTCTAAATTCATCTTTATTTAAATTTGGGGAAAAAAATAAAAATTAAATTTTACTCACCACCATTTATGGAAATGGGAGAAATCCATTTTGAATTCTGAATTTTTTTAAGTGTATTTATAATAACGTTAATATAATAAAAATCTCACTTTGTGTTAAAAGATGGATTCGATTAAACTGCTATATAAAAATAATAAAAAGCAAATTTATATGTCAAAGTAGACCATTTTATTGTTATAATTAATTACTAATATCAAGTCAAATAAATATCACGGATCTTTTGTTGTCGGCATCTTCTTGAATCTACAAGTTCAGGTAATAGTGAAGTCATATAAAACGCAGTCAATTTTTTTTCCATTCGCTGTTTCCAAAAGGTGTCGTCTCTAAAATACGTAAAGAACAGTAAGTATAACTAATAAAATTATTACGTATACTGTATTTACCGTTGTATTTCTTCTACAGCAATTGCTCCGTTTGTATATACTACAAAATAACAAAGATCCCTTTGTGTTATGTGTAATAGACCTTGTACCTGAAAATAATAATTATGAGAGCGTTTTAAAGTAAATTTGTCATTTCGATATTCGCAGTACGTTATTTTGTTTTCCAAAACGGCTTGAACCGGATGTAAGTTACCACTTTTCCAGGAACTTTTAATTTCAATTAATGTATTCTGACCAATTAGACCATCTGGTGAACAAGCTAAAAATGGGTTTAGTTTGTTTATTACTAAACCAGCCTTTTCCACAACAATTGAATATTGTGCTTGAAACAAGGTAATAGCTGCATCTTCATTATTTAATCCAAATTTTGTATAAATATTTCCATTAAAAGTACTGTATAATAAAGCCTCTACAGTCTTTGCCGTGGATGTAGTTTTTTTTAATTTGCAAACTCGACCAAAATTTGAGGACGTAATTCTTTTTTTCCTTTCCGTTGTCCATATATCACTTTCGGATTGTAAAATTGTGTTTTGATATTGATCAAAATTTTTAGATCTCTTAGGAAATCTTCCTCTAATTTTTTATACTTTGGCAGTTCCATGTCAGGCATTATATTTGCATCTGGACCGTAATTTTCGTCTGTTCCAGCAAAAACTTTTTTCGCATTTCTATAAAGAATTACAATAATGTTTAAGAGTAATAAGAAATTATTTTTGGAAAAAGTGTTAACTTACTTTTTTTTTATGACGTCAACTGAACTAATTTTTTTTTTGGAAATATACACTGGTGTGGTGTCCGGGCTCCAATTCCAAATAAACTTTAATGAATTCCTATAATAAATCCTCCTTTACTATTATAACATAATGCAGCCGCTTTACACCGTGCTTCGTAAGAATTTTTTAAACAGTAGTTTATTCGTTTTCCACCTACGAACTTTGCAACAAAGAATTGAATGTCTCTGCAGCATTGGTGTCTACGTCGTACATCAAACTGGAACCATTATTTACCAACCTCCTATTTGCTTCTATTATAGCAGTGAAAAAGGGAGACGACATTAGCATGGGAATCAAATTTTCCTAGTAACAGAATAACATTAAAATAACTGATAATGTAAATGAAATAAACGCTCACCTCTCCTTGTTTACTTCCTCGCCAATAATACATTTCGCATTCTGTGTGTTCACCAAATATGTGTTTTGGACCGTTGGTTATGTCTTTTTTTAATAATTCGCATTGATTTGTCAGCGTGACATTGTTCTTTCTATACTGAACTGCTTTTGTTACTGCATTTCTAAATCTTTCAAGTACGTCGCTATTGGATAATTTTTTCGCAGTGCTAGAGGATATTTAACGTCTTTACTTAGATTCATTAACTTATTGAGGTAATTACGAAGGAGATGATTTCAACGTTCAATCTTTTGAATAGTGAATGATAGGCCATAGGAAGCAGCTGCCATTAATTTTCTGTACACGCTATTATCTCCATCGCCAATTAGTTTTCCATAAATTAAATTATGTGTTTTTAGAGATTTTCGAAACCCATCTACTATAATTGCGGCTTCCATCCCTGTGGAACTACCATTCCAGTTCTTAAAATATTGATGTATTTTTTTATTCCCTCTTATACAGACACAACAATATTTGTTTTTTACACCTAGGTGTAATATCTTTTTTGTTTTAGCACCAATTATGCATACCTGCAACGAAGATAATTAAAGATGTACATTTTATAATATAATTGTACTTACAATACCCGATAACGCATTATAGTTTGTTCTATACGATCTCTTACTCCAAGCTCCATCAACGATCACAGAAATAATTAGTGTACCGTCAACAGTGACGTCGCCAGCTTCAATTGCTATTTTTGCTTCCTCTCTGGCGGCAAGAGTCATTTCTTTTTCAACTTCTTCGTCTATTATATTGGCTAATTTCGAGTGATATTTTTGATAAGTTTTGTCAGACATTCTGGGAATGTTTACTGCAGCACACAGATCATTTACTTGGTTATGTCCTATACCGATATTTACGGATCCTAGTGCAACGGCTAAATTAACGTCATTGGATTTCTCCGTTCGAATTGTGTCCACAATATTGCAAACCGAACACCGAAAGGTTATTATACTGAGCAAACCTTCTCTTTTCTTAGAGAGCACGTTCATATCAAAAATGAACATCCAAATCCTTGGTGCTTTAAAGATTTCAACTCATTCAAAAGTACTCTAAATCGATTATTCTCCGTCCAGTAATAAGTGGTTTATTATCATTATCATCTTCACTACGATTTATCTCCAAATCGTAAGGAAGCTGGTTATGAATTTCATCAACCGCCGTGCATTCGCTATCCTTATCAATTATTACTTCTATTGTGCCCGTTTTTATAGACACGGAATTATTGAAATTCTGTATATCGGATATAGTAGATAAGTTAGTTTCTCTATTTATCCCGCATGTGCCAATTAGTTTGCAATTAATTTGGCATTATTTTTGTTTGTTTGCTTACCCTCCTCTAATTACCTAATTATTACATATCGTTTAGTATTTAAGAAGGCCGTATTAATTTCACTTTATCATTACTACAATGCGTATTTTACTATGGTAATGGGAAATTAACAATTTAAAGTACATTCGATCATTTAAAATTTCTTTTAATATGAACTATTAATTTGCTAATACAAATTTCCAATAATTATCATCGTGTCAGAAAATCATTAAATGTTCATTAAGGTAATAATGTAAATAAACAAGTATTAGGGAATGTTAGATTTTGTTAATTTGTCATAACATCTATATAATTATGTTTTTATCACTGAAAACAACACCTATATGAAATAGAAAATGTTTATTTTTGTATACAAGTTTAGTAACAATAAGTCGCTCTATAATCGGATTAACAAAGCAGGTACACGAAAAGAATGCCTCCAAACATAAGAATTGTTGGTTGACTAACTATTTTTATTTTAAGACGCAAATAAAAAGCATTTCAGCTCTCCGGAGGAGCCTTAAGTACACCTTTTACTCTAGTCCAGTTATTTAATTTGCTGCACAGTCTTAAGTTATTATATTTTATATATGATTAAGTTTATATTATATTTTATACTTATATGTTCTTATGTATACAATGTCAATATTTAACAATTTGGTATTGATACTAATACAAGTGCAACAAATGTTCAAAATGATGAAGAAATTTACAACTTCTGTAGTATCTGAACCTTTTCATCATTCATATTGATTGGTAACATTTATCAATATTAGTAGATTCTACCTATGAAAGCGGTCAAAACTGTGTATGTTGAATTACTCTAACTATTTAATTACTTTTAGCTTATCACTCGTGTTCTCCCAACGAATTCCGCTGTGCCAACGGCCGCTGCATCTTCAAATCTTGGAAGTGCGACCACGAAAACGATTGCAAAGACGGATCCGACGAGAAGGATTGTCAATACCCACCGTGCGCTTCCGGCGAATTTACCTGCGCCAACTTCAGATGTATCCCGATGTCACAGGTAAGTTATCCTATTAAACGGTGTTGATTATATTACGTGCGACTAATCTAGGTGTGCAACGGCGTTAACGATTGCAAGGACAACATAACGTCGGACGAGACGCACGAAAGATGTCCCCAAAACACCACCTGTCCTCCGAATCATTTGAAATGCGAAAAAACGAACATTTGCGTCGAACCGTACTGGTTGTGCGACGGAGATAACGATTGCGGCGACAATTCGGACGAGAACCCGCTGCATTGCGCTCAAGGACCTGTCCACAGAACAGTTTAGGTGCCCAAATCATCGTTGCATTCCGGCTACATGGTCAGTGATGTTAATAGGTAACCCAAACTCCTAAAATTGATTATTATTTTATGATTAGGTATTGTGATGGCGATGATGATTGCGGCGACGGAGCTGATGAACCTCAGAATATTGTAGAGCGAAGGGCGAACATGTTTCGGCGACCTTTTCACGTGCGACAATGGAAATTGTGTCCCGAGAATTTACATCTGCGACGGCGATAACGACTGTCTTGATAACAGCGATGAAGATAACCGACACCAGTGCAGTAAGTACAGTTATTTTTAAATTTGGGTAAAGTTTGAAAAAATTGTTTAGACAATAGAAAATGTGACGAGGAGACTGAATTTACTTGCGAAGCGAACAAAGCATGGGGACGGGCACAGTGCATTCCTCGAAAATGGTTGTGTGACGGCGATCCTGATTGCGTGGATGGTGCCGACGAAAATTCGACTATACATCAATGCGCAACGCCGCTACCTTGCAGCGACGATCAATTTACTTGTGCTAATGGCCGTTGTATCAATATGGTAAGTACAAATTAAAAATAAACGTAATAAAAAAAAATTCAAATTGTTCATTACATTCATATCAATATGTTACGTTTGCGAATATAAATAAATGTCTGGCATAATTTTATCCGAAAATACAGTTACAACTACTATTTCATTTCGACAGCCATTATCGACGGTTTTACAGGATAGAAAGTTCGCCGGGAAAATTAATTCCCTGACATACTACTTGCAAAAGTAAGATTTGTTAAAATTTTCTGGATTGTGGGTTGGAAGTATTAAATTAGTAATATAATATGCTTTGATATATAGGTACTAGCAGAAATACATCATCTCCTCCTGAATGTAGAATGTCCCATAGCAGTAGATTCTGTATACGTGTTAGTGTTTCCTTCAGTCACCGATAGATGGCTTTATGCGTTGGATTTCCGGTTTCGTCAGTGATTGAATATCGCGAAATATGTTACCACGACGGAACAACGCAATAATTTAAAAATAGATTTTATTAAAGTTTTTACATACTATTTAGTTTGTTTGAATTAATCTTTAATTTTAAATTGATTGTCAGGTGTGAAGATAATAGGAAACTAAAATATTATAATAATGTACCACGTATCGCCACCTATCGGCAACTTCGGGAATTTCATATGCAACTATAGAATCATCTGGGCGTTATACAGAATGATGTATCTCTGGTACTAGGATTCCATCACAAAAAATTAAATTCTCTAATTGAATTAGAATAATAGTGTTACGAATGTTATCGGTTTGTTTTTCTTTGTTCACAATCGCAAGGTATGAACATCGGATCGTATTACACTATTAAGAGTAATACTTATTTATTAACTTAAAACTGAACTTAACAACTACATGACTACGCTCTACAGTTGTAAAATAATTTTGTATAATCGAATATTCAGGAGAACAAGTTCGAGTCGTTCTGGAATCTTCGATCACACTTATTTATTCCCATAACTCTTGTGACGCCACGATAATAATAATTTTTTACTTTTAAATTTGTCGGCATGACAAGTTTTTTGGGTTACATGCCGAGAAAATGTTTTATAGGTGGAAGTGGTATTACGTAGCTCAATTTCTGCAGCCAAATAACTATTTTAACAATAAAATTAAGGTAGGTTTTCAACTATAGACGCTTTAAAGATGTATGGGCAAGAAATTACCTTGTTCCTGCGTTAAAATGTTAGGATTATTAAAGAAGGGCTGAAACGTTGTCCCAAATTGAAAAAAAATTAATGTAGACATTCACACAAATTAGTTTAATCAATAAACACTAAAATTACTGTCAAACATAACGCGCGACATATTATATATCTCAAACAATAATAATCAATAAGTGTTGTGACATCTAGTTTCGTCTCTTGTTAACGTAACATGTCCGAAAATGCATTCGTCTACGAAGTTGCAATCATAATTATAAACGCAGCTAGCTAGGCGTCCGACAATCCAACATTGCGTATTTCCTAAAGAATGGAAAAACAAATAAGCGATCTTGACCAATACGGCTTTTTTCTAAGGGATGGCTTTGCGATCACGACAATGATTGCAGTGACGGAACAGACGAAGGAAAAGAATGCAACAATAAATACAAAACTTGTTCCACTCAAGAATTCACATGTCAAAACTTCAAATGTATCCGTCATCAGTACCGATGCGATGGGGAAGACGATTGTGGAGATCGATCTGACGAAGTCAACTGCAGTAAGTTCTTATTGAAGTTGGGAAAACCTTCTTGATCATTTAATATTCTTTTTTTTTAGAAAGAGTAACAGTACGTGTGATACTCCGAAACAATTTACATGCAACAACGGGCAGTGCATCGATTCTCGACTAGTTTGCAACAAGGTCGCCGATTGGCGATGATGAGTCTGATGAGCCGCTTCATTGTAATGTTGACGAATGCGCCAAAGTTGAAATTAATCAGTGCGGACATAAATGCGTGGATACTCCAACTGGATACTATTGTGAATGTAATCAAGGATACAAGTAAGTGCATGTTATCTTCAATCTTAATTTAATATGAAACTGAAGACGGTACAGTGAGAGCGATAACTTGTCTCATTTAAGCACTAATATCACAGAATAATAATACTTCGTTGCGCAGAAGTTTCACTGTATGTGGGAACGTTTGAAATCGGTGATCCTATGGAAATCGCGTGCTGTACCCACGCGCAAGAATATTATTCATGACTTGACCGGAGCAGTTATAGAAAGCTTAGTATTTCTTAGCAGTGGGATTTCGCGATATACCGCACAATCGGAAATCGACGAATTTACTTTAGCTACACTTTGGCTACTCCTGGCTGCGCGTGAGTACAGCGCGAACGCAACTTAAGACCAAAATTATCGATCAGTGAAATTTCTGGATGGACTCAGTGAATATATTTATTATTCTGTGCTAATATGTCGAGTCATTTTACTTTTGTTTTGTTTTGGTCTCGCCCACATCTTCTTAACTTATATTTTTCTTATTACCTCGGTTCTCGGTTCACGTTGCTAGGAACAGATTCGATGCGAAAATCGACTTTTTTTTCAAATTCGTCTCGCATTAAAACGGCTCGAGATATTTTCGTTTCGAAATAAGTTTCGAGTTTACGAAAGATGTGATTTTATTTTTCGATTTAGATTTTTTTTGTACGAGGGCATCTTCGAGGTTAAAAAAATGTTAACAATAGTCAACAAAATTTCAAACAATTTTGACCACAACTCGCTTATTTTTGGACCGATTTTCAAAATTAAAAAAGAATCTTACGCGGATGAAGAAATAAACATTTTTGTCCGTTTCAGTTTTTTTTGACATCGCGTATTTTCAAAAGTTATAAGCGAAAAACTTTTCCGAAAAAATTTCGATCAAGAACTAAAACGGCCATAATTTCTAAATTATAATCGATAAAAGAATTTAAGAAAAACGTTATGAAACAAAAGTTATTATAAATTAGACTTTCTATTTGTGAATCTTCCTGCAAGCAAATACGATTATCTCAGAGACTACTTTCTTCTTGTATTTATAGTACTTGTATCAGTTGCGATGCGGAGTTCTGTGTTCATTTTATTTATTTATTTAACAAATAACAAAATTAATAATTTCCAGATTAATGGAAGATGGAAAAGCCTGCACAGATATCGACGAATGTATTGAAACCCCCGAAGTTTGTTCCCAATATTGCGAAAACACGCCAGGCGCTTTTTATTGCAAGTGCAACGAACAATACTACGAAAGACAGGACGACAAACACACTTGCAAGCGTAAAGACAGTATCAGTCCTTGGGTTGTATTTACTAATAAGTACTATGTTCGTAACATGTCGGTGGACGCGAAAATCTACAACTTAATGCATCAAGATCTGATGAATGTCGTTGCGCTAGACTACGATTATGCATCCCAAAAAATGTATTTCTGCGACGTAACCGCGAAGACAATATTTAGATCGTCTATAAATGGAAACGGAGAAAAGGAACCGATCATAAGACACGATTCCCACGGTTTGGAAGGAATCGCAATTGATTGGATTGGAAGAAAATTATATTGGCTCGATAGGCACTCTAAAAATTTGGACGTAGCTGAATTAGACGGAACGAATAGAAGAACTTTGAAAACTGGCGTTGCCGATCCTAGGGCTTTGGTTGTACATCCCGGAACTGGGTACATGTATTTCACTTCTTGGCACTTACAAGCATACATCGGTAAAATAGGAATGGACGGTTCCAACTTTACTAGCATTTTGAATTGGGAAAACGACATTGCTTGGCCGAACGCTTTAACGATTGATTATTTCACCGATAGATTGTATTGGGCGGACGCTCATTTAGATTATATTGCGTTTTCGGACTTGGAAGGAAAACATCGACATATAGTTTTATCTGGAACGGCGGTGCCCACGTCTTTGCCCTCTCATTGTTTGACGATTTTATTTATTGGACCGATTGGAATATAAAAGGAATAAGCAGAGCTAATAAATATTCGGGTAAAAATCTGCAAGTATTACGTAACACCACACATAGACCTTATGACATACATGTATATCATCCTCTAAGACAATTACCGTATAACAATCCATGTGGCACAAACAACGGAGGATGCTCTCACTTATGCTTAATTGCACCACCCCCTGCTTCGAGCTATCTGAATATCGAAGGTTACGGCGAAGAAGGAGAAACTGCTTATAAATGTGCGTGTCCCAATCAATTCTATTTGGCTTCAGATTTGAAAACTTGCATTGCGAATTGTACATCTGGACAATGGAGGTGCGAAGGAAACGATGAAAAGTGTATACCATGGTTTTGGAAGTAAGTCAAACAATTTTTTTTATGCGTGGTTTATTTATTTCGGTTGCAGGTGCGATGGTGAAAAGGATTGTAAAGATGCATCTGACGAACCTAGCAGTTGTCCACCTAGGCAGTGCCGAGCCGGCACGTTCCAATGTAAAAATGGAAATTGTACACCATCTACTACTATTTGTGACGGTACCGACGACTGCGGCGACGGATCCGATGAACAACACTGCAATATGCCGTGTCCAGAACTGGAGTTTAAGTGCAGATCTAATGGTCGCTGTATCTTAGACAGTTGGAAGTGCGACGGAGATGCCGATTGTAAAGACGGTTCCGATGAAGACCCATCAATTTGTCACAAGAGAGCGTGTAACCTCGATACAGAATTCAGTTGCAAAAATGGTCGTTGCATTCCTAAGTTATGGGTTTGTGATTTCGATAACGATTGCGGAGACGACTCCGACGAACCGGCTTATATGTGCAGACAAAAAATTGTACACCTGGTTGGCAAAGGTGTCCAGGACGTGCAAATTACAGATGTATTCCTAAGTGGCTATTCTGCGACGGTAAAGATGATTGTCGCGATGGATCCGACGAGTTAGCCGAAAACTGCCCTACCTGCAATACCAAGATTGATTTCAAATGTAACAACAATAGATGCATTCCTAAACAGTGGCAATGTGATTTTTCAGACGATTGCGGCGACGGTTCTGATGAGGCCGACGCAATTTGCAAAGGCAGATATCGAGAATGTTCCGAATCTGAATTCCGTTGCGGTAACGGCAAGTGCATTTCGACGAGGTGGCGTTGCGATCACGAAGACGATTGCGGAGATAACACGGATGAGATCGGTTGCAGCGGTTTTAAATGCAAGAACGGAACTTTCCAATGCGCGTCTGGTCATTGCATTGCCGCATACTTCCGTTGCGATGGCGATCGTGATTGTCGAGATATGTCAGATGAAATGAATTGTCCGCCTAGGTACCCAGGAGGGCGGTACTGCCCAGAGTCTCGTTATGAGTGCAATAATCATCTATGTATTAGTCAAGCCGATTTATGTGATGGTACTGACGATTGCGGCGACGGATCTGATGAAGCCGGTGAAGTTTGCAGTAACTTCAATTGCGACACGTTGCGCAGATTCCAATGTTCTAATCACAGATGCGTACCCAGGTATCAAGTGTGCGATGGAATTGATAATTGTGGTGACGGTTCTGACGAAAACAATATCACGTTGTGCTCGGCCAAAATTAAACCGTGCGACGTATTTAACGAGTATCAGTGTGCCAATAAAAAATGCGTGAACAGAACTCAAGTGTGCGATTTTGCCGACGATTGCGGGGATAGCTCCGACGAACTGGGATGTCACCATAACAAAGTGTGCACCGATGAGAATCGGGGCGGTTGCGAACATCACTGCATGAATTTAACGGATGGTGGATACATTTGCGCCTGTTACGCCGGTTTTATAATATCGAAAGAAAACAGAAAGAAGTGCCAGGACGTTGATGAATGCCTAAGCGGAACCCATCAATGCTCGCAAATTTGTACTAACCTAAATGGAACGTATAGGTGCTCTTGTCATAACGGGTTTAGATTATCCGACGGATTATCTGGCGTATGTAGAGCTGAGGAAGAAGAAATTACTTTGTTATTTGCAAACGGACCGGAGATTAGAGCATATACGCTTAGAAATAGAGAGGAGTTGGACGTCATCAGCGAAGAAAAACGAATAGAAGCGCTGGATTACAATCCGTTATCGGAGATTGTATTTTGGGCGGACAGCTACGATAAAACGATAAAACGGTCGTACATGATTAACGCGTTGGATGGCGAAGTTAAAACTGGCTATGCGCAAGACTTGAACATGAAGGGCAATTCAAAACCAACATCTTTAGCAGTAGGTTGGGTTGGAGATAACTTGTATTGGACCGAGACGGACCGAGCAGGATCAAAACCGAAAGGTAGAGTCATGGTAGCTAAAACGGACGGGCGGTACCGAAGAGCTATAGTGGGTGTTAGCTTAGAAACTCCAACGTCGTTGGCTTTAGATCCACAACTGGGACGCATGTTTTGGTCGGACGCTGGATCGGCTCCCAAAATTGAAATGTCGTGGATGGACGGATCCAAGCGAAGACCGATCATAACCGAGAACATCAGACATCCCGCGGGTTTGACGATCGATTACACCATGGACCATGCGTTATACTGGGTTGACACAAAACTCAACACTATTGAATCTATCAAACACGATGGTTCAAATAGAAAACGATTTTGCGCGGGGATACACTTAAACATCCAATATCTTTAGATGTGTTTGAATCGAATTTGTATTGGGTAACGAAAGACAGTGGCGAACTGCTTAGACAAGATAAATTTGGTCGGGGCGTACCCGTTCTTGTGCAAGGTGATCTAGTTAATCCATCCGGAGTTAAAGGTAAGATGAAAACATAGCTCAAAACATATTTTAATGATGTTTTTTTAGTTTACCACAATTTAAGATACAACACTTCAATTACCAATCCTTGCAGAAATAACGAATGTTCTCATTTATGTTTGTTGGTACCCGGAGGTCACCGATGTACTTGCCCAGATTCTGTCGCACCTGGTCAACGAGCCAAATCCGAGATAACTTGCGATGCGGCGTCGGAACGTCCTCGACCATCGCCAAAGATTTGCGGTTGTCAGAACGGCGGGCTTTGCAGAGAAACTGATACGTTGGATTTGAGTTGCGAGTGTCCACCAGATTACCATGGTCAGTTGTGCGATATACACGCTGCACATAGCAAGACAGCAAATGGATCGAGTACAATTGCTATTGTTATACCGATTATTGTGATAATGATGGTCCTTGGTGCCGCTGCTGGCGTCTGGTTTTTCTTGCGTAAACGACCTTTGTAAGTATTTTTAAGTTTTATTTGTTTGAATAACTTGAGTCAATTCAATTCAAGAACTAATACTTGCGAACTTCTTAGATTTTTTTTAGATTAAAGAGTAAATTAATCAACTGGTAGAACTAGTCAGATTCTAGATTCCTTTGAGGTAGAATTTGGGTTGGTTTACAAATTAATTACTGAACCTTGAACTTTTTTCCGATTATCGTTAGTATTTCAACATAGTCCAAACTCTGAAATCGTTTAAGAATTACTTCAATACAAATGAAAACCCTTATTCGTTCATTAAAATCGATGTCAAATATAATCAAATTACACACCGGAGACTCGCTACTCGTTTTTGTTTCAACAATTACTTCGTCTTAGAAACCTCGGTTCTTAACAACCAATTTATTAGTTAAAAAATCGTGTTTTGGCAGCCTTTGCCTTTGATGTTGGAGAGACCATGATATTGTGTAAGTAATTCAAGATACGCGTTTTCATTGTTCCCTCTTGTTAAAGAAAACTCTGTGGCTTTCACCATAATAGGTATTAATGAAATCTATTGATAACGTTCTATTTGAGATGGTGAAGTTCCTTGCCTAAGTCTTCCATAACATGAACTATTAATATTCATTTTTTGGTCATACACGATAGTGTTGACCAAACAAACATGTTTGTTGTGCAGATTTTCAAAAAAATAGCGGAAAAGTTGTGTAAAATCCGTACAAGTTGTAATAGTAGCGCTAATCACATTACATCACATCGACTCAGGCCAAGTTGTATAATCTTCGCTTAAAGTTAACTTTGGCTTAATTTCTAGGCGATAATTATTATTACAATTGTATCCTTAGAAATTAAACCAAAGTTAACTCTAAGCAGAACTGTATAACTGCACGCCCCTGCGGATAGTTAGTTATTGTAAATCATGTACAGGGTGGACCGATTTCGATGGGATTGCAGGGTATTACTGTTAGAGCAAAACTGTTCTTTTTTTATTTTTTATGGAGGGACCGAAATTGAATTTTTCCAAATTTTGATATGGTTCCATATCTCATTTGTTGATAAAAATTCAGAAAAAAGTGTAAAGACATTTCTTGTGCAGTTTTTAGCGCAGAATCAAATGGAATAGTCAAATTTTAACTTTGATCACCAATAGTCGAAATGCCACATAAACTTAGTTTTTTTTAATGGAAATCTTAGTTGACTTTGACTTCATTAAAATCCTTATTTTGTAAGCTTTTCAATAATATATACTTTATAGAGGTTATTTTAGAAAATTACGGAATTATAAGCGAATTTGTTAGTTTACACTTTTGTAAGTAGGCGATGCAATAATTAAAACAATGAAACACAGCACATCTGTCAAAACAAAGCAAATTTTTGTTTTGCTGTTTAATTTGTCTCAAAAAGTTGGCCTAATGCTACGTGAACAGTTTTGCTCTAACAGTAATAGCTACCGAAATACCCTGCAATCCCATCGAAATCGGTCCACCCTGTACATATTATAATGTAGTTTTTGCATATAATAAACAATTAACAAACTGTGGGAGCGTACACTTTCCATTCCAAATCTGCGACCAAAATATTCAGTGTTGCGTTGTTTCCTAGTACAGCCTGGTTCTGAAGATAAAACTGCAAGATTACTCGCCTATGGTTTCATTCGGAAACGAAGGAAAAATCAAACTATAAAAATCAAGTTCATACCTAAACAAAACGCCAATTTAAAGTCGTCTATAATTAATGTTATTGAAACATATATTATTGGTTTCCTTCTCTTAATTGAGCCATGTTACATGATCCACAAGCGGTTAACGGTGTAAGTTTTGCACATTGCCTCTTTCCATATGCTTTCATATGTCTTTCATATTCTCTCCCTCATCCTTTCTCCTGTGTATCTCTACTGCTCTCCTTGTCTCTCACCAGTACCCCCCGCTTTACCCTTTTTTAATTTTTCAATTGTTTCTTCTATTTCCATTTTTAAATTTTTTCATCTCTGTATCTCTTCTTTCTTTTAATATTTTTTATTTTTTTATCTGTTTCTCCCATTTTCCCCGTTTATTTTGTTTGTTTTATTTTGTATTCTTCCTTACCTGTTTGATACATTTTCTGAACTCTTTTCTTTAGTTTCTGTATTCTTCTACATTTATTTTTCAACTTCTTCTCTCTTTTCTCATTTTCTTCCTTCGATCTTTGACAGTTTCCATTTCACCATTTACTTTTTTGTCCTATTGTCATTGTTTTTTCCTGAATCTGCTTTTTTCAGCTGCTTCTTCTATTTTTCTTATCCATTCTTTATCTCCTGCTCTATTTCTTCTTCTGTTTTTTGTTCTTTGTCTATTATCTCAATTTTTTCGTTATACCTTTTGTCCATATGTTTTTCTCCACCCATTTCCCCTATTCTCTACTTTTCTCCCTCTTTTTTCACAATGTTAATTGCAGCGGTTAGTGATTCGCTTCATTCTCATCCTCTATCTTAAAACTTTCTACGATTTTCAAGCATCTTCCTTTCCCCCTTCCTCCATGTTGCCGTTCATTATTGTCCATCTTCTTTTCCACAAAACAATTTTTACGTTTATTTTCTTTTTATAGATATCCTCTATTTTGTCTCTTCCATTTATCATTATTCCTCCCTCTTCCCGTATTCTTACATTAAAATCCGCACCTATTACTAGCCTTTCTTATTCATGTTCACTAACTGCCTTTTCTATTATTCTTTTCACATATTGTTTCCATTTCTTTTCATTAGCCTTGTTTCTCCCCCCCTCTTGTCGCCTTCTGCTACTCATGCCTTTCTGACACCTACTACAATTCCTCCTTTAACCCTTCCACGCGTTTCGTTGTCTCCGCATATTGTATCTGCCAACTAAATCCTCCAGCATCATATCTTTCTACTCCTCCCATCCTTTCTCTTTCAATCATGTTGTCACCATCCCTTCCACTTTAAATCGCCTTACATAATTCCAATAATTCTTTGTTTTTCGACCCGCTACTTTCCGAAATAGTATTTTATTTTATTTTCCTTTTTTACTATATTTTTCTCCTCTTTTCTTTCTACATTTTCTACACTTTTCACATTTATTTTCCAGATTTTAATTTACTCTTTTTATCTTTTCTGGTTAGTTTTTATCTCTTTAGCATTTTCTTTCCAAATATTCATTGTTTTTGTTCTTCTCACTTCTTTTGGCGACCTACCCACTTTTAAGCTCTTTCTAAACAGCTTAGACATTTCCTATTTTCATATTCTCTTTTTTGCCTCTTACGTTAACCCTTCTGAATCTGACATTTTTTTTTCTCTTAATTAGTTTTCACTCGATCTAAACAGGTCTTTACTTTACCACGTCTCAACACCGAACCCATAACTTTTTATTAATCATTGTGGGAGAGTTTGTGAATTCCGAATTGAGGAGCAAATATGTAGAAAATAGAAAATGGTGGTCGCAATAATCGTAGTAGTGGACTGTATTTGGCGTTGTAAAATAGTACACTTCTGGTTATCGAAAGTTATAAATTATACATTAATAAAGTGTTAAATGAAAATCAATGCTAGTTTTTTTGTATCCTCCAAATTTCCACCACCAACTGCGTTGTTTTCTAATCTTCCTTGATTCGCATTGTCTCCAGGTGCTTAATATACTGTTCGCAAATATCCCACTTTTCTTGGCTGCTGTTGTCGCTTTTTAGTTTAGTAGAAAGTGTTTTTTTTCTCGTTACCACCTGGGACATTTAGGACGAGGTAATTCTTATCGTCTATTTATTTAATTACCTAAAGGAACTCATCTCACACACGTGAGCTTGAATTTGCCAACCTTTACAACGGAAATGAAGATTTTAATTCAGCACGCGTAGGAATCCGGACAAGGACGTTGGGTTGCCTGTCGCCACGGGGTCCGAGTACCATAAATAATAGAAATTCCCAAGAAGTAATTCCGAAGGGGATGACGTTAATAAATTGACCGTCACAGGTTTCAACCTTACCATGCATGTCAATCATTGCGTGAGGTGAAAGCCGATCTTGCCATACGACCGGGACAGTCAGTTTCTAATGTTTGAGATTAAAGCTTTAGTCCAGGAATCTATTTTGTCCTATCGATTTTGCCATTTGTCAATTCTTTTCTTGTGTGTTTTCATTTTGTCTTCTTCTTCAAGGTTCTGTATAACGATGTAATGCCAATAACCACTGTGCGCCGAATCTGTTCCAGACACTTTCGTACTTTTCCGTCGTTCACCGCTGAATACCAGACATCTACCCCGTATATTTTTGCCGATAACGTGTTTATGGCAGTTTTATTGCTCATTAGTAAACATTAAAATTTAAATTCCATTCAGTATGATATTAATTACAGATTTAAGTATAACTAAATAAATTGCTCAAGTGACCTCCATCACTTTCTGACAGTAAAATATCCTATTTTGAAACTCTTCTCGTACTTTTTCGAATGTGTCTGCGGAAATAGCCTCACATTCTGCAACAATACGTTGTTTTAAAACGTCAATATTGTCATGCTTTAGTGGTGTAAACACAAACAAAATTAGTATCATTGAATAGGTTTTCGATACCTTTTGAAAGAGGTGTCGCTTGCTATAGGGTTCCATTTAAAACAAGCTGAAAATGCAAGGCATTGTCGCAACGAACTTCGTATTATCCAAATATGGAAAGAATGGCAAAGTTATAATTAGCGCCAATAGACCGTCATTGCTAACTTTCTATTATCCAAATATGTGCCCCGTTGCCCGATTTTTAATGCACATCAAAACTTAAGCTTTGGACACCAAGCTGAATCGATTGATGTATCACACAAAATGATGTCCGACCATTAGAAAAGCCTCGGACGGACGCACACACGGACACACGGACGACAAATCGATTTCATAAACGAACGAAGTTCGTTGATTATTAGTCACAATGGCCTTGTGACGTCATCTTTGACGATTTCGTCATCTATCATCACTAGTAGGGAAGTTTACAACCTATAATATTCAGTTTCCAAATTTCACTTGTTTATGTATAATCGCTCCAAAGATAAGAGGGGAGAGAGGACTTTTGAGAAGCCCTGTATAATTAAGTTAGAACCTTAATTGTTTTGCTGAGCAGAATTTGAATATTATTGAGCTGAAGATCGTCTGCTAGCAGTTTACGTTTGCCGGTGAGGAAGATTGCTTGTGTTTTTTCGGGTACGATTTGTAGATTCGTCTTCCTCATGGTCTGTTCTGGCGTCGGTCGTATCCATGGTGACCAAACTTAAACCGTCAACAAATGCTACGAGTGGAATTTCGTGTAGAACATCATCATAAGGGACATTCTACAGCATGGGACCGAGGATCGGCCCCTCCCTCATTGATACGGTCTCGTGTAGGTGGTTCTCTGAAAGTTCGGTGATTATTGTGCGTTGTAAGAGGGAGTCGTATGAATGGATGAATGTCAAAAATTTCGATAGTGAATGCTTTGGCGTTTTATGCTGTTGAATGCATTTTTGATGACTATTGTTATTAATAGCGCATATTTTTTATCTTTTGTTTCTACCCCGACGGAGTTAGCCGCTTCACTTATAATCTTGACGGCCACAGTTGTTTAAAAGGCAAATGGGCCTACTCTTGCCAGCCTCCGATTTAGTTATGAGTACTACTTTGTCCTGTTTATAAATTTGTGGACAATTGTCTACCGCCAGTAGTTCATACGACATGGTTTCTCAGAGGTGCTACAGAGCTAGTGGCAAAGGTCGGTCGTAAAGAGTCTGCAGACGGAAATCTATATTGCTATTGGGTTAAACTTTACAGGAACACGATGAGATTGGGATCTCTTTTGAATCATCTACATTGCTGAAATAAATCATTTTGATTTTTATTTATTTGCAATTAAACTTATGTTACAGCGGAAGGAACAACATTGAGCAGCCTGGCGAGTAGTCAAAGTGTGTCGTTCCGTCAAGGAAGCAACGTAGAATTCGAAATAACACTTTCGGTGCAAACGGTGGAGGGAGCGGAATGGAACCGATGGATGTCGCTTACAGTTTAGATCCGGTCGGCAACAAAAACAGAGACTTCCACAACCCGATGTACGACGCGGTTCAAAACAATCCAGAAGCTGCGGTTAACGGAAATTCGGGTAAGTGCTTGTCCCACAACTGCGCGAACGGAATTCCAGTACGGGTAATTTTAGCACTGTACGAGGTTCCAATGGATTTGAATAAAGTGAAGAGCGACGGTTTTAACGAACCGCCGAGCGCGATAATAGCCCCGTCGAGCGTGACCCACAAAACATCACCGCAGGTACACGTACGACATCGTGAATTAGATCCCGCCACCGACACGGGCAAGGACACTCAAAAATTAGTGGAAGAAGACTGCTGATATAAAAAGAATTATTCCTCTGTAAAATTTTATCGGTTAGTGCTATCTTATTTACAAGTTAGTGATGTACTTTATATTCGTTGGTAACAGAAGAGGTTTCACATTTCGCTGCAGGTTGCAACACTATTAAACTTACTCTCAGATAGTGTCTAATTTTATTTGTTGATAATTGTTGAATATAGAAGTATTATTTGTTACTACTATCTCGAAATACTGATTGCCGTTTAGTCACTTTATTCTTGGAAACAGATTCTTTCAGGGAATATTGGTTAATTGTTTTATTTTTGTATGATATAGTTTACTTTATATTCTTTAGTGAAAAATCACAATCGAGTGCTGCAGCTCTTTAAAAAGCAGAACTTAGGTATAGACAAAACATATTTTTGTACTGTGGTGTTGGTGAATGTTAGTTTGATGCTAAAATCAGCATAAGAGAATAATGATTTTTTGATGCAAGTGCCATTGTAACATCAAACAGATGCAAACGAGTAAACTGTGCTGATTTTTATTTTAACGAGAAAGGAGGAAATGTAACTAAATTTTGTAACAATAAGTTTTTGCAAA
Source organism: Abscondita cerata (assembly GCA_030710515.1). Lineage (NCBI taxonomy): Eukaryota > Metazoa > Arthropoda > Insecta > Coleoptera > Lampyridae > Abscondita > Abscondita cerata. The sequence continues at coordinate 155,485 of JALBCR010000239.1, read as the reverse complement.
AACTATAGGATATCTTGTGTAAATATAGAGTAAGATAGTGTAAATGATTGTCGAAAGTATATACGTGATTTTAAATGATTCTATACAGGAGACTGCTTTGTTAAAACATTCCATATTTGTCAGTGTTATACTGTTTATAAAGTTTTATTATTTTGTTGTAAATTTAGTTGTATTACTTAGATATTAACTTTCTTAGTTTTCAGTATTTCCCCTTCGTGCACCAGTATTTCTTTTTAAAGCAATGTGTGTTTTTGTAAATTTTAAATTAAACATATTGTTTGAAACATCAATATTATTAAAGACCGTCCAATTGAATATCAGATTATTAGATTATCAAAGAACTTCCTAGCAATAGTTTTATTAATGTATTGTATTAAACTTTCAAAGGCAGATAATTTAAAAAATAAAGTAAAACGATTTTATAATATTCAATCGTCTGCTATTGAAATTTTATAAGAAAAATAATAATTTTAATATTTAATAGGAACAAAAATAGATTATTAATATAAAGTACCAAAAATTTCGACACAAATATTTAAAATAGCATATGTACTTATTACAACTAATGATTCAATTTCAGAGTAAGGTTTCTTACAACAAGCAGAAAAAACTGTGTACAGTACTTGTTATACAATTTTGGGATCAAATATGTATTATTACAGTAAATATTGTAACACTTTGTTAACTATTTGTGTTTTATTATGACTCGTTAATAAATGTAGATTCGTGTATACAATTTGAGTACCTATAGCGGACATTCATTGAAAATAAACTAAAAAGAAGAGGATATTTATTGAAGTTTATGCTAAAATGAGACAAACATTTTAATATGAGCAAGTTCTACGGCGGATCAAACACAAAATTTCAAAGTCCTATAGGTGCACAAATAACAAAATTCGGCAAGTATTCATTCTTTTCGTAGTGTAGCGAAAACATTCTAGTCTGGATTTACATGTACACTTAAGCTAACAAAATTCGAGACGACATGTACGTGACGCCAGTCCCACAACCGCTTGCGAATGCAGCACGTCCGAGTAGTAATCCATCAAAATTTTGCCGAAATCGTTTTTATCCAACTCTTTGGTATCCACTAATCGAAAAACTACTAACATGTATCGGCAAAATTTTGATTAAAAATTGGAGACACTTTTACTGCTTCAAACTAAAGTTTTTATAGCGTAAAGGTTGGTTTATATTCAACTCTTTTCTATGCCTGGTGAAACTTGATAGTGTTGGACTCCATTTCGGTTTGAGGACCACCGATAGTGTTTACCAATTAAAACCAACCATGTCTTCGCTCCTAGTCGTAGGTCTTTCTGTCATTTATCTACGTTCCGTTAGAGAGAGAAAAGGCATGACTGTAAGGTACCACTAAATCAATCAAATTAAATTTATTTGTTCTATTTAAAATAACAAATCGATTCGGTCCCCTTATATAACTTGGAAAAATTTACATATCTTATTCTAACTTTAACAATTTTCCTTTTCTTTTTTCTAGTCATCTCCTTCTTTCTACCACTTCTTTCATCTATACTCGGGCCTTCAACATTTCTTCAGTAATGTTTTCCTCCTTCTTTTCTTTATTCTTACTTTGATGCACTCCACTAATAGATGTTCTATGTTTTACTAGTATAATTTATTTTATTCTTCTTTTGTCCATCCATCTTCTTCTATTCTCTACTTCTTTTATCCATTTTATGCCCTCTCCATTTTCTTAGCAGAACTTCCCTTCCTCACTTCCCTCCTCTTAATTCGCTGCACTCATCAACCATGTGCTCTACATTCTCCCAATTTTCCCCACACATCCTACACATCCTTTCTTCATTTTTTTTTCCAATATTTATTTTCATTTTCTTCATTTCCCAGTCTATACCTCGCTACCATATGTTTTCCTTTTATGTTCAATCTTCCTGTAATATATTTTGGTACCCCTTCCACCATTATATATTTGTATTTCGTGTTATACTTTGTTTCTTTTATTTTCATCTCTCTTTCTTGTTTTGGCTGTCTTTGTCCCTTTGTGTGTTATCTCCCTTCCTCCCTCAATCTTTTTACCTCTTCTGTCGCGTAACTCCCTCTTCTAAAGTATGCTCTTCTCTCTTGTTCTCCGTGCTTTGTTGTAAGGTACCACCATTCATCATACAACCAGCTCAGACCGTCAACGAGTTGCGAGCTCCAGGCTTAGTTCGTTTTCTTGTTTCTGTTTCATGATCTCCCCTAACATGTCGCTGATAGCATCTTAGTTTGTGCGGACCGTACCATTTTGATTATGATATTGTACAGATAGCGACTGACTCCGGTATTGATTTGCACTTGTACTTTGGAATTTATCTACTTGGTGCAGTAGAATATAATGTGCTCCGCTGTATCTTGCAGTCTACAGTACGTGCACTTGTCGTCTGGATTCTTTTAAATACTGTGAGTATACGCACGGAAGGAACTATGGCCAATCAGGCTATATAGTAAACTGGGGTTTTGTGTTTATTGCCAACAAGGATTTTGTCTAAGCGGCTTTATCGAGAATATCGTCCCAATTTTGTTGCCATATTGAGAGACTGTTTTCCCGTTCGAGATCTTTGTGGATATGTACGCTCTATGTATTCTAAAGGATAACCTTGCTTTTTCATCTACCTTAACATGTATCGGTAGCATCCCACAAATGATCTGTAATGCTTCTGTCGATACGGTCTTGTACGTTCACGCCACTCTAAGAAAAATTTGTACTGCACGCAATTAGCCAAATCTTTGTATTTTTGGATACTCATGGCCCTGTGCCAAATAAGGATTCCATAGAGGAAGATAGATTCCATAGCGCTGGTCTAGTTCCAGAACCCGTCTTAGAAGACATTCTAGAGGATTGGATCCAGCACTGATCCTTGTAGATAACAATATTTTTTTGTCAAAATAAACACTTATGAGCTTTATGAGGTGGCGAAAGATACCTCTCGTTAGCGTTTCTACGATGAGGATCTGGTGGTGTTAAATGCATTTCGGATATAAATCGTGGTGATAACCGCTCTTTTGCTTTCAGCATTCCGTATGTTGGTTGCTTCCACGACAGCCATGAACTCATGATGGTCGACTTGTCTAAAACCGAACTGTTTGTAGACAATTTGCAGCTGTTTTCAAGCTCCCGTATAAGGCGTGCATGTATCAGCCTATCATAAATCTTTGACAAGCAGTTTAAAAGAGATGGGCTTGTAAACAGATCTGAACTGATCTTTAGAATCAGGCAGATTTTGGCTATCTCTATGTACCAGAAAAGGTTAAACAACGAAGCAATCCGTTCATGACATGTAAAAATTTTCAGGAAACAGTAGAATAGTGTCCTTCACAATTTCTGACGGAACTCAGTAGGGGCAAGCTTCGAGTTCCGCGAGGGTCAAAAGTTTTCTCGTGTTGTTGCAATTTGAGACTGGATGGCCTCTGCCGAGGCATCTAAAACATAGGTTGTCCTTACCCTCAGAATTTTAGGCAACAAGCATCTACTTGGTCAAATATTCTAAATTTACATCTAAGGCACCCAATTAGTTACTGTCCGCTTCTCATTTCCCCAGTATTACCCCTTGAGTCGTAGGTAATAGCTGTTTATAGTTCCTCCGCTTCTTTTTATTAAGGTCATCCAGTTTTTTTAGAATGTCACCCTTGAGTTTAACGGCTTCCTTTTCCTGACCAAATTTAAACTTTTACAGCAAGTTGCCTTCTCTGGTGTTAGCGATCTCTTTGATGTGGACGTCTAATTGTTGCGGGTTTATCGATGATTTAATGTTTTTAAGAGATTTCGCATAGATGCCCTTGGTTTGTATGACTATTTTAATGTTATGTCAATTAGAGGATGTCTCTTTTGAAACCGTAGGATCACTTTGCTCTAAGCGTGGTTGCCTCTATCTTTCCCTTGAGTCGCTGTTCTAGTAATTCCCAGAGTTTAAAGAAGCGTATCCAAACCTAGGATTCCGGTATGTAGCAGAGCGAAGTTGTTGATGTCTGTTCCCGCTATGTCCTCAGTGATTTTCTGACCCCTTTCAAAGGTATCGAGATCGAAATTTGCGCAGACAATGTAAATAGCTTGGCCTTTCGTATTTTTTACGGTGGTGGTAATGGTGGTCTTTGTCGTGCCAGCAATTTGCTATTCCTCGGTTATGGCATCCTCTAGGCGCTCGATACGATCAATGAAAGTGTTAATAATTACCCTTTTTGTGAGATCATCATCCACTTTGTAGCTATAAGGACTATTTATTGCTTTGTACTTAATAAATTCAGATAAAAACTCTCCTGTTGGATGACTTTGGTAAAGAATCCCTTAGCATTCCAGTGTACTGTTACAACTTCTTTGACTTTTTCAAGCGCTTGAATGTTTTCTTTGAGAAGTTGTGTCGTTTTTCTTCAAGCGGCTGCACCTTGTATGTTTGCGTGGCTATATCAGATAACGAGAGGGCTCGGTCTCTTAATAATAAAAGCGGTGAAAGAGTTTTTTCTTGTCTTCTTCAGTAATTTGAAGAATGCCAATGAAAATGGATTTGGAGTAGTAAAAAGTGACAGAAAAAAGATCAGAAAACTAAAAGAAACAAAATCAAAAGTAAGCAAAACGTAAAATCCGGAACAGATATCAGACTATCACTGAATTCACTTGCTTACTTAGTTATTATCATGCAACATTTTGTGCAGAGAACTTTCAAAAAATGTTATTGCACTTACCCCTGTCCCATTTTAACCGAACAAAAGCCAAAAGTTGGGTCTTCAGAGTACTATGCATAATAAATTAACTAGCTTAAAAATGGATATTATTATAGTAAAATCAAGAGGATGGTAAGGTTCTTCGATGGCTGTTTGTTTAACCGGACTTTAAAAAAGAAACAAAAATTTTTTAAACGCCATCAACAACTTATTGCCAGCGAATAAATAAAATATCAGTAATAATATTAAACAATTTAAGAATTATCTGTTTTCCCTCTTTGAAAAACATAACATCATAACAATATATAGCTAAATTCAATCACAAATCAAGATTAACTCAATATGCCCAAATAGACAATTAAACCATCATAGCGCTAGAGACGATATTTATTTTGTTCTGAGATGACAACGACTAGCCTCGAGATAAGAAAGAGGGCGAGGTTCTTGAAATTACTAAAAGTTTATAACTTAATTTAACAAGAGCAACTTTAACCATATAATATGCAATTATCCAATCGTAGTTAAAGTTACGACGGACAATGTCGATAGCAATAGCATAATACTCCTTTAATCTCTTAATAATAATGAAATGGCGAGAAGAGCCTTACCATTTAAAATTTGGATTTAGTTTGAAGTAGCGTCAATTTGAGTTTATTCTGCTTAAGTATTTAATTAGCGTATTATCAGAAATATATCATCTCCCCCGGAATGTAGAACGTCTCATAGATACAAGCAGTAGATTCTCTATACGTCTCAGTCATCGATAGATGGCGTTATGCGTTAGCTTTCCGGTTTCGTGATCGATTCAGAATCAATTATATTTCATCAAAGATGGCTGCGCGCTGTAATACCGAAAATAATGTTACCATACCACGGAACAACGCAATAATTTAAAAATAGATTGTTTTTAAGTTTTTAATATTTCATTTGTATAAATATTACTAGGATATACTATTCATTTTGTTTGAATTAATCTTTAATTTTAAATTGAGTGTGAAAATAACTAAAGTATTATAATAATGTAACACGTATCGCCACCTATCGGCAACTTCGGAAGCATGCAAATATAGAATCATCTGGGCCTTATACATTCCGGGGGAGATGATGTATTTCTGGTATTATTATTATTAATTAAATATATCAGTTCGGAATTGACTGGAGAAGCTAAAGAGAGTAACTAAAAGCACTACAAAATTACATGTTTTGAATTAGGGGAAAACCTTGGGGTGATGTTATAAAGATGTCCCCCACAGGGTGATTAGACGTACATTAGGAATGCGCTGGTATTTTCACAGACGGGTAGTTGTTGAGATTAATGTAGGAGTGTACACCATTCATAATAGAAGGATTATTCCCAAAGAGCCCTTAATCTTGCTTAGACGGCCGATAGATAAGTTATACATCGAACTGCGCTGATGATCCGAGAGTAGGCGAAAGAAATGAACCAAACATGAAAACTGTAATTAGAAGACACAAAAATGTGACCGCTACCACGAGGTGATAGAAAACGAAATTAACACATTAATATACCTGATTTAAAAAAATTGATTGGATTTGCTCCTCCTACAAAGAAGTTCACGACAGGGTTCAAATAGTCACGTTAAAAATACAACAAAAATTGACGTGTTTCGGCATTTTTCATAAAAAGGAATAATAATGCCAAAAATTAATTTATTCGTTAGTTATGCCGCTCACTGTATATTCACAAATGATGGAAATTGTGGCTAGACGTGCATTTATCGTAACAATCTCCGAAAGTATATAGTTTTTTTAAAAACTGCAAACGGTGTTAGGAGCGCGATTACTATCCCTGTCTGCACACAAATTTTCACAAACTTTTTAGCAACTTAAAAACAACAATCTTTCCGAGAGAGCGCAATTAAATTACGACCCCCTTGAAACGACTCTTATTTACTTAATCTATATTGATCTTTTATGGTGTCGTCTTAACCATTTGAATTTCTTTTCTCACTTTGTGTGTGTTATGTTCGTTGTGACCGCTTTAAAGAGGGTCGATTGAAACCTTTCCCAAAACCCAAGGTGATTTTTCAATCTTCCAAAACATTGTACTTCTTCACTATTCAAGAGTTACTTTGGTTTTGGATTTTAGATAGGTAAGTTTTGAGGACAACTGTAGTAACAGTCACCAACCTGCACGCACAATAGAAGACATTGGCAATAATAAATTCTATACGCAAATGAAGTTTATTATCTTTTTAAATGTAATTTCACTTTCTCACACATTCAATTTTTTTTGCAATTCATTCATGTAGTTGGCCGAATCTTGTAACATGCACTTTTCCTTTTCACTGAGAATCTGCTTAACTATTGTAAATACTCCGTTGCTTCCTATAATGCATGGCAAAGACAGAAATACATCTTTATTCGAGTTATCTACGCCGTGCCGGCATCCTTTTAAATGAGTCGAAACCGAAAAGCATTCTTTTGTATCTTGTAGAATCGCTTTCACTAATTTAGTTACACTTAAAGCTAATCCCCAACATTCACACGATTTCAACCGTTCAACTTCCAATTCTCTAAAACATAGTTATGGTTAATATTTTTAATTTATTTATGTTATGGTAGTACCTCTTAATCGCTTGTTTGTGAAGATCTACCCAATTTTCGGGATCGTCTTCTGTCCCTAGTTTGTTATTAATATCTCTCAGTCGCACTCCAGAGACACTAACTCCGGACCACACAGGAACTAAAGTTAGTAAAGACAATCAAATAGTACATCAACAAAATTTATACCTAAATTACCGCTTTTGGGTCCTTGTTCTCCTATTACAAACGCATGCAAACTATTTGGCGATACTTTTAATTCATCCGCTAAAAGATGTCTGAATCTTGCAGATTGTAGGACGTTTCCGTATCCAATCACTCGATTTGGAGGGAAATTACTCAATTTCCATGCCACATATGTTAGAATGTCCACTAAAACGTGTTTAAAAACTATTTTCTTAAAGTCTATTTTGTAAGATATTATAGGTGGAAGTTATTGATCTCCCATAAGGGGTCCCAAAAGACCATTTTTATTTTAAAATGATTCGTCATTTTCCGTGAGAACGGCTAATTATTAACAAAGATTAAAACTGGTTGAAACAGAATATTACAATCTGAATTATGTATACATAAATATTCGACCAAAGACTAAAAACAGAAGTTTAATTTATAGCTAGATCCAGATGCATAAGTGTTCAATAACCCAAAATGTTATCTGCAGCAATATCCATCGAGGAGGACTATCACTATAAGACGTAATAATTTGCAGACTTAAATAGGAAGCTCAATTTGTAGGATTGCGTGTTTTTTGGTAGTTCTTAGCGAAAGTTTTTTTCCGGAAGTCTTGATGGTGTTCTACGCGAAAGTTCTTAGAAACCGGCGGATATGATCGATTTTGTAACATGACTACAGTCTGTCTCGTTGCATATACAAAGTATAGTTCAGTGGAATTGTTGATTTGCGGTGAGATGTTTTCTTCCTAGTGCGGCGGATATCTGAAAATAAAACTAAGTGGACTGATCTGGGGCGCCAAATTTTGCACGAGTTTACTCTCCAACGAATGTGCTCAGGTAGCCGTACTGAAAAAACAGTACTTTCAAACGAAAAATTCTTTACTTAACAATAAACAGGAAAACCAGTTTTACTATTTGCAAGCATGGGGATTTAGTTAAGCCATTGATTGTAACTTTATAATCAATGGTTAAGCCTTACTTCCAATCTAACGTAAGCCACAGCGGTCTATACGAGGTACTGTCGGACGGAAATATATAGAAATATAGCACAGGGGTTCAGTGGTGGTAAGTACCTAAACGATGGTGGATGGGCAAACGCAAAATTTATGTATGAAATGCGAAATAATGCATCGTTACAGCAGCGGTTAAATTTTTGGGAGTAGTTAGAAATAAATTCATAATTCCATTCGTTTTAATAAGGGACCAGGTGCAATTTACTAGGGGTGGATTAATTAATAATTCTCATATAAGGTCATATAAAAATCCACATGCACCAGCTTAAACTAAATTTCAGCTCAGATAAAAGATGGTGTAGTGTAATTGACGATGAATTTATTAAACCTTTTTTTCTAAAGAACGTGTTACAGAAGAAGCATATGGTAACTTTTTTGCGGAATGAATTGATACGCTTTTGGAAGAATTACCTTTACAAACAAGTCAACAAAGTGTAACACTAAAATGTGTTAAGGAAAAAAATACAAGCGAACTTGGCCGATCGAAAAGTGAGACAAGCTTACTAAAAACACCTACGTTGAATCCAGGATATAATCACTAACAACCACTAGAGATCAGAGATAAATAAAGTAATGTCAGCAATGAAATTTTAATGGTTTATGTCATTTATTCACTTTTTATTTTACATCGCTATCTATTTACATTACACTTAATATCGTTAGATTGAATATAATCGCCGACGGACGTGAGTCCTTCGGGTGCAGACGGTTGGTTTCGCTGATGCGGTGCACACGTCGTGATGGCTACTCACATAGGATCAGCCGCCAAGCCTGGGGTGAAGTGCCTTCGGACTGGATCTGCTGCGTGACAGGGCAGGCAGCTACCATGCTGCGCTGGATTGAACCGTGGTGTAACCTCTTCGTCGCTGGCTGGGGTGCCTTCAGTTGTTCGGGCTTCGGCGGCGTTTGCGGAAGCGGCGTCACCAATGATGGCACTGGGGAACGCCGCAGGAAGGCGCGTATTCCGTAGTGGAGGTATTGTTGGTCCTTGCGCGCTTGTTCGGCCGTCATATGCCTGGTGTGAGTCGGTTTCTCTCCTACGTGTGCAGTGCCGAGTGAAGCACGCCAACAGACAGGATTAAGAAGGGTAAAGCACGCCCCCTTATTGTCCCAACGGCTAGGTTAGTCACGCCGGCCGAGAGTAGTGTTATGCAACGCCAGTCAAGAGACTCGTGCCGGGTGAAGTCACGCCACTGAGTGCCTGTTGCTGGTGTGCGTAGTCGTTTTAAAGGGTATGCTCGCCAATCACAACCCTTCTCACGCGGGTGCGTTGCGTGGGGATAGTGCGCTATGTGCGTAACCTAAGGGATAACGCTACACACCCCCTTGCTAGTGATGGAGTCAGGTAAGGAATCGTCCTGGGAGCGTATATGTCTCCCTGTACGTGTTGTTGGTGCTTTTTCTTTTGGTTCTTGTATTTGGGTCGGTCCTTCTATATACGCCGGTTTAACTCTTTCTGCCGACATTGTGTGTGGTTGGCCGTTTTTCTCTACGGTAACCGTTCTATTGTTTTACCCGATGACTCTGTATGGCCGGTCGGCTTGCGGTGTCGTTTCTTACTAAGACTTGCGTGGCCTTGTCTAGCTCTTGGAAAACGAAACTTCTTCTTTCTTTGGCGCGTGCAGATGTGGGTATTGGTTGGAGTGCCTGCACGTGACGTCGCAGTTGTGTTACAAAAGTTTCCGGTCTAGGGTTTGTCTTGCTTGGTGTTCGCTCAGAAATTTTCCTGGTATCCGTATGTTCTCCCCATACACTAACTCGGTCGCTGTTGCGCCGATGTTTTCTTTCCATGCTGTGCGTATTCCGAGCAGTACGATGTGTAGCGTGTCGTGCCAGTCTTGGGTGTACACATTAGTACTGCTTTTAGGTGACGGTAGAATCTTTCCACTGGGCCGTTTGCTTGTGGGTGATAGGCTGTAGCTCCGTTCCGTTTGAAACCTGCTACGTCCTCGAATTGTTTGAATAACAGCGCCTCGAATTGCATGCCCTGATCTGTAGTGACTTCTAGTGATGTGCCAAATCTTACTATCCAGTTGGTGAAAAAGGCTGGTGCAATAGTTTCGGCGTTTCCTGCTATGTGCTGGATGTCTGTCGAGAATTGTCCTATGTAGTCTACGTACCGGAACTGCCGTGGTGAACACTTTTTGAGTTTTTGCTTGAACGCGAAGGTGATTGGTTTGTGATCCGTATATATTGTGAACTGCTTCCCTTGCAACAAGTGTTGGTAGTGCCGGATCGTAAGGTAAATGGCCAGAAGTTCCCTGTCCTACATTCTTCTTATACGGTTTGTGATATGTATGGTAGGTATGCGTGGCCGGTAGTGAATCGACTCTCGTATCTCAGTGTTTCTGATCTTTCGATCTTCTTCCTAGTGTACCCGCAGCGGCGGATTTGGCAAATGCCCGAAGGGCCGCTGCGGAAGAGAGCCGGCTGGCTTGGGCGAATAATAGTAATATAAAACAATCCATTTTTTACGGAAAATGTATAACTACCGTCTAAAGCAGCGAAACAGATTGCGACTTCAACCAGTCAGACATGCAAGGCTCTAATTTAATTTGGAATCATGTTATTTGTTTTTGTTCCATCTGCGTGTGCATATTTTAATACTAAAGCAAAACTGTTTGCATTCTAGGAACAGCTAAAACACACAACTTCAATCAATTTGTATTAAAAGGTTAAAAATGGGAAAGTAGGCCGGTGGGGTTGAAGATGCTCAACTTTACCTTAGGTGCATGAACTTTTTTGGGCTTACTATATATCGATCGAAAGGAAATCGTCTCCTGATCTTTTTCGTCCAAGGAATTTTTTTTTTGAGTAATAAAATTTTACTACGTGCGTATTTCTAAAATTATTGTTCCCGCCAGCTGATTTTCTGCACATGTATTTGTAGTATAAAAATTAATATTAATTTATAATAAAAATATTTTATTTGAAAATGTAATATTGGTAGTAGATGAAAGATAAAGGTTCAGAATTAGTGAAAATGGCAACGATTTCTCCTATTTTGCGTGTATACTGAAAATCCAACCACCTTTTATTGACCTATTTTATTATAACTCGTAAGTCCTTGTACTTAAGAGTCCTCTCTACCTTTCAATTCCCATGTAAAATTCCTATGTCACGGGCGATATTCTCAAGGCTAGTTTTTGATAAAAATAATTTTGGATTTCACTATCATAAACATGGATTTGTGACGTAACTTATGTCGGACCTTTTTTCTCTAAAATATTTTGATTTGTTATAATTATGTTTTGAAAATAAGACTGTTTTTGCAGCTTTTGTCGTGAAATATTGAAATTCTTTCCAATTTATTAATTGATCTTGAATTAAAAAAAAGCGTCCGTACTGAGTTGGAAAGAACATTGTAGAATGTGAAAAATAATATTTTAGAATATTTCAATTGTATATAAGGGTGTTATTTTGTCGCTTCGAAAACATGGAATTTTTCCCTGTAAAGCAGCATTACAGAACGGTAAACCCTGAAACTAGTTTTTCAAACGTTTCCGTGACTTTGTTTTAACATTCTTTCTATAAAAAAAATAGTATAGTTCTTAAGGTTCACTTTTTCGTCCACAATTTTGCAAAGTACTTGATTTTGAATTGAGCAGTTGGTTTGTCACGTCACACTAAACGGATCCATTACATTCATAATAACAATTTCAAAAAAATTTTTTTTAACAAAATTTTCCATGAACTCAACATTAGATATTCAACCCCAAAAAAATCAATCCACCTAAGATAAAGTATTACGCTTCTTTTTTTTGTAGTGAAGACGTTCAGATAAATGGAATGTTGGTACTCATAGATTATTAGGACAAAACGTACCTGGATTTGTTACAATCATTAAAATAGCGTGAGGACTGTTTTTAACTACTTTTGGAATTACGTCTTTGAAAATGGTAGTGTTTCTTATAATAGCGTCCTGACGTTCATCATACCCAGCACCAGCAGTTATAATGCAAATTTTCGAATTGCTTGAAAAATAGTAACCTGTATATTTATAAACACGTGTCGCAATTAAAACAAAAATAGATAAAATATCGAAATAACCTTTTCCTCCGTATACTTTTACTTGTTCTGCAAACATGGCTGCTTGTTGAAGATCAAGAACTTCGCCACACACTAACGCCTCATTTTCATCAATTAACACAACTTCATCGGCCACATTCTACAAACACAAATTACTAATGTTAATTATTTTCGTAGATCGGTACCTGAGCGATTAGTGAAAACGCGATTGTACTTCCGATTGTTCCCGCTCCTATTATAGATATCTTGTCGATGCGTTTTCTTTCATTTTGAAATGTTTGATATACGTTAGTTAATAATGCTTTGCTGTGGAAGTAATCATTTTTGGAACTACAGAATGAATTTTGATTTTTAATTTTATTAATTTTCGTTTTTATTGTGACATTATGTAATACATGACAAATACTCAGAGTCATGGATTTAATAATGTAATTTTTTTGCACTTCACTGTCATTAGTAAGTTTCCATGAATTTGAATGAAAGAACACATTGTCACTAATAATGGTGTGAAAATGGTTTTCCTACAGTTTTAAACTTCTCTTTATCCAAATATTGGGAGAATAAAAAAAATTATGGGATTGCCGTCTCAACCCCATCGTAACCGACATCGTTAATTCACATCCGCATGAAGCAACGCGTGGAATACGGAAAGCGCACTTAGCACAACAAAGTCGATTCAGAAATGCTGACGACAAGGAAGATATTTTACACGACCTCGCACACGAAGAAAACAGCCTACTTATTGCAAATAAAATGAAGTAGGATCGATAGAAAATTTAGTTAAGTAAGTTAAGAGTTAAGTTTTACATCCAGTCAATTCGACACCCAGTTCGCGACGCTGACCAACGGTCAGTACGATGCTTCGCTAGCACCCAAATCGGCCGGCGATTTACGACTCGACATGTAACACGAGCAGTGCCTCATACTACGAAAGCTGCATCTCGTTCGCTACGACTGCATTCGACGACCTACGCAACTTTCATTTTAGCATCTAAATATTCCATCGCACCTACTGTAAATGTAAATAATAAACGCATTTAAACACGAACAACGAACAATTCTTTCTCTGGTTAAATCGGTATCTAGTATACACCCTAGACGCCACAAAATTATAAACCAACACTGTAGAATCATAATCGTATATAATATCGTGCAGAAGTACTTACCGGAGAGCTCAGCAAGAGAGAAACTGTAGCGACTCAAGTCCATACTTAGAGCTTGAACCGAACTTGGCTTACAAATTTCTTCCACCAGACCAAAACTGGATCATTAAGTTCAGAAACCGTATAAGTACCGTTATTACGATTTAATGTAAAAAATTTAACAAACTAAGCAATGCCAACAGATAACTGTAACGACGATTAATGTATGAAAAATTTAGAAACGCTTTTGCCTCCTCTTAATTTTTAATCCCATCTTCAACCAATCCAAAACTTTTAAACAAAAATATAACTTAACAAGACAGTGTCAGAGAAAAACGTGTAAGTTTAAGCTTAACAAAACTGAAAGTTAGAGACAAAATAATGCACGTGCGTTTCCATGAGACCATTATACAAACCGACACTAAAAAATAAACAAACTGTGCTCTTATAAGCTAAAAGAAGCTTAGCAAAGTAACAATTAATACTTCTGCAGTTTTAGATCTAAAAGTCTGAACTTAATTGAAACATTTCTAACGAAATACAATTGACAAGCAGATTGAGACCTAAGCTTCTACATTTTTTGCGTTTTGAAATCCTTAAGAAATACTGATTATTTTTTATGTTATATTCCGTATACCTAAATGTCATACTTTAGGAGTTGTAGCTACATTTAAACTGTCTCTACCGAACTTCTAACATGACACAAACAGTCAAAAAATTTATCTTTATTTACCTTTTTACTAATTAACTAAAACTAGGGGCCTTGTTTGAGATTTCTATTAAGATATAAATTATTAAAGATTATTCAAATTAAATGGGTTTATTCAATCGTAGTCATTTAAATGTACCTATTACTTTAACTTCGGCGGAGATAATGTAAATGAAAAATATAACTCCGAAAGTATGGCATTTAGATATAGGAAATATTGCATGAAAAATAATCAGTATTTTTTAAGGATTTCAGAAGCAAAAGATCTATTCGAAATAATAAAGTTCATTAGTATTCTGGAAAAAAGAAAGATCAAAAATCTGACAACAATGTAAATACCACCATAAATACCACACTGCATCGTTTAAAAGCAAATTGGTTCCTGTGAATAAAACGGTCAGAAGAATATTTGAAGAAAAAAATGCGGATTATTTGTTAATTTCCAAAATTCACGCACTTTATAGGTTAAATTGTACGTTTCACCTACCTTTTTGCTGGAAGTTAATCATTGTGAAGTATTTTTTGATACATTATGTGTGTCTCATTCAGTGTCTTCTAAAATTACACTCATAAAAATTTGTTTTAATCAATTTAAGTTGATTTAATGTGGACAGGTAAACGGTGTTGGTGGCTAGATTACAGTTCTTTCTTTAAAAAAACAATACATATAATACGGTTTCAAAAAAAAACAAATACAACATTAATCAATTTAAAAAATTACACTCATGATTTAGTTATCGGTGATCAACGTCGTTAGTTGCAAGGTTACGAGTTATTATAATTTATTTCTTTAAAAACAATAAAAATTTAAAAAAACAAATGTTAACTTAAAATACTATTAACTAAATTTGCCTGCCCCGGAGGTCGCAACTGGTTCACCAAAGATTTTTTTAAAAGGAAAAGAAGGCCAAATCTGGTGGCTTTAAAAGTTTTAGAATTTTTAGTTTTCCAATTGTCTGGGCTTTCTGAAGGAGAGTGCGTAGGATGAGATATAATTAAAATTCCGTGTACGTTATTCCAATTTTGCCGACGCTTCGACTGGCATAATTAATTCATACACGTACGCCTAAGCAACTGGGGAACTAAAAATTCAAAAAAAATTAATGAAGGAATTTCAACTATTAAAAAGAATTTTTCATTTGGCCGAACATACAAAGGGGTTGGATTGTTACGCTGCAAAATCCTCTAATTTGAAAGTGCAACAAAATTTTGTCGGCTTGACTCAGTCATGAAACTTAAAAACTGTTCCAAATTCGACAAATTTTGAAAGTTACATCATTTTATCAATAAGTTGTTCTTCGATATCAGAAGTTTGCGCCAACCCTGTATAAATTATAGAATATTAGATGCTTCTACGATTGATGCACTTTCTTGTTTTAATTCAAAAGTTTTCATTGCGTAATGATACTTTTGTGGGGTGATATATTTTCATCAATAGTATATTTATGTACTAGGTACACATACCCTTCTTGTAAAACTACCCCCGTATACTATAGGCACAAAAGTTAAGTACACGTTTCCACAAGCTGAATCAATTCGTACCGGTACATTTGCATCTTTAATTTGTACCTTTCAAATATTTAATAACAGATTTTGTATATCGTGCCCTTCTTTGAAAAACCACTTCTGCTTACTATACAGCCTAAGAATAAAGTTTACGTTTCCACAAGCAGAATCAATCCGTATTGGTACATTTGCATCACCTTAATTTGTACCATTCAAATATTTAATAACGGAGTTTATACTCGTCCCAAATTTGAAATACTACCCCTGCTTAATAGGCACAAGAGTAAAAGTATCTTTTCAAGAACATAATCAATTGGTATTTGAATTTACTCTTACGAATGCGAACTACCCGTACGGATTTATTCTCTTATGTGGAAACGTGAACTTTATTTACATGCCGTATAGCATGAAAGGTAGTTTTCAAAGAAAGGGCACTAGGTACAAAATTTTGTTATTAAATATTTGAAAGGTACAGATTAAAGAGATGCGAATGTACCAATGCGGATTGATTCTGCTTGTGGAAACGTGAACTTTACTCTTATGCCGTGTGAGCAGGAGTAGTATTTCAAAGAAGTGCATGAGGTACAAAATCTGTTAGTGAATATCTGACGAACTTAAATTATATGCAAATGTAGACATATCGATTGTTTGTCCTGGTAAAAAGGGTTCTTTACTTTTGATGATAGCATATTCAATTAGGAGTTGTTTCAAAGAGTTTGGTTGAACTTATAATTTTTTTGATGGTACAAATTCAGTCCTTTTAGTTTCTACCTTTTTTTTACATTTTTTTCTATTTTTAATATTAAGCTAACATCAGCGCCACGATTTTTCTATAACGGCACGTGTGGTACAAATTAGTACAAAATATGTACTAAATAATTATTTGAAGAAAAGTTACTCCTTAAATTATTAAGTAAGTACGTATAAGTAGTTTCCTAACAGAATTGTGGGTGCAACAGCAACCAAAACGTCGGATAGAAGATAAGTGAATGTCTTTGAAGTAGAATCCTTCGACACACTCCTTAGTGAAGGCCTAACTTCTGTTAGGAAACTACCTGTACCAAATAATGCAATAGGTTTGAATTGATTCTGCTCAGTTTGTGCTGCTAGCTTAATAGACGTCAAATTTATAAGACATTAGGATAATTTATTTCATTTGACTACCTACCTTATCATATGAATACCGGGTAGTTTTAGATGGCAAGTAAGAGTTATTATGTCATCCTTTTTACAGTGCCGTGTCGTGGGTATACAGGGTGATTCATAACTATTGAGGCGTAGGCTAAGGCCGGGTTATTTAAGCTAAAATATGACCATTGGTCCCAATATTCCTTAATAAAATATTGCTGTGGTAAAAGATACATAGCGTTAAATTAAATTTTTTTCATTTTTGTTAATAATTTCACTGTAAATTTATCAATTCTTATTAAAATCGGCAGAGAGGCATAACTTTAGACCACAAACATTATTTTATGTACTATTTTACAATTTGTTGTAGGGGGCGCCACGTGAATGATTCCTGATGCTGAAATCAACTGGTAACTTCTTTTGAGAAAACTTTTTAGTGATTTTGATTAGAGAATATGACGTAAACATCATTTCTACACAATATTGATACTTCTGTTTAAATACAATAATTTCATCTGTTTCCGAGAAAAACGCAATTGAACAATTCGTAGTGTCAGAAGGGGATTCAAATATTACTTTATTTATTAAGGGTACGTTTAGGACTATCAGATAATTATGCTTCTCTGTAGATTTTGATAAGAATTGATAAATTTACAGTGAAACAATTAACAAAAAATGAAGAAAAAAATTTTGTATCTAACGCCTTGTATCTTTTTCTACAGCAATATTTATATTAGAGCATATTGTGTCTTATGATTATATTTTGGTCTAAATAACCCGCCCTTAGCCTATATCTCAATAGTTATGAATCACCCTGTATAGCGCCCTGGGTCAACCATTACAGTTGCGCTCTACTAGGTGCTACAACTAATTAATAAAATTGAAAAAAAATCTTATATGAACGTATTTACATCTCATTATACCTATTTTTAGACGCGGTAGGAATCTTTTTTTGTTGCAAAATGGCTTAACGGCGCTGAATTGAAGATCCTTTTTGTAATATCAGACGACAGTTGCGACGAAAATTTGTAGAGCCATTCCGATTTCTTTTCACAAATACTATATTTTTTTTTAGTTTATTACTTTGTGATTTTCTTTCAAATTTTACCGCTTTATTTTTTATTTTGGATTTGTCAAATAGTTTCACACTTATTTTATTTTTGTGTCTTTCAAATTCAGTACACCGTGTGTGTGCTTGGCTTCCGATCAAACTTCTTCTTCAGAAGCCAATCACACACCATATGTGTGTGATTACCGTTGTAGCAGTTATTGTGAAAGTTAGGTCAAAATTCAGTTCTTTGATTATTTTGAGCAAGAATAAACTTATTTTTATATATAAAGTTGATCGCTCAATGAATAACTGACGAAAAATGGCATTGGCAGTTTTCGCGTAGGTACTAACTGTAACGTAAAAGTGTCACTGCTTATTGACAATTTTTTTCAACGCAAAGAAATTAAAGTAGGTACTTGAACATCTTATAATCTGCTTAAAAATGTTTGCATTCTCATAAATAAAAGGAATTCTTAGAAACATTGGTTGCCTGTTATTTACATAATAAGAGGTACATATAGACCGTTCCACATATATCAAACATTCTTCGAATTTTGGGTTTGATTTATTTTGTTTTTGACAAATATTTGATCATTGAAGAAATGACGAAACAAAAAAACCAGGTAGAATTAACACTGATCAATTTAATTTGTTAAGTGTGGATGACTGAAGCAAGAATTTGATGTTATATTTAAACAATGATAGATGTGAAACGCGCTTAAGAACAACTTTAAGTGCTTTGGTAAAAATTTGTATGTAAAACATCATACTTTAAATAGATGTCTGTGAACAACAAAATTAAAAAAAAACAAAAAATTCAATTATAAAATACAATAACTTATTGGTTTCAAATTTGAGGAATTAATTTTCTTTTGTTTATCCCATGTCATTCTTCTCTCCATTATTTCTTTTTTCCATTCGATCCCTTCCCTAGTATCCCCTAACAATATCTTTCTATCTCTTCCTTTCCTTCTCAATTCAATGCATCATTCTTTCATGTGTTTACAAGTTCTGCCATCCACATCTCACACAGCCTGCACAATCTATCCTAATTAACTTTCCACCCAAGTATTTATTTTCTCTTTGTTCATTTACCATCTAAATCTTGAATAATTGCTATTGGCTCTTTCAACTTCCTTTTCTATTATATAACGTGGTATCTCTTCTGTAATAATCTCACAATACTTTTTCATTTCCCTTCATTTATTCTCATGTTATCTCTTGAAATTGCGTATCTTGAGTCTTCTCGTCTATCTCTCTTCCATACTTTTAAGTCGCTCCTCAATGTTAGGTATCTGATAACTCTTTCTTAGAATAATCAGTACTTGCTCTTTCAACATATTTTATTTTTGAAACTCTATCTCTTTACAACTTGTGACGGTAATATTTTGCATGCTCCGTTTACGCGGGCTTTTCGTTGTGTCGACTTACGATAGACGGCGCCCCACTCATTGCTCCCTCTATTGCGTGTGTGTTGGCGCGCAGCCGATTTCAGATCACTTTCTTCCGGTAACTGTTGGTGGTCGAACTGGCCTGATATTTGCTGTTATGGCTGTCATCATGGGGTAATTATTCCTGAAATTTCATTACCATCGGTGCTAACCGACATTTTCTTCTAGCCGTTGATGGTATAACAGACCTCAGGGAAGCACTTCAGACGGATATTTTGTCCGATATTCACGTTCGGTCACCGTAAGTTTTCTTCACCACGGTAGGAGCTTATCGTAACACATGTTCGTTCTTCTTCTTCTTTGTAGACGACTTTGGGGGCCTCGGACTACCCTTTCGTCTTACTCTCCGTCTCTATGTCTACGTACAACGTCTCATAAATAATCCTGGTGATGCTGTAACATTCACGTCTGGTGGAGAGCAACGTGCCGCGTCTTATCGCACCCGCCGTTGTGAAGCGGGCCGGTTCAAAATACACCCGTTCGCCTACCTGTCGGGAACCTCTCGTCAGCGACGCTACACGAGCTATTAATATAACCAGGTATTTGTGCACGTTTTGAGTAATCAAGAGAAAATAACCTAACTTGAATCTAGTCGCAAATTTTACTTGTACTCGAAATAAGTTACACGCCTAACGCGGGCGCTTACGTTATTAATTTTATAATCTTTGCTGTTATTGTTTTGTGTGTAAAATAAATATTCTGTCTTTGGTCACGTAGCTGTTTAATGTTTACTTTAGAGATTGCACACGGGTAGAGTTTCTGTCGTGCTCTCCTTACGACTACCGTTAATTCGACAGTGGCGCCCAAATGCGATTCCCTTCGGGGTTCGTATTAAACATAAAAAAAAAGAATATAAGTTAAGTAGACGCCGCACCACCACTAACTGTCTTTTTCTCTGACCCGCGACGCTTACCGACGATCACCCTAGCTGTGGTATATCTATGTTAGCGGGGAGGCGGATGGTATTAACTTTATTATTATTATTTTTTGTTTTCCACCTGCTTATCTAAACTAAAATTTACAAGTGCGTTGTACTACATTTGTTGCGTGTTCTCTCTCTTTTTTTTTAACGTAACAAAAACATTTTGGCGCCCAAAATTACGCAAATTATTTGAATGTTCGAACGTACGTGACCTGAAATTTACAATCGAAACCGAATTATTCCTTTAAATATACATAGTGCGCTTTCACGATAAATTTTCAATTGAAATCGAAATTTTTCCTTGAAATAAATGCGTTTACGATTTATAAATCGAATTTGTTTCAAGAAGTAATTTGTATCGCTGTTATATGTTAATTTCTAAAGGTGGTTTGGAGTAATTACTTTATTGCTTTTAGCTTATTTAATATTTATCTTAGAACTGAACTCAGACGTTTTTAGAAATTACATAATAGTTCTTTGTAATTTAAACTTATAAGTGCGACTGCGGCAATTTGTTTTTCGAGTTAGGAAATTAACAACATTGATCACCTTAACAGTTAACTTTATCTTATATTGTATCTTATCTTACTATCTAGTTATTATTGCTTATCTTCGTGTAGCGTCATCAATATTTATCGGGTTTTTTAACTATTTATTATTTTTGCTGTGGATTGAGAATTTAAAATTTTATTGTCACTTTACCAGGTAAGTGGGATTGGTTTAAGCTTGTGGCATCGTGTACGATTAGGTTTTCAGACGGTTTGCGTCGGTGTTATCAGTTAAATTTTTTTTTTCTTTGCGCTCGTTGTTTGTTGACGCGTTTTGGGGTCTTGTTACCCACTTTTTTATCAGACAAAATGTGGAAACTTCATGTAAATTCGTTGCTCAAAACCGAGTTAATTTTTGAACTGAGTTCACGCGGTTTCGTTCCTGAAGGAAACGTTGAGTGCTTACGCAAATCAGTACGAGTGCGTTACAACTGGAGCACAACCAAACGCTACCTTTTTCTAAAGTCACCACTTTGTTTTCGGACGATGAAGCTGCAGTGAACGCGGCGATCAAAGAACTTCAAAAGGCTTTGACCAGTTTGGACGGCGATAGTTCTCCTCGTGTCTTTAAACGCGTTGTTTCTCTTTATGTTCATATCGAACGACGTTGTCTGATGATGACTTCTACCTCGGAGGACGAAACCCTGAAACAACGACAACTTACCCTGACGTTGACCAACCTGAAACAAGACCTTAATTCTAAACTTAAAGAGGAAGCCAGTCTCTTTCAACCCACGTTAACCACCTCTAGTCCTAAATCTACTAGGCGTCCGGGGCCCGGATGACACTTTGCTTTCTTCATCTGATTCGGACCCAGATCAGGACCTTGCTTCACCAATTACTTCTCAGATAACTACTTGAAGCCCTTCCCTATCGCGAAGTGGAATGTCACTTTCTCGGGAGACAGCTCAATGTCGCTTACAGACTTTTGATTAGGGTGGAGGAATTATGCGGCGCTCGAGGGGTTACTACTCGTCAACTTTTGCTGCTGCTCCGGAATTATTGACCGGAAGGCGTTACTTCTCTATAGGGTGAATCAGGATTCTTTACGCTCATGGGGAGATGTAGTTACTCTTCTAAAATCAGAATTTTTGCCGGTGGACTACGATGAACGATTGTTGACCGAAATTAAAGCTCGTACCATGGGTGCAGACGAAACCATCGGAGTGTATGTGTCGGTTATGCAGGTCTTTTCTTGAAATTAAATGAGCCTTTGCCTGAAAACAAACAATTACCTATCATTCGGCGTAACCTGACTCCTTTCTATCAAGCCGCTTTGGGGTTGACAACAGTAGACACTATCGCTCACCTGGTCACCATGGGTAGACAGTTAGAACGGAGCAAGTGGTCCATTGACAACTACAAACCTCCTCCATCGAAGAAAACCACTAAGCTGTTAGAGCCTTCACTAGCTTACGTCTCGGACTCGTTTACTTCTGAGGCACATTCCTCTAAGTTTTCTGGTAATGTTCGTACTTCGAGTGCTGGCTGTGCTACCGTATCTCGTTCTCTTGCCAAACCCACCTCCGAACGTGATCTGCTGGAACTGTAAGCGCCAGGTCATTTATCTCCTCATTGTTCTAGCCCTCAGGTAGTTCATTGCTATGGGTGCGGACAACATGGCGTGACCTTGCGCAACTGTCCGAAATGTAAACGTTCGGAAAACTAGTTAGGGAGTCTGTGGACCGAGTCGCAGATCCCACACTCGCTTATCTCGGATACTCCTTTTTGCGGCGTGGATGATCAGCAACGTGCACTATTGAACTATGTTTTGGCGAGTACTAGGAACGACGAACTCCCTTATCTGAAGGTTAACATTTTTGGGCACTCTTTTCATGGTCTGTTGGACTCAGGTGCAACGCGAACCATTTTGGAGGTGCAGGGTGGAAAATCCTTAGTCAAATGGGGTTCATTCTCTCTTCTAAGGGCCAACTTCGTGCTCAGTCGCCAATGGGGCGAAATGTCTCGTACTCGGATCCGTTACCGTTCCCATTTCAGTCGAAAATCGAACAAAGATTTTTGAAGTTCTTGTAATCCCGGAGATTGCTCATCAACTGATTCTGGGTTTTGATTTTTGGTCTCCATGAATTTTGTACCAAACTTCAGGGATGGAAATTGGGTTTTCGGGGAAGAGAATGTTAACATTTCGTCACTACAACATATCGTTGCTCATCCAAGCTTACCTTTGAACAAGCACGTGTTTTGCAAGATTTTCTTACTAATACTGTTGATACGATACCTGCTACTCTAGGCTGTACTTCACTCGTGGAACACTCTATACGATCTACGTCAGAACCAATAAAACAGCGTTATTACCCGTTATCGCCTGCTCTTCAAACCATTGCTAATCGCGAATTGGACACCATGCTGGAGTTAGGGGTGGTTGAACCATCGAAGCCCTTGGAGCTCACCGATCGTGCTGGTTAAGAAGAAGGACGACAGCTACCGTTTCTGCGTGGACTATAGAAAGGTCAACGAGGTCACCCTGAAAGATAGCTACCCATTACCTTACATTTCTTCAATTTTAGACCGCCTGAGAGATGCTCGTTATCTTTCCTCTCTGGACATACGCTCGGCCTACTGGCAAATACCCTCTCTGAGGACTCTAAAGCGATAACTGCTTTTACGGTGCCGAATCGAGGTCTCTTCCAATTCACTAGAATGCCTTTCGGTTTGCACAATTCTCCGGCGACTTTTCAACGGTTGATTGACCGAGTTTTGGGGAGCTGACTTAGAGCCTTTCTGTTTTGCGTACTTAGATGATATCATCATTGCTACTCCCACTTTCGAACGCCACCTAGAAGTGTTAGCCAAAATTTTGAACGTCTCATGGCCTCTGGTTTAACCATACGTGCGGATAAGTGCAAATTTTGTCTGCCCGAGTTACGTTATCTGGGTTATGTGGTGAACCGAGACGGCCTATTAGTAAACCCGGACAAGGTGTCCGCCATCTTGGCTATTCCTACACCAGCATCGGTCACCGACATACGTCGTTTCATTGGGATGGTTAGTTGGTATCGACGTTTTATTCCCACTTCTCTATTCTAGCTGCTCCTTTGTTTCGGTTAACGAAGAAAAACATTGGCTTTGTATGGTCGACGGAATGTCAAAGTTCTTTTCTCGCGTTGAAGGATCGTTTGGTCTCTGCACCTATTCTTACCTGCCCGAATTTCTCGCTACCCTTCACTATCCAGTCCGACGCTTCTGACTTTGGATTAGGGGCAGTTCTCAGTCAGACCATGGAAGATGGAGAAAAGGTAATATGTTATCTTAGCCGTTCCTTAACTAAGGCGGAACGCAAGTACTCCACGACCGAGAAGGCTCCTCTCGCTCTATTATGGTCCATAGAAAAGCCCGACCTTACGTGGAAGGTTCACATTTTACGGCAATTACCGACCACCATTCCCTAATTTGGCTGAGTAAGTTGCAGAATCCGTCTGGACGTCTGGCTCGGTGGGCATTAAGGTTGCAACAATACGATTTCGCTATAGTGCACCGGAAAGGTAAAGACCACGTGGTTCCTGACGCGTTATCTCGTTCTGTACCCTTACTAAATGCGACTGTTAATACTAACGACAAACCTACTTTAGATATTATCTTACCTACGACTGATCCTTGGTACAATGGTACATGGTCTCCCGACTTACTTTATCTTCGTCTAAACGTTTGTCTTCCTGGTCCGTGGTGGACGATGTCTTTATCGAAGGGTGAAATCTATAATTGGCAAACGGCCGGAATGGAAACTCGTAGTCCCATCTGAACAGCGTAAGAAAATTATTCGCGACCACCATGATCCTCCTGTGGCAGGTCATGGAGGAGTCTATAAAACCACCGCCCGTATTTTGCAGAGGTATTACTGGCCGAAACTGCGTGCGGATGTGGAAAATTTCATTCGTCGTTGCGCCATTTGCTCGAAACATAAAGTCATCCAAGCTAGTTCTCCTAGTTTTTTTCACCCCGAGCAAAACCTACTAGGGTCTGGCCAAATTCTCTGTTGCGACTTGGTGGGTCCTTTACCACGCTCGACTAAGGGACACTCGTATATTTTCGTAGTGGCTGACTGTTTTTCTAAGTTCTCGCTTTTCTTTCCTTTGCGGACAGCCACCGCGTCTGCTGTGACCACCGTTATGGAGGAACAGATTTTCTTCAGTATGGTGCACCACAATATCTGATCACGGACAACGGCGTCCAATTTCGTAGTAAGAACTTCACGAAACTATGTGACGAGTACGGTGTGAAAATTCTATTTACGGCGCGCTACCACCCTAGAGCGAATCCTGCCGAGCGGATAAATCGAGTATTGAAAACTACACTCGCCGCTTACACTAAGACTAATCACCGGCATTGGGACGTTAACCTCGCTAAGATCGGATGTGCGTTGCGAACCGCCAAACATGAGGTGATTGAATGCACCCCGTACTTTGCACTTTTCGGTAGAGAACATGTTATAAATGGGCGTTCCTTCCGTTCACTAACTACTCCTAATATTCCTGACGTGACTCCAAACGATGTAGGGACCCTCCTGCTAAGTACGAAGAAATTCGTCAACACATTCTTAAACGGTTAGCTAAAGCTTGACTTACACCGAAATCACTATAATATGCGGTGGCGTTTCGTTAAGTATCAAGTCGGAGATCAGGTTTGGAAACGGAATTTCTTCTTGTCTTCTGCCCTTAACGCGTTCAACGCGAAACTAGCACCGAAATTTAGTGGTCCTTATCGTGTAAGAACTGTTGTTTCTCCCTGGACTTACGAATTAGAGGATGCTTTAGGCAATAATCTTGGGACATGGCATATAAAAGATCTGAAGCATGCGCATACCGATTCGGATGCAAAGGACCCGCTCACTGACGAACATCCTAACAGTACCAATATATCCCTCTGCTTCCCGATGCGTAAGAAGAGACGCAAAAGACGATAATTGGGACGGACTGATCATGACCAAGACGATGGTTTGTTTTCTCTTAACTATGATTACTCGTAATTTTTCTCCTTGGATTTGACTTTACTCAACTATGACTGTATCCGGATTTGACTTTCCTCTCAATTGAGCATATTACTGGAATTGACTATTCTCTGATTTGACTCCTATCTGTTTGGCTTTGACTCTAGCTAGCAAGTTTTTTTATCTCCCTATAGGTATGATTATTATTTTGTTGCTTATGTCTGACTTCACTGAGCAAGTTATTGGTCAGTTTCTCCTCGCTCGAGGCTTACGACTTATGTCGACCGGTGACCAATACTTCAAATTTAGAAAGGATCTCCATATTCTTTTATTTTATTGTTGCTGGTGCAGTTTTAGCTCCTCGATTGGAGTGCGCCGTACTTATTATTTTTACTTGGGGTTTTCTTTTTGGGAAGGTATTGTAGGTGGATTCTTTTCCGTCTCTAAAGACGACTTTAGTAGCTCAGTGTATTCGCGTCAGATAGATCGAGATCTCTGTCTTAGGGTGGTTGGTTGGGCACGTTGGGACGGACACTATCTCGGTCAATGTACATCTAGACCTGGCTATCGTTTTGTTCATTGTGCAGCGTTTCGCATTCGAAAATTCTTTGGGGTTCTTGTGGGAGTAACACAATGCTCCAATCTCGTGAGGTGCAGCGTGCCCTCTCGAACTGTTGGGATTATTTCAGGGTGATGTTGCGAACAAGAGGTAGTAAACAGAATTTACTTTATTTATTTTCTTTTCTCTATTTTGGAGTACTTAGTTTACTTTTGTGTTGGTTATTGTCTAGAATTATTCCTCCACTGCTTTCTGTGGTGATGCTTTCCACACAGAAGAGTGGGTTTCTTTAGTTCTTTTGAATTTCCATTTCTCCAACGAGGTGGAGGGATGGTTGTTCTACCGATTTGACTTATATTTTCTTTCCTCGTCTGTTTTCTAACAACTTTCTCTTCTTTCCTTCTTGCTACAGGGTACTACTTTGGCTGGGGACTGGGGGTACTGGTGTGAGGGGTGGCGGAGCTTTTGGTTTCCTGGTAAACCTGCTCACTGCCAGACATAAACTCTTCGGGGTCGGAACGGTGGAGTGAAGGAGCTGGGCCAGAAGGTAAACCGGTTGCCCTTAACCTCCGCCAGTGGATACTTCGGTCGTAGCCTCTGTGGAACTTCATACTGTTGACTTGTTCCAGTACTTTATTTTGGATGTTTTGGGGAAAATTTTGGGATCCTTCCTTTCTTTTCTTCTAGTACTAAGGGTGGGGGTTTTCTTAGGGTTTTTAGTGGCTACCGCTATAAGGCTAGCGATCCGTTGTGGGGTTGGTTTTGTTTCTTTTAGGTCAGAAACCACAATGGCTGGGATTCTAGACCATAAGTTTGGGGTTGGGTTTCTACAATTTGGGTTTTCAAGCTTTTCTATTTCTTCTTGTGTTGTGTGGTTTGACGTATGGGCGTCGCTACTCTCGACTTACACTTATTGTGTGAGCGATGCTTGTAGGTTCAGTAGTTTTTCTGCGTTACGCAATCCGCTTTTGGCGACTTCGCTACTGATACTTCACCTCCTGGATGTTTTCTTTTTTTTTCTCTGAGAAATCTTTTTGGATTCTCGCTATTTCTGTTTTCTGGAAACATCCTTTCACGAAAGTGACTATTTGGGCATTTGTCTCTGCTCGATTGGATCGTCTTTGAACCTTTGGTTAGTTCTCGTCAAACCCTACTTGTGTCTTTTTTCCTTTGTGTTTTGCTACTACTCTGGTTCTCTCGCTGGTTACCGAGCTTCACCTCTTGCTAGGGAAATTTGTGACGGTAATATTTTGCATGCTCCCGTTTACGCGGGCTTTTCGTTGTGTCGACTTACGATAGACGGCGCCCCACTCATTGCTCCCTCTATTGCGTGTGTGTTAGCGCGCAGCCGATTTCAGATCACTTTCTTCCGGTAACTGTTGGTGGTCGAACTGGCCTGATATTTGCTGTTATGGCTGTCATCATGGGGTAATTATTCCTGAAATTTCATTACCATCGGTGCTAACCGACATTTTCTTCTAGCCGTTGATGGTATAACAGACCTCGGGGAAGCACTTCAGACGGATATTTTTGTCCGATATTCACGTTCGGTCACCGTAAGTTTTTCTTCACCACGAGTAGGAGCTTATCGTAACACATGTTCGTTCTTCTTCTTCTTTGTAGACGACTTTGGGGGGCCTCCGGACTACCTTTTCGTCTTACTCTCCGTCTCTATGTCTACGTACAACGTCTCATAAATAATCCTAGTGATGCTGTAACATTCACGTCTGGTGGAGAGCAACGTGCCGCGTCTTATCGCACCCGCCGTTGTGAAGCGGGCCGGTTCAAAATACACCCGTTCGCCTACCTGTCGGGAACCTCTCGTCAGCGACGCTACACGAGCCCTTAATATAACCAGGTATTTGTGCACGTTTTGAGTAATCAAAAGAAAAATAACCTAACTTGAATCTAGTCGCAAATTTTACTTGTACTCGAAATAAGTTACACGCCTAACGCGGAGCGCTTACGTTATTAATTTTATAATCTTTGCTGTTATTGTTTTGTGTGTAAAATAAATATTCTGTCTTTGGTCACGTAGCTGTTTAATGTTTACTTTAGAGATTGCACACGGAGTAGAGTTTCTGTCGTGCTCTCCTTACGACTACCGTTAATTCGACAGTGGCGCCCAAATGCGATTCCTTCGGGGTTCGTATTAAACATAAAAAAAAGAATATAAGTTAAGTAGACGCCGCACCACCACTAACTGTCTTTTTTCTCTGACCCGCGACGCTTACCGACGATCACCCTAGCTGTGGTATATCTATGTTAGCGGGGAGGCGGATGGTATTAACTTTATTATTATTATTTTTTTTTGTTTTCCACCTGCTTATCTAAACTAAAATTTACAAGTGCGTTGTACTACATTTGTTGCGTGTTCTCTCTCTTTTTTTTTTAACGTAACACAACGTTGGATTAATATTTCAATATCTTTCCTCCTCTCCAACTTTTTCTCATACCTCGCCGCTCTTCTTCCGTTTCGGTTCTTATTTTTCTATTTTTGCTTCCTCTTGTACTATATGTACCCTGATGTTTCCCTTTCTAATCCCAACATTCATTTCCAGTACTTCTTTGTATACCTTCTATTTCCACCTATTTCTTCCATCCCCACACCTCTGCTCCCTACATCATCACTGCTTTGACTATCCTCTCGAATAACCACCGTCTTTTTTCAAAACCTTTCCCGAATATTCTTTCCCCTATTCCACACACTTGTCCGATTATCAGATTTCCTTTTCTTTCCAATTCTCTTATTTGTTCACTATCCTTATTATCGTATTTTAGGACGTATCCTAAATACTTGTATTTGTCCACAATCTCTATTTCTTCCTCTCCCGAATGCCATGATACTTTTTTCTCCCTTTCTTCCTTTTAAATTTCCATGTTTTGTTTACGTTTGCCTCTAACTTTTTCTCTTTTAAATATTTCCTTAAAGTTTTTCTTACCCCTTCCATATCTTCTTCACTTTTTGATATTACAACTATGTCGTCCGCATACGCCAATATCCATACTTTTCTTCTTCCTACCACTATTCCTCCCCACTCGGTTTCTCTCTAATTCCTCTCCTAGATCCCCAATATATAAAGAAAATAAACACGAACTTAACGGACATCCTTGTTTCAGTCCTCTTCCCGTCTTAAACTTGTTCCCATTCTCCCTCTCAGGTAAAAATAACTCAAATTTCTATTATTTATAATTTTATAAAAAATAGTACACACGGTGGTGCTTTTGAAAACAGGTCATAGGGATTTTGCATTGTGAACTGATTTTTTTCGAATTCCTGCTCGCCCTTTCAAGTGAAAAAATGGTTTTGGTATCAAAACGCAGCTAAAATTATTGCGCATACCGCTCGCTATCAGAAATCAGCTGAATTACACCGTCTTTTTGAAAATTCCATCAATAAAAATTAGTAATTTTTGATGTTCAAGATTAATCAGTAATGCGTTGCTTAAGCAACTATGACATTCCTATGTTTTGACAATCATTAATAAAAGTCATAACACATCAGGTTTCATTTGAAAATGGTTTATTCGAACGAAGAGAGAGTTTTTATGGTGAAACTACTACACTGTCAGGCCCGGCTCAAGGCATAAGCAAACGATGCGTCGCATCGGGGCGCTTTTCTTTAAGGGGCGCCAAAACCAGAAATGAAAACGAAATTAAATACCTTCTATATGAAATATTTACTTGTTATAAAATTTGAACTGTTTGTTATCTTTTTTTAATAATGATCATCAAAAATGAGCAAAAGTAGAATTGTATTTCACTTTTAATGAATGCCAACATCAACGTTCAGTTTGACTGAAAATGCAGTTCTCACGTTCATTTTTATTCATTTATATTTTCAATGATTCATAGAAACTGACTCGTGATTTCTAGAAACATCATTTGAACTAAAGTGTGTTTATATTTCGTGGCGGGTGATTATTATGTAATATAATCCAAACCCAAACAAACTAAGATAGCACAAATATAAAGAAATGCAGACGTACAGATTCTCACAAGTTCCTTATAAGTAGTGTAGTGTTACTGAACTCTTCTTACTGTTGTGTTAAGTACCTATCGTATTTATTAAAAAAAACAACACGGATTATTTTGATGTTTGTAGTTTGAGCAGGTATTCAAAAAATTTTGCATGTCTTGTCTTATTATGTTTTGTTGTTTAAATTTTAATTTAAAATGGATGCAAAAAGAAATTGTCGGGGCGGCCAACCAAAGGAAAGCCGTAAGAGAAGAAGAAAAAGCTCATTTAAGAAACCAATTATTTAAATTTTGAAAAAAGACGAAAAGGATCAAGTAGTGCAAGAACACATCTGCAGGTGAAAATATTTTTCATCCGGAACGACAGCCGTCTGGATCAGATCTTCAAGCAGGACCATCATCTCCTGCGTCAGTCCCAAGTACAAATGACATAATCGCCGACACCAGGACCAGCAGTTTTCAATGTGTCCGATCCGGCAACATGGCCCGAATATATTAGTAACAAAATTCGTAAAATTATCATAGAACATGGACCGAAACAAGTTGAAACAACAATCATATTTGAAAGACGAAAGCGGAAGAAGCTTTAGTAATAGGTATTATAGTAGAAAACTCGCAAATGATGATATTGTCCCAAGAACCTGGTTAGTTAATTCAAAGTAGTGTAAATAAGGTTTACTGTTTTTGCTGTAAACTATTTAGTGATGAACGAGTGTAAAATTATGCGGTGAAGGTTTTTCAAAGTGGCAAAATCTTTCAAAAACGCTTAGTTCTCACGAAACATCCAAATCACATTTTAATAGTTTTATCAAGTGCCTAGCTCTACGCGGGAGTTCAGATATTATTTCTACAAATAACAATGGAATATTTTTCTGTCATTTTAGACTGCACTCAGACATCAGCCACACCGAGCAAATGACGATCATAGTAAGATTTGTTCATACAAATTAACAAAATCTTTACTGTAGAAGAACATTCATAGGACTCTACAGGGAAGGGCTTATGAGATTATCTCTTGAGGACTCTAAAGAATTAAAACTAAATTTCAACAATTTACGACAGGGGTACGATAATGGATCCAAAGAAGGCAAAAACAATGGAGTACAAAACATTTCTAAAATTTGAACCCCAGGGCGTTTTACGTCCCCTGTTCAGAACATGTAGAATCAATAATGCAATTGTTTTATGGGGCGGATCGCGTAACTGCGATCGAGTTTTTCTGTTACAAAGAGAGCCATAAGTTGCATTTTCAATATGCCTATTAAACAGTCATGTAAACCAGTATTTATTAAACATAGAATATTAACTTTACCATCAATTTATATCTATGAAATGTTAAAATTTGTAAAAAATAATATTGACAGTTTTCCATGTCAAAACAACTACCACAGCTACAACACAAGATGAATTAACTCTCTATGAATTAAACCCATACTATAAATGCAGTATTCTGTACAACAAGCTGCCAATTACAATAAGGAATATGTCTTTTAAAGTATGTCTGTTAAGTCCATACTACTACAATCTAACGCGTTTTACTCTGTTGCTGAATTCCTGCAACATGAATTTTAATTTGTATATTGACGTTTTCTATACTTGTAAATCTGGTCGTTGGAAAATAAACGTTATTATTATTATTATTATATCCATACTTTAAATTTGGTTATAAGCGATGCCGCTAAAGTTAACGCAGAAACAATAAGCTTTTTTAACACTATTCACGAATTATACAAGTTCTTTAGTGCTTCAACCAAACGATGGAATGTACTCGAAAACTATCTAACCAAAAAAACTCTTAAACCTTTATCAGCCACTAGGTGGGAATCAAGAATTGACGCCCTGGAACCACTCAGAAATGACATCGGGAATATCTTAGATGCCTTGATAAATATTTATGAAAGTACTCAGTTTGATAGCGGAACAAAACATGAAGCAAAAGCTTTCGCATTTAACTTAAAATCGTACGAGTTTGCATGCTCAGTCGTAATCTGGTATGAAGTATTAAGTAGAATAAATATAGTAAGCAAAATGCTACAAAATCCTAATATGGATTTAAGTAGCTCCCTTGATTCTTTAAAAATCTAATAACATGTATTCAGGGGTTTCGAACGGATGAACACTTTGATGTCATACTTGAATCTGCAAAACAACTAACTGAACAGTTGGAGATTCCCCCAATTTAAGGACTTCGTACTAAGAAGACGAAAAAATACCGTTTGATTATGAACACCCGGACGAAATACCAACAGATCCGAAGTATAACTTTAAAGTGTCATTTTTCCCATTTTGGACACCGCTTTAAATTCCCTTAATGAGAGATTTGAACTTTTAACAGAACACGTTTCAAAATTTGATTTCTTGTGGAGCCTTAAAAAGTCAATGACCAGGATGAAGAAAATGTTAAAAACTTTGTGAAAATCTGGAAAACGTTTTAACGGATAGAGAAGAAAAGACATTGTTGGAAGTGAATTATTCAACGAGATTCAACTTTTTAAGATATTTTAAAAATTGCAACTTTGGTAATCCGTTAGATATATTGCAATACTTGTATTCTCAGGAACTGGACACTGTTTTTGTTAATTTATTCATTGTGTTACGAATTCTCCTAACGCTCCCGGTTTCTGTAGCAACCGGTGAGAGGTCTTTTTCACGATTAAAGATAATAAAAAACTACTTAAGGTCCAGTATCTGTCAGGATAGACTAGTGGGATTATCCATGTTAGCAATTGAACACGATATTTGCAATATAATAGACAGTAGTTCCATTATAGATGAATTTGCTAGTTTAAAAGCAAGAAAAGTGCATTTGTGAAAACATTTATTTTGGTTTTTCTGAATTAGCATTATGTTTCATTACTTTCATGTTTGACATTTGGTTTTTATTTTAAATAAATGTAGGCACATTTTATTGGCAATTAAAATTAAAATCTTCTTTTTAAAATATTTGTTGGTAAATGCCAATTTGGATGGCGATGCCAGCGGCGACGCGCGTAGAGTTCAGCCGCCGTGCGGCAATCGGCATAGGCTGCATTCGCGAGTTTCAGAGGCTCCTGTGGACTCAAGTTTTAACCAGTTTGAACTAGTGAGCACTCATTTTGTTCGTTTTTTTAAAGCTCTGCAACTTTCTCAGCAACGGTATATTCCTATATATTAAGCGAAAAGAGATAAACGCGAGAAACCACAACGAATAACTTTTTTCACCATTCACATGCTAAAACTTGATAAATTTATATATATTGTTTGTAGATTAGAATGCTGAGGAGGTAAATTGTAGGGCTTTTCAAGAGCTTTTTCATTTACCCCCTACAATTCCAGAAGTTCAAAAATACAACTTAAAAATAAGCTTTTTCTTAATCCCCGCATCAACCCTCAAAAGTGCCGTTAATTTCCAATCATTTCCCGAGATAAGGCCTTTTTTTGTCTAATTTGACTGGGCTATACTATTGGGGCGCTCAAAACTTTTTGCTTCGGGGCGTCATTGATCCCAGAGCCGGCACTGACATGATCGTGATTTATTTGCCGTGAACTTTGCTAACAGGCCTATACCATCGATGTCGACCAACATACGGACTAATTTTAGCTTCATTTTGATACCAAAACCATTAACCTATGACCCGTTATCAAAAGCACCACCCTGTATAAAGCAATGAGCAGGCATTGCTTGTTATTAAGACAAAAGCTACGCATTACAAAATGAGCTGACATCGAGTGTCTTAATAACCGTTACATACGAATTGCATCCACTATTTTTTCTTAATTTTTTCTACTACAGCCATAACAATAAATAGAAACACTAATTTAATAATAGAACGCTCCTAGTTACGAATTGTAAATTCAGTAAATTTCATGTTTCACCTTTAGCCGTGATATTAGTCGGTAAGTGCAATAAGCCAAGGAATTAACTTTTCTTTACGAAATACACTAGCAAACTAAACTCTAGCAGCGGTTTACAATAATAGGTAGAAATGCAACTACACCAAGATTAACGGTTAATTGCATCCAACTCTTAGAAATGCAATAGATAGACACTTGTCTATTGCAAATATAGCCTATTCTGCATGCAGCGACTCATTTCTTAGTATACTTATCCTACTCTTTGGTAACAACTAAATACTAATTCTCTAATATTCGTTAGTACGTTAACTACGGTGTTATTTACGTAACGTAGGAATTATATTGGTTCTAAATTTGTATTGTTATTATTGTATCGTAATAAAAATTTGTATCGTAATGAATTACCTTACAGATAGTAAAATTTTAAAAATAAATTAAATAAAAAGGAGCTTATGTAATGAGTACCTCACTCAAAAAATCTTATAACAACAATTATTGACGACCACTTTTAAAGTGCCTTTCGTATCAACAATCAACACAAGAAGAATGTGAATTGCAGAAACGTTCACAACTAATACCGATAAACAAAAACTATAACCCACACACTAGCGAAGCAAAATATTTAATGTTTTTTAGTATTGAATACCGGTCACTGTCTTGGCCTCTGATAGCACCCACCACAGAGAGAAAAATACCTGTTGGTGACGTCACAAGTTGAAGTTATAAGTGCACTAAACCTCACAGACAACGTACAAACTGCCAGTTTTCATCACATAAAAAATTAATGCGAGATTGTTGTTTTAATATTATTAAAAATGTAGAAGTGTATCTATTACTACTATTAGTGTTGTGGTGTATTGAAATAGGGAATCAAATGCTTCTGTAAAGAAGTGCGAGGATGGACGAGGGTGAGTCAAGTTTTCACAACACACGAATTTTGTTAATAGGAATTTCTATTATTCTTACTGTTTTTCAACAACCTAATTTTGTCATTAATTATTCAGGTGTAAATAATTACGTGAATTAGTATAACGACACTACAACGGATACCAATCCTTCGTAAACAGGTAGCACAAGCAAGTGGAAATAGTCGTTTTGTCAAATTAATTATGGTTCTTTAAAATGTTTTCACAATCGCATTTTTAGTAAATATAACTGTTTTCTTGCACTGCTACGGCAACAAAACAGACGTACGAGTACAGAAAAAATTTTCTGTGGTACGAGGTTTTATTGTAGTTAAACTTCTGAATGCGTTGGTGGTCACAATAGTGCACATAATACCGGGTGACGGAACACCCCCGTAACTTTATAAATATAGATGAAAATTTAAAAATTAGAGTAGTAAGTATTTTCTAGGATTACTTTTGAGAAAGTTTCTTCTTTCGGTTTATGATAGATTTTAGGACTCCGTAGTAGCTACTATATAGGGTGTTCAATCAAATTAGGCTCACTACATTAAAACGCAGAGTTACAAACATGGTTGGTAGGACTTTACCTTAGCTACATCAATTTTTTCGGCGAAATATAGCTAATCCCGTAGGAAATCGACTTCTGAGTTCATCGGTGCTAAGAATTTTTGTAGGAAATGTACAGGGTGAGCCAATAAGAATGGACGCCGGCCATATCTCGGAAACAATTTATTGTATTATAAAAAAGGGACCATTAAAAAGCCCTGGAAAATATTTTTAGTTTTATAAAACGGCTGCTAGGGGCGTAACAGTTATGGCTAAATGTAAATTAGATTTTTTCTGCTTTTTGCGTATTTAGAGGGTATTCAAAATAGTTTTAATATATTCCTGAAATATTTTTGAATATTTTAAGTTTGTATCTTTTTGTTATATTTTTAAAAATAAAGAGGAGAACGCAAAGTTTTTTTTAACTTAAAAGTCGATTATTCTGAACTGCTCCAGCAGAATTTAATAAACTTCAATGCATTAGAAATTCTCCTTAGTTTATTGACTGCACTTTATTTTGTCTTATTTTATTATTACCGTTTCCGCTTCTTCTTCTTAAGAGGTTTACTAGGCAAGTATACTCTCGCTGGTTTGCCATTGCCTTGCGAGAGAGTACGGCCGAAAAATTTGATGTTTACACCGGGAATTGAACCCAAGGTGCCTGCCTAACAGCTAACGCACTTAACTGCAGAGCTACATCGCACCCGTTTCCGCTAGAGAGCGTTAAATACGTAATCAACAAATAAAACAGTTTTTTTGAAAATTCATATGTGTAAATTTTGCACGATAAAATATAGAATTAAAAGCACAAGAGGCACAACCTAATGTTAAATATCGTGTCTTATTGAGAACCCCCCACCTTTCATAAAAAAATGAAACTGTACTTGGGCGACGTCAGCTTATAAAATGCGAACTACAAATTCCACCGTCGTAAAACTGCATTTAGCCTTAATAAAATGTTATCAGCAACGGTATCAGGTTTCGATGATTTATCGCCAGCCAGTCTACGTTGTAAATAAATGCAATGATTGTAAATACTAATTTTTATTTCAGAAGTGGACTAGAAAATTAACAATTAAAATAATTCATCAAATATTTTACAACCGGTGTCCTTATAAACTGATTAACACAAGTTATAACATCATATGATACGTTATCATAAAACGTTTTTTAAGTAAATCGAAGTTCAAAGAAAAAAGTTGAAGCTATTTGAAAATCATCTAATTTTGAGGGATCATATCTCGAAGTTGTAATTATAAAACAATAAAAATTTTATATTATTCTTAAAAGTTTGCATCAAACTAAACAAAAAATCTATATAAAAAACAAATTTATTTAAAAATTTGTTAAATCTGCAGCACATTGAAAATAGGTTTAAATTTTGTAAAATTGCCCGAAAACTAGTTACAATTTCTCTTGAACGATCTAAACTTTTGTATATATTTTTTCGAAAATAGGAATTTTAAGTAAAACACGACCAAGTTGAGGTCAATCGGTTAAATACACTCAGAAAATTAAATTAAATACAACTTATGATAAAACATCATTTTATGTATTTCCATGTAATTGTGGTTATTATTTACATAAACAATTTTTTTGCTTCGGACCCAGTTGGAAAGATGAGTCTGCTGAGTATTTCTTTTGAATCGAACTTCAAGAAGAAAAAAATAACATAAATTCAGTGATTCATAAAGCGTCAATATCTATAAGACCAATAACACAATTTTTTGTCACTCGCTGACGCGGCTGTACATCTTTTATTGGAAATAAAAAAACTTTTGTCTTTGTTTTTCTTAGTATTGTTTTGCAATTACAGGTAAAATTCGAATAGCCATTGTCACAACAAAATCACAATAATTTCCAGACAAGCGCACAAATTCAGGCGCTCTTTAACGGTGACGCTTATTCAACACGCGCAAGAAAGCGACTAAAATTATTTCGCTAAAAATCGACAGTTAGGCGATCTACAAATCGGTGAGAATTGTCGCGTTACATTTTCCCCAGCAGTTGCGTTTGCCGGATCTTTAAGCCGCTTTATAATCAATGGTATTAGCTTACAAAATTATATTTTGAAACTATTATACAGTGGATATAAAAAACAAGCTGGCTATGAAACTAAACATAATCCAACATCATTTTAAATATAAAAAATAAGAATACAATGAGTTAGCCCAATAGATGGCGCTTCAAAATGAACATTTTTGCTACTCTATCTCGCGGGGCACACGTCACATTTGACAGTGGGGAAAACAAATCACAAATGAAAACACTTCGACACTTTGACAGTCCGTTGAATTCCACATCATTACGTTTTCGACCAGCGGCCTGGTATTAAACTTCTTGCATCCAATGAGTATTTGGTTCTGACCAATAATGCATGGATATGCATCTGACCATAAAGTCCGTATAAGGAAGCCAAGACCTTCCCTCCAGCTTGTTTGCAACACAATTGTATGTCATTTACAATTTTATAGTCATAGCCGGCTTGTTTTTAATACGTATCTGCCCTGAAACCTATAATAGTTTAAAACATATAACTTTGTAAGCTAATATCTAGAGTTAGAAAAAAAGCTATTAAGGTGCGTTTTCTTTGATCTTGTTAAGTTTTTAATTATCTATTTTTATCGTTGTAAAGTTTGACATATGGTTTCATTTGAATTTTCTCAAGAAAAACAGATTACATATTTAACACTCTAGCTGCAACGGTAATAAAATCAGAATAAGACAAAATAAATGCAGTCGATAAACTAAGGGGGAACGCATTCAAGTTTATTAAATTCCGTTGAACCAATTCAGAGTAATCCAGTTTTAAATTAAAACATTCCTCTAAATATGTAAAAGAAAGCGAGGTAAAAGCAGAAGAAAATTCTAATTTTTATTTAGCCATGACTGTTTAGAAACTTAAAAATATTTTCCAGAGCTTTCCACGGTCACTTTTTCTAATAATATATTTTTTTCAAATAAGCCGTTTCCGAGATATGGCCGGCGTTCATTCTTACCTACTCACCCTGTATAAAGCTTATCATGAATTTTTTAATATCATCATTTTCTACGGGAATTATTTTCTAATATGACCGATTTATTGCTATTTTCGGGCTAGCCTAAGCAAAAATAAAATAAACTAACTTAACCGAACCTAACATAATTTAAAATAAAATAATCTTTTTTTGCATCTGACCAAGAACCCCTCACTTAAAAACAGTATGTGATCACCCACTTGTTTTTATCGTCCAGATGTTTCTTCAGGTGGAGTGGCAAGAATGCCTGTAGAATTTCTTTCATCTTCGATTTTATTTGCTACTTTTTTATCATTATCGCTATGGTTTCCCTAGTTGTCTTCTGTACTTAACAGTAGTTCGGTCACGTTATCTTCTGTTATTTCTTCTCGTAGTATTTTTTCTGCCTCTTCTCTTTCTTCTTTCAATATTTTGCACTTGATGATGGTAGCATGCGTGCTGTCGTCTATTTCTTGACAGTAATTGCGTAGTCACTCTCTTTAATTAATTTCTTTAAGTATTCGTTAAACACTCCGTGCTCAGTCATCGCTTGAGGTGCATATAGGGTTCTATATTTCTTCATCTTCTTTCAGTCTATATTTTATGTTTTTCTGTTTTTTGTCTTCAAACTTTGTTTTTATAGTGGTTTATTATTATTTTACTTTCTATTTTTCTTTTTGTTTTCAGTAGTATGGTTTCTGACTTTTCTAGCGATAATTTCGGTTTTACCGTTTTTGCCATTCTTCTGATACTTTTTCCAGTATGTATTTTGTCTTTGTTATTAGTTTTCGACGCATTTTCTTTCGTGCCATTATTTGCTAGGTCGTCCGCATAAGCAATCATTTTACGTCCTCTTCTGTTTCAATGTTGAGTATGTTATCATATGGTATACTCCACAGTAGTGGACCCTAATATGGATCCTTGAGGGACTCCTGCTGCGATCTGATTTTTTCTCCTGTTTCTAGTGTTATATACATTTCGCTCAGATGGCTTTTTACGGTGTTTGTTAAATAATTACTTACCTATACCCAATTTGGTTAGTGTCTTAATTATTTGTTCCCACGATACTGAGTTGAAAGCATTCTTTCATGTCCTAATGTTGTTATTAATATCAGTTTTTGGTTTTTTAAACGCTTTTTATTTTCTTCCTGTCATATATCGTTTATGCATATGTAGTAGTGCATCTACAATGGAGTAGTATTTCTTGAATCTAAACTGATTTTGATGAGGATGTGGTTTAGCATGGTCTGGTATTTTTGTTTTAGGGCATTTATCGTTTCTGTTGTTTTTCGTTATTTGTTCCTTTGATTCTTCAATGCTTATAGATGTTTTGTTCTCCATGGTTTTCATTGCTATTTTGTCAGGCTTGTCCCCATGATCTTCTTCAGATCTTCGCACAGTTTTTCCCATTTTTTTATTTTACTTTTCTATGACCATTTTAAGGGCTTTTGTACTTCTTGAGGTTTATCTGTTGTTTTCCTTCTTAGAGTTATTGCGTTTTCTTACGCTTTGGATTTCTTCAATCCACCAGTAACCTAACCAAACATCACCCAACCTAACATAACATAAGAGTAAAGGAACATAACCTAAACCAACCTAACCTAACCTTTTACGGTTAGTTTACTATGTCCTTTAATTCACCGTTTAAGATAAGTTCGCAAATTTGTTGCCAATTTGAAAAATAATAGCAATAATCAAAAGTTTCTCGGTAAGAGGTCGTGTTGTGACCTTGCTTAACTACACAATAATAGGTATCTTTTGTTCGATGTCGTTTATGTCATCCAATCAGGGTTTACCAGCGCAGAAGTAATTTGGTTTTGTAAAACCTTTGTATCCGTTTAAAACACCTCCGATTAAAACGACAGTTCAGCTAGTTAAAAATCTTTGCTTCTACGGTAATTCTTAGTTACCCCATTCCCCTATTATCGATACACGTTTGGGAATTACCGCCTAAACCCATATTTTTCCACGGATTGATGAATAGAAATTAATTGTAGAGAAATCTTATGGTAGAAAATACTGTACCTAATTAAAAGTAATTGGTAGTAAAACAGACATTTATCGTCGATTTAACCTGAGTTGCTGTTGATATCGCGTCGTAGGTTGAATTTTGGAGGAGTTTGAGTTTCGAAGTTACTGTGATTTTGGTTGACAATAACTAAATGTGCTACGTCAGTTTCATAAATAATAAAAACAAGAGGGTAGAGCCGTCTACATGTGAAATTTTGTTGTACATTTTATTTGTATGTGTTTCGTATTTTCCCAAATTTTTATTATTTCATTTCTTGTAGGTCGAGTGAATTATTTTCATATACTATAAATAACCCAAGGTGGTACGCCGGGATTTTACATTGAAGTCTGTAGACTATCGAACGCCTTGAGAAAATTTTTTGGTTATCTACGTAAGTGCCA
Source organism: Abscondita cerata (assembly GCA_030710515.1). Classification (NCBI taxonomy): domain Eukaryota; kingdom Metazoa; phylum Arthropoda; class Insecta; order Coleoptera; family Lampyridae; genus Abscondita; species Abscondita cerata. The sequence continues at coordinate 114,396 of JALBCR010000239.1, read as the reverse complement.
TTTTGTCATTCCTTTTAGAATTGATACTTGGAATTTATATGTGGAATTTATACCTGGGGATTACACCGGGGAACATAAAGAGCATACTAGCCGAATAAATTCTTCTATTATTTTTCAATAAGAAATTCATATTGTAATACGATTTGAGTTATAACTTCCGTGATTGTGGTTTTGACCAAACATTTGTATTTGTTCTTAAATTTCTCAAACGTGTAATGAGCGTACTTATTCTTGAGACAAGACGTGATTATTTAATGGCCAATCTTACTGTTCCCCGCGCTTTAAGGAACAATTTTAAATACTGCTGTCGAATAAAGATATATCAAAACTAGTCCGTTTACGGATGATACAACCATACTGTTTCTTTTAATTTATTGGTTTAAATATTTGAAATTATCTTGCTTGCTATTTGTGTTATGTAGCTCGAATTGTTGTCTGTGACACAAAACTCCTATAAATTATAAGTTTTTTCGGTGGTAACCTCCCAATCCTGAGTCTCTATTAATTAGGACAGGCTGCTATGGAGTGAGAGGTGGCGCCCATCTGTTTCGAAGCATCTGTTCATCTCTATAATCACTTAAAATCGTTCACGACCCTTTGAGCTACAGCTAGTGGGTGATGCTTCGAAGCGATTACAAATCTTATTTAAAATAATGACTTTTCTGTTTGAAAACTGTAACAATAACTTATTTATTATAGATTTTAAATTAAAAAAAATGCAGATAATAAATTAAACGCCTTACGAAAGTTTTACTATTATAGATCAATTCCCCATCATGTTCAATTTCAAATCGTTTGAATGAAGAATAACTAACTAATTTAAAAATAAAGATATAAGTACTTGCTATTTTAAATCATATCTTTTACATTTTATTTAATGTCACGGACAGTTTTCAGATCGACATTATTTAGGGAACCTTTGTTCATGTTGTCTATGAAAAAAAAATGTTTGTAAGAATAAATAGTTCCATTTAAAAATTCAAGGCAGACCAAAAAATAACAAAAAAAAAATTTTTAAGGGTTCTACATTTAAAACAAGCTCATACACATCGATTTATATTTTATAATTCAAATTGTTTTTGCCGGCTGGCTCGAGCCAGAGCGAGTTTTAAAGAAATATCTCTCACTTCCCCAATATTCAATATCGAATTACCAGATTTTTGGCGCCACCCTCTCCCAAATTTATATAAAAGTGACTATACGAAAAGAGAGGGAAAATAGAACACTTCAAGATTGATTTGAAAATTGTTACGTCATAAAACCCTTCAATTTGAGGCGCAACAAGATTATCTGGCCGACTAGGCTCAGAAATTTGAGGGTGAGTATATAAAGAAAATTTGTCTCTCACTTACCTTTTGTTAGAGGGTAAAAGTTCATCGGGCGTCTGCAAGAAGGAAAGGAATAGTAGTATGCTTCCGGGATAGATTTACAATAATCAAAAAAATTAGGAAGTTTACAAATCCCGGACACAGTTCGTGTATAAACTACGAATTTATGAAACGTATTACATCCTACTATCTTCCAAAACTCGAACTATTCCAAAATAAAGTGTCGTAACCACCCCATAAGTGCACTTATTCATTTACCGATGTTCGAACGATTATTGTTTTTCTTTCGTTTTCACGTTAATTGTGCTCTCCGCAACCCAATACATCCAAATACTTTTATTACGTCGACCAGATTTTGTTACTTTTCACTATTTTCTTTGTTGGAGAATTTCATTAGGTATTCATTTCTGACAAGTTTTAACCATAAGCCCAGGATAGGTCTTCGACGATTCGTGAACTAATTTTTTCCGTAATAAATGTATTTTTGCGTTATTGAGAAAAATAAAGATCCACACAAGCGTTATCTGGACTAGTTCGCCATCAGCCGAGTTTCAGAAGAATTTCCATTCTTTCACGTTGAAACGTAAAACGTACAATTTTTTTTACTTTTATCAGTAGTTGAATGTTAGAAAACTGCGATATTTAAACCTTTCAGTGCGTTCAAAACCGAACTTCTCTCATTTTCAAAACTCAGAAGCGCTTTGTCTCTTCTTGAATTTTCAGACCCTTAACCAACTGATCTGAAATTATTAACAAGAAAATTCAATCTTGGCAAAACAAACCAAAACGTGTTATCTTTATAAACAGCAATAGATACCTGACGAGACCATTGAATTTCTGCAGATTGAATTTCCAAGATAAGCTATCGTGCCTCCATTTTCAAAACTATTTTAATTAGACTTAGAGTAGTCGATTATGACAATACACCAAATTGTATATTGATGGAATTTTTAGGGAGTTGGTAACTTTCTAACCGACGGGCTACGTGAATCACCCTGTACACAATAACAGAAATACATTAATATAAATGCTACGTAAAGTTGATGGTGGCAGCCAGTAAAAACATAATAAACATTTACTTTTTCGTAGTCTTAGGGTGTGAATTTTAAAGAATTGTGTCTCACTTATCGATTATTCAAGAGGGTAAAAGCTTATCTGGGGTATCAAAGTCGAGGTGCCACCCTATTTTCAAATTTACAAAAAGTACCTACGAAAAGAGGGAAAAGTAGGTGACTCCAGGACTGATTCAAAATCAAAGGCATTAAGAAACTGTCTTCTATTAATATTTTCATGCCTCGGTCATTATTGACAGTTTAGTAGGATTCAAAATCCGCCGGAACATCAAATTCTCGGCCTAGACCTAAAAACACTAAAATTTTGAATTCAAAAGACATAATTACCATTTTTTTCTATACAGGGTGTCCCGAATTAATTTTACATCCGGAAACCCTGCATCAAAACAAAATTCTAGCGAAAAGTACAATTAACATAATATGGTCGGAAAAGGGTTTCACATTCCCAAAAATATCGCTGGCCAATGAGCGCTAAGCGCGCACTTTTTGAATGCCTCTCTAGTTTGAAGGTCGATAACTGAATGGCAGCTGGTTTGCCTCATTCGACTCCGCTACGAACAGCCTATTTTAAAGGAAGCGCTATAGATGAGTGGACAGCGTGCTTGACTCTAACTGCCTTACGATGCGGGTTAGCTTCACCGATCAGCGATTACTCAGTTCTGCTTTTTTTTCTTTTTTTCCATTTTTGTTTGCTATTTATTTACTTTATCGTTTTACCGAAGATTAATGTTCATATCTTTTTTTATGGGTTTAAAGTAAATTACGTGGAGTTTCATAGTGGCCAATATGATAAAGCAATCTAGGGACATAAATGATTTTGTCATGGTTATTATTACTTGCGCTCATTGGCCAGTGATACGTTTTTTGGGAGTTGTGTGAAAACGGTACGTTTCCGACCATATGTTATTTGGACTTTGTCGCTTAGAATTTTGGATAGGCTGATGCAGGGTTTCGGATGTAAAAATAAACTCAAGGGCGCCCTGTATAACTTATTCACAAACTAACGCTGTAAACGTTAAAACAAAAAAAGTACAAATTACCTACAATTTTTACAAATCTTCTTCGATGGGCCGTTATTATGCTTGAAAATTACTACAACTATGGTGTTGAAAAGAGTACCAATAGCATAAACTTTCTTGACATTCTATATTTATCAAACAGGCTTTCGATGATTCGGAACTACTACTATTTTGTATAAAACGTTAACATGTGTCCACGGCAAATCACATTCTTATACTTTGCATTATTGAAAAATAAATCACATCCGCAACAAGGTATCATACAATCAAACTATGTAAGCGAGATTCTCAATTAACGAATTTCACATAGGCACATAGTTGCTTGACGCGGACGCTAAGTGTTCGTAACTACAAAACACAAACAGAACGTAAAATTGTTCACAAAATTGGCGTCGCGTTTTAAAGCCCCCACATTTCGGGGTTATACAAATTACATCACTGATTGATGTTACTTTTATCGGCGCCTCACAACACTAGCGTGGTAGTTTTCAGCAGAACCTTTAGCGTTAGAATTCAGTACGGAACTAATTATTATAATTTTGAAAAAATCTGAAACTGTTTGCCTCCTTAATATTTAAACCCTCAAAAACAAACCAATCTCAACGGAAATGTGTGGGTCTTATCCTTACAAAACCTAACAAAAGCACGTAGGTAAGCAGAAACTGTGCTATAATAAAAAAAAACCCTAACAACGAAACCACGTTTACTTCAAACTTTTCCATCGAATATCGACTAACAAAAAGAACTCAACTTCTACGAATTTTGTTTAGTGAGAATGTAAAAACAAATTTAAACTTGACACGGCAATGCGGTCGTACTTGCACCCGCTCTATCGAAACAAAGGAAATGGTAGCGTTAGAAACACAAATAGTATTAATTTTTTAACAAAATATAAATTTTTGTTTACGTAAACAATTTTGTCAAAGTTTCGAGTCCTTATAATAATACAAATAGTATATTGTTTTTATTAGAAGTAAAAGTTATTATTATTATGTAGTTTGTAAGTTTTACAATTAATACAACCCTTGTACTATACGACATTTAAATCTATTTCACGTTTTGTCCATAAGAAAGTAGCAAGATTTATTGGTAAATGAAATAGGCATTCAATATTGTATCTATTGCCGATGTTATACTCAACAATTGATGGCCATCATTATATGAAATCAATCTCTAAACCGCGTCATAGAGTTGCGACATTGATTACGAGGCGGTGCTGATATCGAGGTTACTATAACTTATGCTGATCAGGAGTTACCGACGTTGATTGAAGGCGAAGTTGGATGGAAGACTGACAATCACATTTATTTTTTTTTAATGATTACTATACTCACCGTATAATTAGCAATCAACGATATTGATTGGTACGGTACATGACTGTTAATTTATACTTCGGAATTACCTGAGATCGTCACCTGGAATATTATTTATCTTTTGAAATTCTCCCACAAATTACCGAAAATCATGTATCTCTAATTATAATTTTTTCAGATTTCAGTATTGATTCGGTGGAAATAACTTTAGTGATAATACATGGTTGGTTAGACATAATAGAAGCAGAAGCTGCGTTACCTATACCTTTGGATGGAAGCGAAGGTGGCTTGTGGTCAGGAAACTTCGTACCTCCACCTCCAAGGCCTCTGTTCTTAGAAGAAACAATAAGCCCAGACGGTCTAACCACTTGCGATCTGTGTTCTTGGGCTTGGAAGAATACTAAAAACATTTACATTAGATGCAGCTTTAGGTTAGACATCAATTTTACTGTTGAAGCTGAAATTTAGTTCTCTTCATTTGTAGGTACTCCGGGAAAAGTTGATAGGTCCTGACTTTAGTTATAGTTTCGTTGATATCGGCAGTTGTCGAGTGCTATTGTTATGGTTATAGCTCTTTATTGCAAAAGGTAACGCTTTTAACATTGCACACGCTCTCATTAATAAACTATTTGAATTGTTAGAATGAAGAGCGCTGTTTCAAATGGTAAGTGCATATCTTACTTCATTCTTAGCATTTCTAAAAATGTTTGGAAAGAATAAGAAGTGTCAACTCACGATAAGCTCATTGGGTTTAAATAATCTTTTAAACATTTTAATTCTTGTAAATTTTATATAAAAATTCTAAAAGCTTTTTAATTAGGTGTATGATAAATTTTGTCTGTTATATTTTGCACATCACCTATATCATATATGGGGATAATTTGTTTAAAAATAATTTATCTTTTATTATAATACGAGATGATTACATTTTACGTTTGAGTACAATTTGTTTACAAAACCTAATAAACTAATCTTTTTGCGCTTGATGTCACCCTCTTGTTACATCCTGTCAATGACCACTGCAGACGTGTATACATTCTTCATATCTCGATAATGGCAGCATTTCGTTTGTACTTCAAAGTTTTCTATTCTTGAATTTGATTCTAGGACACTTTAATTTTACCTCTTTTACTTAATGAAGTATTTATTTAGTTATTAAGTAGACAGCAACAACGAAAGCGGCAACAGTACGGCACCAACAACGGGGCAAAATTTACTTATTTATTGAGTTCACTTCATAACTTTATATTCGCAACAAATTTATTTCAGTCGCAGTTTATTTGTCTGTAAATGCTTTTTACATGACCGTTCAAAATACTCAACCGTCTTCAATCAACGACTCTCTTTAACTTCCTATCCATTATCAACCTCTATCAATTATCAACTCTCATCTCTAAATGTCCATCATCCACTGGGCCCTTTGTTCACCTCTCACCACCTTTGTCGCAACTTTCACTCAACGTCTCACTTTTGACTTTTCAAGTGTAAGTGCACTTACGGAAAAAATTAGCAATTTAGCCTTAACAACCTTCGCCACCTGCGTGCTCATCTCATTATGCAATGTTTTAATTCAAAGTTAACACATTTACAAATAATTCGTCATTGTTCATACATACCGTCAATTCAACATTTATCAACACTTACAGATAACAAGTTAATCTCTACTTAAGTATTAATCGTTATTAAATGAAAGGATTTATTGAAACAAAATATAAACCATATACTTTTTCTTAAATAAAATATCGGTCGGTCTAAAAATCGTATATAAATTAAATTACTTTATCAAACATTTGATTCGAATAAACATTTACTATAAATTTTATATTAATAAAATTCTATTTTAATTTTTTTTTATTTAAAATAAAACTTTCAGTGCAATATGTTAAAGAAAATACTTTTAGCAATAATTGATTTTAACAAAGTTTGGAAATGCTGATGTTTTTGTAATTTTATTAATAATCCAAAAATATATACCGACACGTGAATTTAGTCCTTTTTCTTTTAATTCAAAATTTATCAAAAACTAGACTGTACTACCGTTAGAAATTCACCTTAGCCTACAATTTTTTTTGGCAAAATATTACTCAAAAGTTATGATTTTTTAATTTCCAAGATTAAGTCTATGGGATTTTTTGTTAATAGATTTATTGCTATTTTCGGGCCAACGTAATCAAAATAAAATAAACTACCCAACCTAATATAACCTAAAACAAAATAACCTAACCCAATAAACTAACCTAAGCTATTTTAGTAGTTCCACAACCACAAAAGAATCGCAAAACAAACGCTTACAAGTAAAGTAAGTTCTAGACCTGGTCTGGGTGGCGGTTAACCTTTATGCAGATGCGCGGCGGGATTTTAAACAATTATCATATCGGGAAACGTGGGTACAAAAATTCCATCGTAAACAACTCCATTCATGTTGAAACAATTTAGTTTGGACGACAAAACAAGAGAAAATAATAAAATGTGTCTTGGAAAAGACAATTTCATACAGTGTGTCTACTTAAGTTGGCAAAATTGGGAAACTTTTTATTATTAATTTTACGAAAAAAAGTTATTCTTTATAAAAGTTCTGCATGTTTAAAATCTAAATTACAATCATCAGATATTAAATTTTTTCAGTCGTATACGAGTTTGACAAAAATTGTCGAAAACTGTAATTATGAAAAGTTGTTCGTAATAAAAACTTTGATTTAATATGAAATTACTTTCTTCGACTTTTTACTTTTTACTTTACTTTTTACAACTTTTACTCAAATTAACGATACCCAACATTTATCTTTTTATTTAAATGACAACACACCACTTTTTTCGTAAAATTAGTAATAAAATATATGTTACCAACTTAAGATAAAATAGAAGGAAAAACTCAAAATTACAATAATCACAACGGTACGCAAATTGCTACATTTTTTAGTAGAATAGTAGCGTTTATGCGGAATAGATTTAAGATTTCTGCGCATGCAGGTTAACATTCAGGAGATTTCGAAAATCGAGAGTGAAAGAATGTAACCATTAATAATGGAAAGCAAGAAACAGAATGCGTCTTTAGCATCTCAAAAAAATTGTGCGTATAAGAAAATAAAAAATTCATAACTTTTAAACCCTATATAAAATAAATAATTATTGCACAAATGGGGTCAGAACTTGTTTTACAATAGGATGAGCTATAAATATAAAATTGAGTATGCGTAAGAGACGCCACCTGTCGTTTAAAAAATTAGTAAAGATTCCAATATGGGAAAATAAAAATTTATAACGTTAGATTGGTTAATTAAATTTTATTTATGCGTCAGCGAAACTGGGAATGATTAACAATCACAAATGATTTGCTATGGGTAGGTATTTGGCATTTAAAAATATTGTGAAAATTTAAAGCAAAAAGTCAATTATATCAAAAAGCATTCGTTTATGACATCAAAATTGCAATTCTATACAGGCAGTTCTATTTAAATGAACGAAGTTTGTGCTGTTTCGGTGTCTGAAAAATAAGTAAGCGTAACGGAACGGTCTCTGGTGCCAGATTTTGTTCATGGACTCTTCGGACGATCGAGCGATGTCGACTATCGGGTAGCTCTAGTGGAGGTTAAAAAGTACAGTGCCCTATTCCTGCGGGGGAAACAGTTCGGAGAATTAAAATCATGAACATATAATTCAATATTTTTGTCTATATCAGCACAAAATATCTGCAGGAAAGCACCGTCAAGGAGTCGCCGGAGAAGAAGCTCGGAATGGTGGTTCTATAGGGGTGTGCGGATTGTAAAACGGTGTCGGAGGGCCAAGGGAGAAAATGCGATACGTCCACTTGTACAGATATTGAGCGACTTGCTCGAGGGTGCGAAGATGCGATTCATCAGTACGGCACACAGAACCGAATCAGTCGAGGTGCGAGGGAGACCCCAAAGTGGTATCTTTGGATATTTAGTAAAACTCACCCCTCGGACGCTTTCGTCTGGAGGATGTGAAGTAGAAGTGGGATAGATAAATGTAATCTGGGGTGTGTAGCACAGAATCAGTACTGATTATTGTGCTCCCCCTTTCTGAACTTATAGTAGGTTAAGTTCTCTGAGGAATCTCAGTACTGACCTTGGATTGAGAGGAGTAACTTCCTCCAGTTCGAGTAAACGTTTCCAAAAACAGTTCCACCTTCTGGAAAGCGTTGCTTCACATTCCGTAAGTAGGTGGATCGGGGTTTCTTTCGACGCGTAGCAGAATCTGCATGTCGAGTTAGTTGTTACGCCAATCTTAGCAAGATTTACGCCAAGTCGGCAGTGCCCGTAACAAATCAGTGAGAATTCTTAATGATTCCTGCTAACTACTAAGTAATCCTTGTGCTCTTTACCGGTTAAGTCACCTAGTAGAGCTTTGGTAAATTGACCCCAGTATTCTGAATTTTCTTTCCGTTCTTCAGCCCGGAGTACTGCTCAGCGCTGAGATGGCCGCCTGGCTATCGGACATAATATTGACATGTCTGTCGACATATCCGCGATCCAGGTTAAACTGCACGCAGTGTTTTATTGCGTGAACTTCCGCCTGAAAGGTACTGCTATACTTGCCCATGGGCTCGAAGTATTTAGTGCGGGGCCCAAATACCCCCGCACCGGTACCTTCAGCCGTCCTTGATCCGTATGTAAACCAGCAGATCTGACCATTTGGCAACTGGGGAGGAAGATCCCCGGCCACCCAGTTCTCCTTATTGCCTAGTACCGTCCGGAAGTTGGCTTCAAATAGGGGCAAACCATCATGCAATACATCCATCGCAGTATTTCAGGCTTGCAGCCCCATTTTTACCTGCAAGTCTATTGCATATTAACTGTGCCCTGGTGGCTTTGTTGGTAACATTCACCAGGTGTTCCTTCCAATTCAGTCTCTTATCTAGTGTGATACCCTGGGTATTTGACCGAGTTACTAAAGCCATCGACCGTCCCACCAACCTGGATTGGCTTAAGACCGTCGAGTTTCAATCTACGGGTGAAGGTCATCAGCGTGGTTTTACTGGGGTTATTTCCCAGACCATCGGACTGCACTAACTCTGCCAATTCCAGTCCTGTCTGTACTATGTCACAAAGGATGTTCTCATACTTGCCTTGTGCAAATATAACAATGTCGTCAGCATACCCTTGACAGGGGATCCTTTGCTAGACAAAAGACAAAGAAGATCGTCTACAAGTAGACTCCACATCAGGGGCGATAGCACTCCGCCTTGGGGGCATCCTCTGGTGGTATTCACCACAAAGGTGGAGTTTCCCAACCTTGCTTCAGGCCTTCTGGTCTTCAGAAGTTCTTCTAACTATTTGACAATAGGGAAGTCAATCTGCCTCGCCTCCATTGCATCAAGGATGGAGTTATGCGAGGCGTTGTCGAAAGCCCCTGCAATGTCTAGGAAGGCACAGACTGCTCTAATGAAGTACTCAACTTGCTCGTCAGCTGGTACAGGGCGGTCTCTGTAGATCTACCAACTCTCTACGCATGTTGAGCCCGGTGCAATGGGACCCAGGTGAGCACTGTTGTCCTTATATAGTTGTTCACCAGTTTCTCCAGCGTCTTGAGCAGAAAATCCGAGAGGCTGATAGGCCTTAGGGTTGGTGATGTCTTTCTTCCAGCCCTTGGTATAAATACCACCCTTGTCGTTCTCCAAGCCTTGGGTATATATCCCATCGCCAGACTACTCCTGAAGATCTTTATCAGGAAAGGAGTCAGTAGTTCGACACCTTTTTGCAGATGGGCAGGGCAAATCTCATCCACGCCCAGGGTTTTATACGGGCTTAGCGAGCCTATTGCCCATGAGAGCCTGGCTGGGTTACATTCCATTCCACTGCGCCTGGACGTCTTTCAGCTCTCTCATATTCTTCTGCGCAAGGCTCCTGACATCTAGGAAAGTGCGTGTGCAGAAGGAGAAGATGTTTCTTCTTTGCATAGAAGTGGGATACTTTGCGTGTGCGCACTAAAAATACGGGCCCTATCTCGTTTAGAATTCTAATTAACTAAAATTAATTCGTCAAGGGAGCTGGCAAAAACAGATCGTTACAAGTTACATTAATTTCTGTGTGTAACCGGAAATGCTGTCAATTTGAAAATATCTCTTATTAAAATGTTGTATTGTGCGAGCGCACACCTACCTTCGATTCATTTTACGAATTCCATGTACTCTGCATTCATATTGATTAGTCAACTGATGAATGTTAATGCAAGTGCTGAGGCCAATTATTGTTCATTCGTAGCATGCTGGCTTTTGGTAGTTTTATAATAATAAAACCGAACAGGTACTTGAAGATCAAAGCTTACATTTGTCGCCTCAAACACTTTTTTTGATATAGGGGTTCAACATCATTGGCGCGCATACTTGTAATTCTTTAAAGAAAAAATTGTAGGCCACTGAAATATTCCAAATAAAAAATAATTTCGTTCAATTTTTTTCGTATAGGGCACTGTTTTATGCAAAAAAATAAAACATCTTAACGCGTATTTTTCATTTCTTTAATCATTAACAAGAACTATCTAATAGTAAATATTAAATTTAAACCAGAACAATAACAGAAAAACACCATTCGAAAAAGCCAGAAGACATTTTTGTCACAAATTGAACGAGAAATTCAGAAATGATTTTAATTTGAAATTCAAATCTCAGTGGTGTACCACTTTTACTTTAAAAAGTTGAAATCATTACACATATGCGCGCAGTGATCATGATCAACATAAAATTCTTATATCAAAAAATGCTCATGTGGTATTATTCCATTACGCCAGTTGTCAGTTCCATATTTTGGTTTAAATTGTTCGCCTCTTCACAGGTACAAACAGTGACATATTAAATGATCCTCTTTAAAACAATGAACAATACACTAATCGTTTTGGTCTGGTTCTTTTTCTACGTTTTAAAGTTGAAAATGTCAATTCAAATCATAATTGTTACCAGAAAGGAATATCTTCTCAGTGGATTAGTACAATATTATAGAATGTTATCATTAAGGTAGTTAGAGGAAAACCTAAATAATGTTGAAATGAAAATTACGTTAAAATCGATACTTGGTGACAAAAAGAAATAATCTAGAAAAGCATTAATTTATTCAAACGTTTATTTCTTAAAGTGGACAAGTTATCACCATATATGGTCTAAAAAAATACGCCACAAAGCTATTGAGAATTTTTGTTGTGATTTTTGATTTTTTGATACGTTAGCAAAACGTTCTTGAATTTTTTTTGAAGGACGGTTAATTCAACTTTGGAGTATAAATTAATATGCTGGTCTTTATTTTATATATTTTGAGTTAATAAATTACAAGCTGAACTAGTTCCCATAGTATAGTGTTAGCGAAAATTTTCACAATTTCAATGTCAATTTCCATCCAACGATTTGTAATGCAATTTTAAATTAATGTTTTTGTGTTTTGGGTATTTTATTTTGGTTTCACAATGCTCATTTAATTTCGACAGTACTATGGTTGTCTCTAATTATTTTAGAGATTTCTTAATGGTTAGTCATTGTTATCAGGTATGAATTTCTCCTCGGGCGATTTCTGACACATTACACAATGACTAACCATTCTCCTCCTAAGATAATTAAAGATTTGATTTAATTTGAAGTACTGCCAAAATGAAATGAACATTATAAAAACTACAATAAAATACCCAAAACACAAACAATTTAAAATTACAAAGATCATTCCAAATTGTTGGGTAGAGAATGATATTTAAATTTGTGAAAATTTTCAAGTTTGGGTTAGTTAAAGGTTCTACCCACATCCTTTTCTTGGGAAATTACGATAGTATTTAATTCATTTTCATTCTCCTCTAGAAGTAGTACAGTAATCTAATGTTTCCCGGAAAGGGTACGAGTGAGAACTTTAACTAACCGACATTTTAAAAGGAATAATCCAGTATAAGGATAAACTTAAGCTAAAGAGGAATACGTACTAGCATTTTAATGCGTCGAATGGTCTTGAAGTACCTATAAAATCAGTTCAAATTTTCAACTTATTAGCAATTTTTTTATTTAAATTGGATGTATGTATTTATTTTTTTTGTTCTTATACAAAAAAAATTCACGCTTCTTTCCCTATTAAAACCCTCACTCTATAAAATAACTTTAATTTTTCTGTCTTTTCCAATCCTCCTCTCTATCACCGCCTTCATCCAATTCACTCCTCCTCCTTCCCCCCAATAATACCTCATCTTCCCTTTCTTCCTCCCTTAATTCCCCACCTCTTCTCTTAGATGCCTTATATTTTCCCACCTCTCTCCACACAACCTACATCGCCCCTTGTCATCTTCTATCCAATATTAGTTTTCGTTCTCCTCTTTACCACACCTAAACCTTGCAATTATTTTTTAAACTTAAACTTTTTCCTTCTAAAATATATTTTGATAATTCTTCTGTAACTAGTCGAATATATTTTTTCGTTGTATCGGCTTTCTCTTATTTTTTGTTCTTCTTTCTTGTATCTGTGTGCCTCTATCTCGTGAAGCGGTTACTTAAGGAAAATAAATGTCAATAAAATTCGATTTAAAAAAAGGAGAAATTGTATTATTGGTACACAACGTAAACCAACGTCAAATTCAGAATTGATTTTCCGGAAAATCGGAAAATTGTTATTTTTTTCATTTTCCTTTTAACTTTTCACTGCTTCAACCAAAACGTCAGCTTTTTGAAATTCGATGATATTTCATCGAGAAAAAGCCATTTACAAAAAGCTGACGATACAATTGCCCATGCACATTGTAATAAGAATTGTATGGGCCTAAACGGTTGGGTCTGGATAAAAACGTCAGCTTTTTTTGGCTTCGGTCACTAAACCATACCTTAGAAACCTGTCTGCAAAAAAAAGTTGACGTACAATTTGAAAAATATATTGCATCCAATATTGTATGGGGCCAAATTTAACATTGAACTTTTTTGGGCCTCATGTCGCGGATCTGCACGTTTCATAGCATTCTACACCTAAGATCTGAAAAACTGACATACAAGTTTCCCGACACATTATGTCCCACGGACTATTAAGTTTTACTTCAAACATTTAAAATTGAAAGCTGTTTTAATGGTACTTAATAGTGCATGTTGAGCGATGGCGCACTTTTAGTACGTATTTCTCTTAATCCTTAATGTAAAAGAAAACAGTGTAAATATCGAGAACGAGGGAGAGACCGTCGAATAAAGGTTTTTCGGTGTACTCATACTCTACACGGGCAAGGTTGCGTTTTTCAGAGAGGTAGCGATTTTTTCGTAACCGCTGTGTGATAGTTTGTCCATTCCAAATTAATGCTTTTCCCGAAATTTCCTTTTGTCAACGATTTTAACATTAATATTCATTTCAACTTTATTGACGTTACCTTAACGATAACATTCTATAAATGCTACTAATGGCCTGAGCGGAAATACCTTTTCTGATAAAAATATAATTTGATCTCGACATTTGCAACTTTAAAACGTATTGATGTATTGTTGGTTGCTTTAAAGATTTAATATGTCACTGTTTGTAAGTACATTTGATCATGATTTCCTTGCAAGATTCCAGCCTCCGTCTAAACGTAAACCATTTCGGGAAATAATTATACAGTTGTCAGATCTGTGAATCTGAACCTTTTTTGTTACGGTAAATGCTTATCATTGAATTATGTGCGTTACGCTACATTTTTATTGAAACATACCATTTTCTATTCCTTTTAGTTTCTTCATTAAGAAAGGAATTTTTGCCGCATAGCGTGGTTGAAATGTACCTGCTTCTTTTTCTGTGGTGTACAATGACAAAATGTATATGTTGCCACAGATACTCCCGGAGCCAGTGTTGAAGGATTTATCACGATGCAGGATCAACATGCGTTGAAGGTTGCGTTATTTATGCGGAACAAATTCATTGTTTTCGCCTTTCGCAAGGTTGCTTTCAGGACTTAATCATCAATGTTAAAAAACTTAAGCTATTTCTAAGTTCCTTAAGTCTTTGATGAATTTTATGTTGTCGCCACACGCTCTTTTATTTTAAGGACGTAAACTCTAGAAAATTTACTTTAGTACGCATTAACCCATTAGTGCATAAAGTTTATCTGTGCTAATTTTAAAATAAAAAACAAATAAATCTTTTATTTTTAATCAAAATTAAAAGATAATTTAACAAAAAAATTTTTGTTTGACATTTCTCCAGAAAAATGTGCCCGTTTTAACGGACACTATGCATACATTCCGATAATAAAGTTTATTTAAAGAAAACTAAAAACTATTTTGTATGATATATTTTAAAACACTGCTTTGGATGGAGTGCACAGTTGCATTTCTCACATATAAAATGTGATTTTTACCACAAAGTTTGCATCTGCGTTCGGTTTCGTTGTACACTATCAGATGGTTCCGTTCATCGTAACGTATATTCTCGCTAGGTGGTCGGACCAACTTTCCTCTTGGTGATGGTGTCCCGTATGTTGTTAGTAAATCAAGGCACTAGACCTTCTGAAGATCAAAAGACTTGACGCTAAATTATCATTTTGTCGAATCTTCCTCATAAGAAGCCAAGCGTTTGAAATACAAACATCTAACAAATAGACAAAAATAGGCCACCACCATTATCTCTGTCTCATTCGGGTGCGATAAGTTGCTACTGTTTGGTCCATTTGTCTACTCCTCCCATTCCCCTGTTGTAATGGGCTATCGGTTTTGGTTGGACAACAGCAATCTTAGCCCTACTGTCGCGCGAATATCTGTTACAGGTTCCTTCTTCAACTGGATCATAATTAGTTATGCATGTAACTGTTTTATTATCTTTCCACCTCATTAGTGATATTTTATTATCAGTATCTGTTCGATAATCATAGCTACCCCGTGGCTTTTTATCCATTGTTTTGACATCGGTTAGAGGACATTTGCTAGTTGGTGAATCTTGAATGGTTCCTGTTGCACAATACCCTTTTTCTGAAAGATGTTTGAAAAGATCACTCGATGAAAATAATTATCAAAAAAATCTTGAATCCTTTATGAGGAA
The DNA here is from genome assembly GCA_030710515.1 of Abscondita cerata. NCBI lineage: Eukaryota > Metazoa > Arthropoda > Insecta > Coleoptera > Lampyridae > Abscondita > Abscondita cerata. The sequence continues at coordinate 98,693 of JALBCR010000239.1, read as the reverse complement.
TTTTTGCTGCACTGATAAGTGAAACCACCGTATCACCTCATATGCCAAAAACTTTGTTGTCATTATTACCTTTTCCAGTGTATATATCAAAAGCTAGCAAGTACCCAAACTCGTGCAACAAGCCCAATTTTGAAACCTAATCTTATCGGCTTTCCTCTAATATACTGCTTAGCATAATGCTTTCCATAATAGGGTATCATGCTTTCATCTATAGATATATTTTCGTCACATCCACCGTGGAGTTTAAATTTTGATTTAGGTGGGTTATCAGTGGCCTTAGCTTGAATAAGCGATCTGCATTATCATGCTTACTATTATCATTTAGGTGAAAGTTTCGTAGAATTTCTTCAAACCTGTTTAGCCAAATACTGTTTTGTAATACAACAGGTATATCTGGAGAATTCGACCAAAAAAGTCTTTTATTTGGATATTTAGAATATCCAGAAAACAATAGAGCTCCAATAAAAACGTTCCTTTCGTCCAGTGTCATATTCAAAATTCTATTTTTCTGTCCGGCATATAAATTGGTTTGCTCTATAAAGTATCAGTGAAAAATAATTTTAAAAAATCAAGAGGTGTTTTACATGCCTTCGCTGCCTCTGATGGAGGAACTTCTTCGCAGTTTACATTCATACTGAATGATGGTTTGCTGTGTGACCAGGTATAATTTGTTTTACTCTTCTTTTGATTTACCTTTTTTTGGGGTTGACTCTTGCTTGTTTCGATAGGGGCTCTTCGTCACTGGAATCCCAATGGGAACAAGAGGGTGTGGGTTCTTCAGCCGTAGCTTTAGCAGTCTTTCTTGTTTTGACTTCACAAGTAGTTTTAAGCATTTTCGGACCGAGGCAATTGAGATCTGCAACATGTTCGTCGTCACTCAAATCCTCGTCGATATAGGTATCATTGCCATCTTCTGGAGGAATGGCATATATATCAAGTGGAGCATCAATATCATTTTCGTCTAACGCTTGTAGACAAATTAGTTAGCACAGTTAATTGCGTAAACCATAAACTTTTAAAAATATGATGTTTATAATATTGCAAAAAATATTTTAGACAGAAAAATTTATTTATAACTTACCCGTTACCCCTGCGGGTGTAAAGTGATGGGTCCATTTTGAAGAAAATCGTTCTATAATTACACATAAATCGTAATAAAGGCATACACTATTTTTTTGTATTCAAACACATATCAGAGTAAACACTCGTGCAACTGTATATTTGTAGGTTATGTTTATTAAAGTGCACGCGACCGTTAAATTAGCGTTTGTTTAAACGGACCATATGCACTAATGGGTTAAGCCCAAATATATCCTACAAAAATTAGGTAGATAGCGTAACGAAGAAATATAGGAGTCTGTGACACCCGAACTTCCGAGAACGACAGAGTGTTATTTTTGTACTGACTTTCATGGTAACAAGATGCATATTGTATAGAGTTTGTAATAAAACCAAACGTATTTCTTATAGAGGGTGGCCTACAAAATCAAACACTTTGCATTGTCGTAATTGCATAATAAAGGTTTCCTCACCAAACAAAGAAAACACGTGGTCAAAATATTTATAGCCTGCCGTTAAATAAAATATATAGGGTGGGCCACGGAAAACGAAACGAACCGTTTTACACTTTCAACAAAAAACGATCGGACATCTTCCGAAGACAAAGTTGATCCCAAAATATCAACAGGGTGGCCTCGGCAGCTTCAATTTCGAAAATCTTAAATGGCATGATCGGTCGACAGGTATCTCATATGAAAGCCCTTTTAATTTTCTATACAGTTATGTGCATCTTATATCCGTACTCAACCGTGAGTACTGGGTTATTTTGTTTTAAATATGTTCTTGTTGTGAAGTGTCTGTATTTCTCATTCATCCCAACTCCCAATCAAAATTTCAGTTAAAATTATATGTTACCTGCTAAAATTGTAACACACCATAGAACGCGGACATGATGTGCTTTTTTAGGGAATTTAATTCGCAGAGGTTGTATACTCACGAAAATATAATATTGATAAGTTTGCAAGGCCTTTGTGAAAGGCGTTCTTTTTCTGTAAAAAACTAAAACAAAAAAAATCTTGTACCTTCAAACCTTTTTTGTCTCATACGTACCTATTTAAGAAATATAGATTGATGTGAAAAATGAGCAGACATTATCGACAAACTAAACTCGACAACGATACGTTGTCGAGTTTCTTTAAATTTTTAGGATTCCTTTTAACAATAAACTAATAGTTTTATCTTCAGATATAGCGAACGCAATAGAAATTAACGTACAACCAATCGAGGCAGTATCTGATGATAAAGCAACGTGTCCGTCTCTTCCTAGAAATAACGAAAGAACATCTATATGGTTTCGTATATTTAAAAAATCGTCGCCAGCGGCGCCATCGCAACTAAACACACCGCCGACATTGACAAACGAAAACCACTACACACACATGGATGACGCATATAACGTAGCAGACGAAGCGTTGTATGCTGAATTAGATCAATATAGCAACAGTCCCGCGTATCAAAATTCGGGATACGCTGATCCAGATGTGCCTACATCGAGCGCGCCCAGCAGTGCATACTACTCCGATTTATCTGTAAATACGGCTAACGATCGTACATACGAAATTATTGGATTGGCTAACACGACGCCAGTTTGGGACTCATCAGATCCTCTGCAAAGAGTTAAACTAAGTGCTATTAATGAAACAGCAACTGTTCCTTCGGACTATGTATAAATTTTGTTTCTGTTTTATTAATGTTAACATTTTGTTATTTTAAATGTAATTAATGTGCCTGTATGAGTGTGATAGACAACTTTATTTTAAATAAATTGGCATAAAATGTCGGATACATTTATAAACACGTTAGAATATAATGAAAGTTTATTATCAGTCACAAATAAATAAATATCTATACAAACTGCGTGTGTGAAAAACACAGCAAAGATTTTTTTCAATACAATAACAAACAAAGTAAGCACATATTAGGCCAAAGATTTAATTTAGCCGTTCCCCAGATATTTAATATTACATGTATACGCAAGTTTAACTTAAAACATTTATAAAACAACTTAAAACAATGTCTAAAATTTACTGTTATTCCACGTTTAGGTTTTAAGTAAAAAAAAAACCCAGATTGCGAATACTGTGACCAACTTTAGTTTTGAGATTGAAATCAGTTAAAGAATTTTTTTAATAAGGACAGTAATACTGATTCATACTTCTTTGGTAGTTTTTTTAAGAGGGCGATTGCCCTGAAATACTGATAAAACAAACTTTTCATTTTATTTATGGTATTAAAAATTCAATGGAACAATATCTAAACTCAACAACAAAAACGATCAATAAAATGGGTATAAATTTATGCATTTACTATGGGACGAGTATTGTGGAATAGTTAGTATTTACTACATATAAACATAAAAAATAAGAATAGTAAGTGAAACAATACCACATACTTTTATAGCAACATTGAATCCTGGGGTCAATTATATTAGGTAACAAAAAAAAAACAAACGTTTAAGATAAATACAAAAAACCCAGTCCATGTAAGCTACTGGTACAAATAGTTTTGCTATTAACTGATGCTGCAGTAGATCCATGACTGATACCAATTTTTAATATGTCCATGTCAGTCCCCGCATCCTTCATCCGATTTACCCGGGGAAAAGTCTAAATATATTTTTAAAGCCCGTTCTCTTCTAGGCGAGTGCGACTTTGTTGTAAATTTTCCTAATCTGGCGTTTTCTCGCTGGTTGATCTCTTTCTTTTCTTCGACGTTATTTCTTTTAATGGTTCTCGGTTATCTCTACAAGAACAAAAGAAACATATTTTATTATCACATTCAAGGAATATGTGGCCGTATAGGGTTGCTAGTTTCTGATAATAGACAGTAGCACCGATAGAGGGTAAGCAGTTGTAACTGTGCTTTTGTAACCACTGGCTAATTCACACCGGAGAATTGCGTGTTAACTTTATTTTAATCGTCAGACGTACAACTCGTTACCTCAAATAGTACACTCTACATAATGCAGTTTTAAATTTAGTGTCTAATTAAGGATGTTAAGTTCATTATTAAATAAAAAATCAAATCATCTATATTTAAGTAGCAAAAATAAAGTTAAAATCATATAAGGTTGCGTATTAATTCATTTTCATAAACGTATGTTGACGTTAGTATGATCTTTTTATACAGGATTATGTATTACCGATAACATGTAATTATAGTATGTACAGGTTGTCCTGTTTTCGACACTTTTGCAGGGTATCTCTGTTATTATTGCAGTGAGTTTTGTTTCGCGAACCTGTGTCACTTTTTTGTTAAACAAACGATGGCGCAGACAGATTGATCATCGCCTCTTCGTTTTGAAATACAGAGTGAAGTTGAAAGTGTGCACGACACCCTCTGTAATTCAGGTATCTGATAAGTTATCGACTAAAAACGGAATTTACATTTTTATGTAGAATCATGACGTGCTTAGTTTTTCTAGTTGTCCCCATTTTTGACAAGTTGAGATTTTTAAATGGGACACTCTGTAGTCAATTTGTTATTCATTCCACTCATTAAGAGCTTCCAGAAATGTTAATAGTCGGCACTTTATACCCAATCGAAGGTTAGAAACTCCTTTTTTTAAATAAGTTTAGAAACTAAAAGCCAAACAGATTTATTCTTATTAAACTTATAGTAAAAACCAATAACCAATAACGCGTATATATATTTATAGGTCACCCCATAATAATTTTAAATTGAACTTGAACAAAATTTCGCAAAAGTGCCAATTTTGCATTAGGAAAATGGCAACCATTTTGAACAACACCTATAAATATATATATATACGCGTTATTGGTTATTGGTTTTTACTATAAGTTTAATAAAAATAAATCTGTTTGGCTTTTAGTTTCTAGGCTTATTTAAAAAAAAGGGAGATTCTAACCTTCGATTGGGAACAAAGTACCGACTATTATAAATTTCTGGAAAGCTCTTAATGAGTGGAATGTAAATACAAATTGACATACAGGGTGTCCCATTTAAAAATCTCAACTTTGGTAACTTTCTCAAAAATGGGGACAACTAGAAAAAAACTAAGCACGTCACTGGATTCTACATAAAAAAAATTGTAAGATTCCGTTTTTACCTAGTCGATAACTTATCAGATACCTGAATTACAGAGGGTGTCTGAAAATGACACACTTTTCAATTTCACTCTGTATTTCAAAACGAAGAGGGCCATAATAAATCTGTCTGCGCTATCGTTTGTTTTACAAAAAAGTGACACAGGTTCGCGAAAACCCCAAAACTCGAACTGCAATAATAACGGAGATACCCTGCAAAGTGTCGAAAACAGGACACCCTGTACATTTAATCAGATGGCGCTCATTTTACTTAATTTCCTGTATTAATTTCTATGAATTATGTAGTTATAAACGTCCATTGTTTGAATTCTTGAAAACTCCAGAAGGATGTTGGGTAAAAAACGAACAGACAAACACTTGACAAACAAATTTAAAACTCTTCCCGCTGTAATCCGAGCTGCAGAAGAAAATGACACCCACAAAGTACTAGAAGTACCCTTTCAGATAAGTCTACCAATAAAAAATTTCAGTGTGAACCAAGTAAGAAAAGCTTAAGCCCCAAAAAGGCCCTGAGTTATGACCTGATCACAGGAGGAGTGTTAAGAGATAAAGGAATAAAATTTATTACCGTATTATTTGGTCTCGGCTATTATCATGAACCAATGGAAAGTCGCACAGATAATAGTTATTTCAAAACGTGCCAGTACTGTAGAGAGTCTTTAAGAAACTATTCCTTAAGAGAATGCAACCAATGCGAGACAATCTCAGTGCAATCTTCAATAATTTGTATGTCTTTAAAATTTTGAAAGCATGCGGCATGCTTAACTTTATTTCTGTCATACTGGGAAATGGTATTGCACATTATAGTGTTTCATACATAATTAGAACCATGTCAATAAAATAATTCTTGCACAAAACAGAGCTAACTTGAAATAGTATAGCTAACGTGACAAAAGTTAGAGTGCACTTCATTTTAATGAAATTAAAATAACACGTTCTTTAATTGTTAAGCGGTGAAGACGTTTATCTTTATACACTAATTTCAATGCTTTAAATTATAAAACTTAAAATATCAAAATTTTGTAACCCAGTAAAACTATTTAAATTTGTTTCTGTCATTATTAAATCGCATATGGTTAATTTTCTAGGAGTATTCCCTTGCACACAAACATCTTTAAAACTTTTTGGGACTTCATCTTCATGTTGATTAAATAGGGTTAATAAACTTTCTGCTACAGTAACTTCATCAGGAGTAGGTACATCTGGCTCATTTGATTTAGACATTTTCAAAAGAAAGTTATAAAAGAATCCAAATTCCAGTCAAGATACTTAAATATTAACAAAACAATCCGGTATGTAGTAGTTCCACATATAACCGACTGATGGCACTTTGGCTAACATAAATTATCTATTGTTCGAATTGTGATTTGTTTAGTCACGACAATGAACATCACTACGCCCAAGAAAATTCGCAGCCTCTTTTAGATTCAACGTGTTTTGTGGAATATTGAGCAATTGTTTTATCGGCCCTGTAACTTTCAATGATCATATTGTTCGTTTAACGAAAAGTTCGCCATTGAAAAATTTCTTCTGTTCAATCACTAATAATACTGGTTTCAAGTAATCACCAGTGTCAAACATGTGAAGTGACAAATCATTGAAAGCAGAAAAAATAGTAGAAGTTATTTATGAAAAAATCAAAATTTTAAATAAGAAAGTTGCTATCAATATCTCCAAAAACATTCTTGGGATAATCATTTTGAAAATTTGTCTTCATTAGTGAAAAAACTTTTGCACGAACTTTTTTTTTAGTAACTGTCTTAATAAGTGAAATGACATTTTTCGGTTTTTATTGCAGATATCTTCGGAACCGATCGGAATGTTTTATCCTAGTTAACGGTATCTCTATGGGCATGAAAAGCTGCACAATATTGCCCATTTAACGAAATCTTAATTAATAACAAAGATACCATACAATACTACTCAGATTGGGACACATTGTGTAACCAAAGAGTATATAATTGAGGTCTCAAAGTATTGGATTCAATAGTAGTCGTGTATTGTGTGTTGCCTAGCAATGAATTTACAATTTTAGTAGAACCTAAATACAGCGCACAGAAGCAAACATGAGACCCGGAAAATATGCCAACTAAATTTAAAAATTGATAGTGGGAATGCAATTCACCAATCACAATACAAATTGCTGTAGCGGTATACTCGCCGACGAAAGTTTGTTTGCTGTTGTTTTCGCTGCTCACGAGCTTGTTATTTCCTTCGTTCGCTTCTTATTAGTTTCTCTGAGTGTACTAACTTAGAGCACAGCGACATTGTAACCGCCCACCAGGTCGCATGTTTGCTTCTGTTAACAATAATTACAATTAAATAAAATCTAATGATTGTTTTATTTTAAAATCAACGGAATCCAGAAAATCATGCAATAATCCAAACAAATTACTGAACAGGACATGAGTACCTGTCTATAAATCACAAGAATCTTTTGTTGTGATATTTTCTTAATGCCAATACAATAAACACCCTGGGCGCTAGAATCGGACAGTTTTATGACTCTGTCTCGAAAGCGAACACCGAACTCTCTTTAACCTGCCATTAACTTCCAAACACCTAATATCTATGCGAGTTAGAAGATTTAAAAGTACACCTATTCCTTTATTATGTAAAATTAAGTGACAACCGGGTTCTACAAGGTGTCAAATTATTAGGAATTATATAAGAAGTATAAATGTGTGCAAAATAAGAATAGCATTAATTTTCGAAACTGATAAGAATTTTCTAAAAATTCTTTCGGATCCTGTTTGAGATCGAAAATACGAATCTGTTCAATTTTTCTGAATTGCCAAGAATGGCTAAGGCGAAAATTACGTAGAAAAAACCGAAAAAATCAACCCCCAACTTTTAGTAATTAGAAAATAGTAAACTGCTTTTTACAATAGAAACAATTTTATGAATTCTACCTAAGTTATTTAAAGCGCGGTCATGTTGTGAATGAAACAACCAAATTCTACAGCAAACAAAAGCAACAATACTGTTTTGTAAAATTGCAATATAATACATTACTAAATAAACAAACGGTATCAAACAAAACGGTCTCCCTTCGAACATATAATGATTATGTGGCAACGCTGTGTCTACTACAACGAAGAAATCTGTTGAAAACGGTTCAATTCTAGAATTAATTAGTTTGATTAGTCGGATACTAGGGGTCGATACTAGCGCCCCAAAGCGACCGACTAACTTTGAGGTATACGATTTTTAAAACGGACATTGCTTCTCTTCCCTAATTATATACTCTTTGGTGTTACTAACCTAGTTGACTTAGAAATTTGCTATTTCAAACTATAGTGCAATATTTACATTATTTAAATGTAATCATAAAAAAAACTTACCTATACAAGAAGACACTGCCATCTTGATAAATGTGTAACGGCCAATTTTCGGTAATATTGACGTTAACATTCCACTCCAACTCATTTTGAATCTCTAGTACGTTCACATCACAAGGGAAAGAACCTTTCAAGTTGACGACGTCAATAAACTCTTTGGGTACGTCGGACTCTTCCGACAACTTCCTTTTCAGTTCATCCATTATGGGCACATTTAAAACGACTTCGTGGAACGGGGTTAAAGTTAACGTAGACGGACACCACCTTTTTACAAACAAACATAATTGATTACTATTCGTAACCATTTCCCCTTCACCTAAGTCTTGCAAGAATATTTCAAAGTTGTTAGTTAACGTAATATCGTCGACAAACTTTTGATCGTCTAAATACACTTTACACGGATTTTTCCAATTCTTTAAACGTAATCGGCTCTTATTGTAAGCTATGTCCATCATATGTTGTTTTTTTGCGGCTAATAAAATCTCTTTTTTTACTTGTCCAACCGTTTGACCTTTCGCAATGATCCAATCAAACAAAAAAGTAAACGGTTCGCTATTTTCTGGCGTTAAATGAAATATTTTACCAGAATATTCGTCTTTCCTAAGGACCCGACCAAGTTTGATTGTTAATTTATCTCCGTCTTTTATACAGCCTAACGTATCAGTCAAACGCGACCACTCCAGATCGTGCGGGTATTGTCTGTAAACTTTAAAGTACTCCATAGATACCCCAACAAACGATTCCAAATTCTTTTTCAGTTTGGCCAAATTCATTCTTTTATCAACTAAAACTCGACAACATCTGTGCGTGTCCGAATCGTTGAAGGTATCGGAACTGCCGTTAGACAAGATTGTGCCTTTAAAATAGTAAAACGGTGATTTCGTTGGTTGAACTTCAGGTACGTCGTCATCCCAGTTCATTTCTTCTGAAGGAAGTCTGAACACATCGTGATTATATGTATCTTCTGCTGGGTCCGATGGTGAAGCCATGTGTTGATCTGCTGGTGAATTTGAGTGACTTGAGAGCAGAGCCAAGCATTCACCTACAAACGTAAATCAATTTATCGATATTTTAAAAAAAAATTTGTATCACCTGGAGCATCTCCAACAAGCGTGCGGTCGCTATCACTTAAACTACTGTCTTCGCTGTTGCTGTGATCACCGACAACTTCACTTATCGTAGGTCCAGGTTGTGGTGACGTTCTCAATCGATATCCGGAATTAAATTCGTTCTTATCTAAATTTTGATTGAAATCTAACGGAGGTATAGATAAAGATTCGAGTGTCGCTAAAAAAAATATTTTCAATGCTCAATTCGTTCGATTATTTCAACGTACCGGCGTCGGTATCTGGGAAGACAACATCTATAGTGACGATATGTACATAGCGATCTATTATTTTATTCAATTTAGAGATAGAAAAAGGTTTATCGGGATCATCGTCTAAAGAATTAGATACATATAATTTATACCCGTTACAACTTGGATCAAATCTCATTTTTTCCCGATCGTCCTCCAAATAATGTGGTTCATTGCTGTAAGTTTCTTGAACCACCTGAAATGAAAACACCACGTAACGCAACACAGATCTCGATAAGTTTGTATTAAGTAAAAATTAAAAGTTCACAGAGAGAGAGAGAGACACCAAATGCGTATGGAAGGAGAAACGGAAACGAAAAATGCAAAATTGCCCCAACAACTTTGTTTACTAACTAGATTACCCTCAAGCTCCTAGGAGCCTCACGAACGAAGTAACACTGTTTCCTCAAGTAGGCCAGTGTTCATAAACAGATTTTTTTCGGGTGAGATTGAACCTTCTACATCTAATTTGCAAAAATTACGAATCTTATGTTTTTTATTCATGAATTTTACGTAATACGGTTCCGGAGTTATAAAACTGTAAAAATTACAGTATTTCGTATTGACAATGTAACATTACTTGAAAACAAAATTTTTTTTTTTAAATTTTATTACACATATGCGACAGGGGCACAAAACGATCGTTTTTCTTAAATAAACTTTTTCTTTATCAATTATAATTTAGAAATTATGGCCGTTTTAGTTTTCGATTGAATTTTTCGGAAAAGTTTTTCGCTTAGGTATAACTTTAAAAAAACACGTGAGGTCAAAAAAACTGAAACAGCCAAAAATGTTTATTTCTTTATCCGCGTAAGATTCTTTTTGAATTTTGAAAATCGGTCCGAAAATAAGCGAGTTGTAGTCAAATTACGGCTCAATTTGTTTGAAATTTTGTTGACTATTTTAAACATTTTTTTTAACCTCAAAAATGCCCTCGTACAAAAAAATCTAAATCGAAAAATAAAGACACATCTTTCGTACTCAAAACTTTTTTCGAAACGAAAATATCTCGAGCCGTTTTAATAAGAGACGAATTTGAAAAAAAAGTCGATTTTCGCATCGACCTGTTCCTAGCAACGTGAACAGAGAACCGAGGTGATAAGAAAAATATATATGTTAAGATGTACAATATTTCTAATTTGTGCAATGTATGATAGGATATGATAGAAAAATATAAGTTAAGATTATTTTGTTGTAATTCTGTTTAATTGCCCGATCAATATACACATTTAGGTTGAATAAAATTAAGGAATCGATGAAATTCTGAAATTAAGTAGTTAAAAACGTTGTTTTGCGGCAAATTAAATATAATTTAAATTAACCGCGGTTGAAAAGAATTAAAACTCCTTTTCTTAGTGTTTTCTCTTATCGTGAAATAAAATGCTGTATGTTTACGAAAAACGATGTTTACTGCTTAAAGGTTTGTCATCTACTGATACATTACACAAAAGCATATTTACACAAAATCATCTACACACAACAAAGGAAAAACTAATGCTTACTAACACTTCCAGTAAGGGACACAATAACACTCTTCCTAGAAGCTTTTAAGTGAAGGCGCCGGACTAACTTAGCTTAATCTTAACAATAGTATTGAACATAAACCGCCGCCTATAAAGGTTCCGGAAAACGTTTATAAAAGTATACAATAGTAATAAAATTCAAATAAGTTGCATCTAGAGAAATTAGAGGATGATTACATAACATAGTAAATACTAAAACTAAGAATATAACTCTATGCACAATGTGTTTTGAGATACTTAAATGTTGTTTGGTAGTAACGCCAATTTAATAATTGGACGTTTGATTACACCACTTTCGGTTTTGACACTTGCGACACGAGCAATGTCATCCTTGCCAGATGCAGTTGAACGATTCTACCTAGGCACCATTTCAAAGGAGGTTGGTTTTCTTCTCGGATTAATACCATTTGCCCTTCTTTGATATTAAATTTTGCGTTTGTTTTCCATTTTTGACGTTGTTGCAGGGTGGTTAAATATTCTTGGGACCAGCGTTTCCAGAAATGTTGACGTAAATGCTCAACGTGTTGCCATCGAGATAGTCGATTAATTTGGACGTCTAGCAATTCGTGTTCAATGGGCGCCGTTAAGGGTTCGCCGATTAAGAAGTGGCCGGGTGTAAGAATTTGTAAATCATTTGGATCGTCGGAAAGAGATATTAGTGGTCGGGAGTTAAGGACTGCTTCTATGCGTGTTAATAACGTATACATTTCTTCATAATTTAGTAAAGCATTGGTTGTAATGCGATGTAAGTGATATTTGACAGATTTGATTCCCGCCTCCCAAATTCCACCAAAGTGTGGGGATCTGGGAGGAATGTAATGCCAAGTTATGCTTTGTTTCGTTATGTAATTAGTCAACTCGGTGTCATTTAAACCATCACTAATTGATTTTTGCATTTTTTGTAACTCATTATCAGCACCGATGAAATTAGTAGCGTTATCTGAGTAAATGTTGGCAATATTACCTCTCCGTGCGATCATTCGCTTTAAACAATTTAAGAAGCATTCGGAACTAAGATTACTTACTAATTCTAAATGGACTGCCTTAGTTGACAGACAAACAAATAATGCTATGTAAGATTTAATCGTGCTATAGTTTCTACCTCTAGGTTGTTTTAAGTTAATTGGTCCAGCAAAATCTATTCCGCAATTCAAGAAAGGTCTAGTTTGTTGGACTCGAAAATGAGGCAAATCACCCATCAATGGGGTAATACCTTTGGGTCTTGCCCTAAAGCACTTGACACATTTATGAATTATATTTCGAACCGTACCTTTTCCGTTTAGTGGCCAGTAGGTTTGACGCAATGAAGATAATGTAAGAGTTTGTCCCGCGTGTAGTAACCTTTCGTGCTCTGCTTTAATTATTAAGTTTGTAATATGATTGTTTGCAGGGAGCAATAAAGGGTGTTTTACGTCATACTGAACAGGAGCATTTCTCAAACGTCCACCTACTCGTATTAAACCTAAATCGTCAATGAACGGGTTTAATGATAATAGTTTGCTATTATTGTCTACTTGATTGTGTGTTTTTAAAGAAATGATGTCGTTTTGAAATTCAACTTGTTGTACCATCCATATTATTGTAATTGTTGCTCCTTGCATTTCGACAGCGTAATTTGCCGTGGTACTTATCGTTTTGACCTTAGAATTGTTTATGAAACGCAAACAGAATGCAATAATGCGTTGTAATTTTAGAAAATTAGAAATATTTATGAGAATTGGTAAAACGTTTATTTTTGTCGTAAGTGTTACGACCGATTTCAATTCTGGTATTTGATTGTAATCGCTGTAGTTAGCAGTTTGCGTAGGAAATTTTTCAGCTTTTAAGAAATCGGGACCATTCCACCACAATTTCGAATTTATTAAATATACCGGATTAGTTCCTCTTGATATAAGATCAGCGGGGTTTGATTTACCGTCAATATGATACCAATCTAATGGGTTAGTAAGGGAATGAATTTTGGAAATTCGATTAGCGACAAATGTTTTTAAGTTTATAGGTTGTGAATTAATCCAAGCTAACACGACCGTTGAGTCCGACCAACAGTATTGCTTGTCAATAACAATATTCAATGATTCCCTAACCCGTTTTCCAATCAGTTTGGCTAATAATAAGGCACTACATAATTCTAATCTAGGAATAGATATGACTTTGATTGGAGCTACTTTACTTTTGCGCATATTAAATTGATGTGATAATTTTTATTATCGTTAGTACTTCGCAGGTAAATGCAAGTACCATAAGCCGCTTGAGATGCATCGCAAAATGCGTGCAATTCATACCGAATTGAGTTATAGTTTTTGATGATTTCGCGATTAATTTGTAAGTTGTTTAATGATGGGAGTTCATGCAGAAATTCCTTGAATTTGGTGTCAACATCTACAGGAACGGATTCGTCCCATTTTAAGTTGAGTAACCATAATTTTTGCAACACAATTTTTGCGGAAACTAAAACTGGACCAATCAGTCCCAAAGGATCGAATAAACGCGCAATCACTGAAAGAATTGATCTCTTTGTTGTCTTTATTTGTTTAAAATTGTGATTGTTATACAAATAATTTATTTTATCCGTTTGATAATTCCAGAAAGCCCTAGTATTTTCGTATCTCCTTGTTTATCTAAATCTACGGTAACAATTTGATTGTTGGCAGTGCTATTTGCCATTAATTTTGGATGATTTGATCTCCATTTTGTTAATTCAAAACCGCCTTTAGACAAAGCATTGGTTAGTTGTGTTTTTAATTCTAAAGCTTCATTTAAGTTGTTTCTCCCGGACAATAAATCGTCGACGTAAAAATCTGATAAAATGACAGGGTGAGCCTGCGGAAAGTTTGATTTTTCGTCGTGAGCTAATTGAAAAGAGTTCTGATTGCAAGAAACGCAGAAGACGTAATACCGTATGTGACTGTATTAAGCACGTAAGATTGTACAGGTTGAGATGACGATTCTCTCCATAATATTCCTTGATAATTGCGATCTTCGTCTGCAATTAAGATTTGTCGATACATTTTACTTATGTCAGCGGTTATTGCGTATTTATGGGTTCTGAATCTGAGAAGAATAGAAAAGAGGTCTTGTTGAATAGTTGGACCGGCAAGTAAAGTGTCGTTGAGACTGACACCGGACGACGACTTAGCCGACCCGTCAAATACAACCCTTATTTTCGTGGTAATGCTCGATTCTTTAAAAACAGCATGGTGCGGTAAATAAAATATATTCCTTTCGTCAAGATGATTTTTGTTTTCAAGAACCGGCTGCATATGACCTAATTGTAAATATTCCTTCATAAAGCTTACATAAGAATTTCTTAAGTTTAAGTTTGTTTTGAATTTTCTTTCTATTGCATATAAACGCTGCAATGCTTGAGTTTTGGACTCGCCTAATTTTGAAATATTTTCCTTAAATGGAAGCTTAACTATATATCTACCAGTTTTATCGCGTGAAAATGTGTTAGCATAGAATTTTTCGCATTCAGATTGATTGCTATGTACCGCGGGTATTTGTTCATCTTCAAATTCATTTATTTCCCATAATTTGCGCAACTCTGCGTCAATCCCGTTTAATGATAAGTTGCATGTTACTTTGGATGTAAATGGTCGAGTTTGTATTTTCCCGCAGCAATCCAACCTAAATGAGTTTTTGGAAGATTGGTTGGTTAATACCGTTATTTATTTGTCCGACACACAACAGGTGCCAGAAGATTTCCGATCCGACTAATAAGTCAATCGGAGAAGTTTTATTGAAATCATTGTCCGCCAATTTGATGCCGTTTGGAATGTTTATGTTGGCTTTGTTGAAAGAGATTAATGGCAAATTAGCAGTGATTTCTGGTAGGATTAAACACGTCAGAGAAACAGTAAATGAGTTGTATAGAGATTTTAGCGTAATGTTAACCGATTTTGATATGTTTGTTACGACGTTGTTGATTCCACTAATGGGAATATTAATATTATTTATTTTTAATTGAAGCAAATCGCAAGCGCGTTGGGTAATGAGATTGGATTGACTCCCTTGATCAAGCAGGCACCGTAAAGTGATGTAACTGCCATTTTTGTCGCCTACTTGTACCTTTGCTGTAGAGAGCAATATTTGTGAATAAGCGCTAACCTTGCAATGATTACTGGTAGATGCTACCGTGTTTGATGCGTCAATAATGTTTGGTTGAGGGGGTGACAATGCTTCAAATTTTGAAGCAGGAATTTCTGATGAAATAGTTTTATCGATAATTGGCCTATGCAATATAGAGTGATGTCTTTTATGACAATATTGACAATTGAACCTTGATTGGCAATTACTACTACCGTGTCCTCCTCGTAGGCAGTTAGAACATAATCTTAAATTTTTAATTTCTATCATTCTATTTTCTGGTGATAGTTTTAATAGCGTTTCGCAAGTATTTAAGTAGTGGCCTTGTTTGCAAAATTTACAAATTGGATTATTTATTGCCACATGACTCGTTTGTTTTGGGTATTTTTGTAGATTTAGTATTAAGATAATGAGATTCGTGAGTGTTTTGTTCTAACGCTTCTAACGTCTTGCATTTATTTGATAGAAAGTCGTATAATTCTTTATAAGTTGGGTATACTCCTTTATTTTGAACATTTCCCATTCACGTACGGTTGAAAAATCTAATTTAGATGTGATTATTTCAATTAGAAGTAAATCCCATTGCTCTACTGCTTGTTCGAAATTTTTCAGTGCTTCTAAATTTAAGGTAACCGTATTAATTAAATTTCTTAATGAATTGGCCGAATTTTGGCTACATTTGATAGATTGAGCAAGTTTTTATGTGAGTTTTGATGATTAAGCGTTTATTGTCAAATCTATCTTTTAATGATTGAAGAGCGATTAAGTAATTATCTTCAGTAATTTCTAGCGTTTCAATTAGTAAGGCTGCTTCGTCCTTTACGGATGACTTTAAATAGTGGAATTTTGAATATTTGTTAATGTGTTATTTTTATGAATCAACGAGTTAAAATTTTGAAAGAAGGAAGTCCATTTTGTATAACTTCCCGCAAATTGCGGTATAGAGATTTCTGGTAATTTAACCTGAATTTGATTTTGGTTAATATTTTCGCATGATTTTGCAGAACTTAAATTGCTAGCGGTATCTGAAGTGTCAGTAATAAAGTTTTCTACTAATTCGCACAATTCGAAAAATTGATTTTCAAAACACTCGCGTTCATTGATTTGTTTATCTGATTGATCACAGTCTTCAATTTGATTTTGAATTATTTTAAATTCATCCCAAATGCTCTCCAAATTTTTAAGGCGAAATTTCGCTTGAGTTTTACTACTGTTTGAGTTAATTGCTTGAGCATAATTTTTAAATCTTGTTAGGTTGGCTTTTAATGTGACCGCGCTCTCTAATTAAGCTTGTTAATTTTATCGTTACTTTCGTTACTGGTCATTTTGCGCGTTCGATTAAAATGATAATTAATTGATAGTAATAATCCCAAATGCTTGTCACAAAATTATCGAAATGTATACGCAATTAAAAAATAAACGTGAAGCATGCAGGATTAGAATATGGAAAGTTGCTGGCCTACCTTAACCGTTGAATGATGTTGCTACTTCCGTTTGCTTGAATTGCTAGTACTACGACGGATGAGCGAAGGATTCTTGAGTAGACGGATTTTTTTTTTTCTTAAGCACGAATGTAAACACGTTATTTTTTTTTTATATATTTGTGGACGCACTGTTAATATCCGGCTCGAAGGACCAATGTTTTGCGGCAAATTAAATATAATTTAAATTAACCGCGGTTGAAAAGAATTAAAACTCCTTTTCTTAGTGTTTTCTCTTATCGTGAAATAAAATGCTGTATGTTTACGAAAAACGATGTTTACTGCTTAAAGGTTTGTCATCTACTGATACATTACACAAAAGCATATTTACACAAAATCATCTACGCACAACAAAGGAAAAAAAAACTAATGCTTACTAACACTTCCAGTAAGGGACACAATAACACTCTTCCTAGAAGCTTTTAAGTGAAGGCGCCGGACTAACTTAGCTTAATCTTAACAATAGTATTGAACAAACGTATTCAGAATAAAAACTTTCTCCAAGTGACTTTAATTGCTTAAAAGTTTGCTGGCAGGCGTTAGCCGAGACATCAAATTAAGTGAAACAATTATATTTTTTAACTCCAAGTGAAATATACTATTTTTTCTTTAAGCACTTATTGCTGGCTTTCATGTGTTGTTTGCAAATTTCGAGATTCTCGAGTGTTATAGTAACGTTTTTATTCTCAACAAATCAGATTGGTACTTTACGGTTACGTACATAATATGACATAACCTAGTTACCAACCTATAAATAGTTGTAAAAACAAAAGAACTGTCACTTTTTAATGTTTAGACAGTAAAAAGCCTTTTTAGCGTTTGCCAGTAGTTCAATAATATGCCGTTTTATTGCCTCTTGAAGAAAAAATAAACTTATATTATTTAAATTTTCTGCCATATTGCTAGGTTTTCATCTGAGATATTGGTTCCTATCTGCTTGAGTAGTTTTCTCTCCAACCAGAGACGGAGTACATTTACAACTGCTGCAACATTTTACTAATACATATTCCGTTTATAACCTTCGGTTTATTTTTCTATAGGATTCCTGTTGTTAGCTTCACGTGCGAAAACAGCAACTCACAATTTCGACCCACGAAGTCAAAAGCGGTTTATGAAAAAACATATTCTTCATTTAAGACTGGTGCCTAGAAAAGAAAGTCAAGAATTACCAGAAGCTGTGATGCTAGCATACCTTGAACAAACATCAAGTACAAAGTAAAGCCCTGTTACACTTTGGTCTACTTTCTCGATGTTGAAAGAGCACGTTAAATGTGAAGGAAAATAAATCTAAGGAAGTTTCCAAAAAATTAATCCCAAACCCAAAAGTAAGAATGTTGACTATCATCGTGGAGACAAATCTGCTATTTTGACAAGGATGACATCGAAAATTTGTGACTGAAGATGACTATTAACTTTGCTCTCCTGACTATTTTTATAAAAATCCATAAATTCGGCCCTATCTTCGAAAAACGCAAAAACGGCCATTTTCGCCAGATTAAAATGGCCATATTTTGATTTCTCAGAACGCTAGCCCCATCTAGTTTGAACCAGATGATGAGCACTACATAATCATAAATCATAAAAATGCATAGATTTTGTTATACCTTCGGGAAAAAATGGCCATAAATCGTCGATTTGCGGCATGTTCCGTATCCGGTAGCTCAATTTGGACCATACCATAGTGTTTAGCGAAATATCTCCTAATACGTTGAAAAAATCCATTGAATTTTTTGGACCCAAATTTTGCCAGGATGACTGGACTATACTTCAAAATCTATATTTTTTTTTAAGGTGCAAAGTCTTTCGTCGGTGTGTCAAAATTGGTTGATTCTTTGTTCGGGTGCTAATTATAAATCAGTTTTGAGAAAATATAAATTTTTGATACTATTGAAAATCCTTAACAGTCCTAAAATGATTGTAGAGTTTTTATGTGGTTGTTGTGGTATCTAGGTAATTACGATATGCTTTTAGAATTAGAGCACAAAGCACGGCTAACACACAAACTTTACCCATTACCGAAACCGAGGAGCAACTTCAAAACGAGGTTACAAATGTCCAGATGCAAGAACACGTAACTGATGCCGATATGCAAGAAGAGTCAGCTGTCGAGGTGCAACAAAAATTAGATGTTGAGATACAAAAAGGGCCAGTTGTTGAGATGCAAGAGGAGGCATCTTTTGAAGTACAAACAAAAACAGTCATTCAGAAGAAACAGTATCTGGGCGACGAATTATAGACTTTGCTTACGTGATCAAGCAAACATTGGGAAAAGGCAAGCATACTCCATTCGATTGTTCAATTGATAATATGAAAGTTATTGAAGAGAAAAGAATTGGTTTGTGCAGCGTATTCAAACTTAAATGTCGGTTTTGCAACAAAGAAGACGATTTGTGCACAGATGATGTAAGCACTCAATTGGTAGAACAGCATGCAGCTTTAAATGTTCCAACCATTTCACCATACATGTATGCGCAAAGTTTTGAAAAGTTTCTAAAACGATTCATGAAGCTGCATGGGAAAATATGGAGAAAGTTGCAAAAGAAGAAGCGACACTGGTACGAGAAGAAAAAACGTGACGGAAGACGGAACTCCAATGATCTCAGTAGTAGCTGATGAAGCATGGACGAAGAGATCATATCGTACCAACTACAATGCTTCATTTGGTGTTGCTTGCATTGTTGGCCAAACGAACTGGAAAATTGTTGTTCTTGGGTGTTAAAAACAAGTACTGCACAGTTTGGTGCTCGAGCAGAAAATAATAAGATAGAAAAACCCATCCACAAGTGTTTCTTCAACTGGAATGGCACATCGACTGCGACGGAATCTGAACTGATTGTTGAAGGTTTTAAACGCTCTAAGGAAATGTATGGCTTAATTTATAAAATATTGATCGGAGATGGTGATTCTAGCATAATGAAGAAATTGAATGAAGCAAAACCATATGATAACAACATTATGGTATACAAAATTGAGTGCCGAAATCTTTTAATGCGGAATTTTATAAGTAAGCTAAAAGAAATTACGACCAAAAGACATAATTCCAGTGGTGAAGTTGTTCCCCTAAGCATTCGAAAACTACTCGAAAACAGTATAAAGAGGTTTCTTAATGGAGTAACAAGGGCAATTGCTCACCGAAAGAGGAAAAACGAATCATTAAAGTGAAATAAATATATAAAAAACTTAAAAAATATTTGCTGAACATTCCAAGTCATGTTTTTGGAGAACACAAAACGTGTTCAGATTACTTCTGTGTCAAGAAAACTACTAATCAAGACGGTACATTTCAAGATGTTGAACAATCCGGAATGCTACGTGATATTATGTACTGCTTATTTAGGTTAGTAAAAAATGCACATAGTTTGATTGTGGACGTGGACACAAATTGTGCTGAGTTATATAATGCAATTGTGCGCAAGGAAAACGAATAAATTTTTCTCAAAAGGGGGGTACCAGGTACGATGTGAAGCTGCTGCATTATCCTACAACACTTTCGCAAATTATTTTGAAGCACTTCACAAAATTATAAACACAAAAAGTGGAGTTCACACTATGCCATTTATGAGGAAAAAGCTTTGCAAAGAGCGCAATATCAGAAAAGAAAATTAACATTCCGGAAGAAAATGTACAAAGAAAAAGAAACGGCAAACTCAAAAACCGCATGAAGATTATGGTGCCAAACCTGATATGACCGTTGAAGAATAAAACGACAAGAAAGACTGTTTCTTCAAACGCTACAAAAAACTGGCAAAGAAAGGAAACAATTAGAGAAAGGAACGCGAAATCAAAATACAAATGAAGACTGGAAAAACAATGACTGTTAAGGTTGACTGCATCAAATTTTGGTAAGATTTGCAATATGCAGAAGAAAACCTCATGCGTCAGTACAGTAAGAAATATACTGTATCCAAATTTTAAAGGTAATGAGGCTACAAAGTGGGGTCATGACAACGAACAAAATACTGCTGATGCGTTTCGAGACGATACTGGTCTAGAGAGCACCAAATGTGGATTGTTTCTTCACGAAGACTATTCTTTTTTGGGTGCAAGTCCATACAGACTAGTTGAAGATATTAAGTGTCAATTTGTGGCTACAGATATGTCCGTCAAAGAAGAAATTAAACAAAAAAAAATTAAGTTTGTGACACTTGATAAAAATGAAAAACCAAGGTTGAAACTCAACGACAATTACATGTACCAAATTCAAGGACAATTGCAAGTAACACAAAAACCATTTTGTTATTTGGACAAGAAAAACATGACATGGGAAAAGATTGAACGAAACGATTTGTTTTGGATAGAAAACATGAAATGCAAATTAACAAATTTTTATATGAAATGCGTTCTGCCAGAACTTGTTGATCCAAGACAAAGCAGAGAATTGCCTCTTCGAGATGTAAAGTGTCTTACTTAGGTTTGAAAAGTAAGACAATAAAAAACATTTTTTTCTAAATAAAAAATAAAATTTTTTTTTTTTTTTTTTTTTTATCTTTTTTTTTTTTTTTTTTTTTTTTTTTTTTTTTTATTTTTTTTTATTAAACTTTTTTTTTTTTTTTTTTGTTTTATAATTATATTATTTTTTTTTTTTTTATTAAAAAAAATATTATAAAAAAAATTAATAAAAAATTTTTTTTTTTTTTTTTTTTTAATTTTTTATTATTCTTTTTTTATAATTTTTTTTATTATTAAATTTTTTTTTTTAAAAAAAAATTAAATTTTAAATTCATTTTTTTTTTTTTTTAAAAGTTTGAATTCTCCTTACTAAGAAAACTCAGATGTCTTAACGTATGAATAAGGACTGAGAGCGAAAAAACATTAACATTGAAAAACTTGCATAACTTTTATACCATATAATTTTTACAAAATTTTGATATAGTAGGCTTTGAAATAGTTGTCAGAATATGTCGTCAAATTTTTATTTTTATTTGAGTCAAATTGTGTTCACAATGGCAAAAGTAGTGGAAGTACATAGATTAATCATTAAAAATTTGTTGAGAATCCACAATGGTCAGTCGTTCGCATTGCAAAGGAGGCAAAAGTTTGCAGGCAAGTGGCAGCAAAAGTCATCAAGCGGTACAAGGAAGACTTTACCATAACACGGAAACCAGGAAGTGGACGACTAGAGGGTTTTCATTCACCAAAAAGGTGCAAAAGGCAATATCTGCGATGGTTAAGAATCCGCTGATATCGAACCGGAAATTAGCTGCAAAAGTCGACTTGTCGGAAAAGACAATTCGAAAAATAAAAAAAAGAGTGGATTTAAGTCCTACAAAGTTCAAACAACTCCAGATCGTAATGCGGAGAAAAACATTGAAGCCAAGAAACGAGCCAGAAAGTTGAGAGCAGATTTTTTCCAAAAACGTCAATGTTGCGTGATGGACGATGAGACTTACGTCCTCGCCGATTTTCTCAACTACCTGGTCAGGAGTTTTATGTTTCCTGTGGACGAGGAAATGTTCCTAAGAAGTTTAGAACTAAAATAAAGTCCAAGTTTCCAAAAAATATCTCGTTTGGCAGGCGATTTGTAGCTGCGGTGAAAGAAGCCAATCTTTCATAACAAATGGAACAATTAACTCCGATATTTACACGAAGGAGTGTCTCCAAAAAGATTGCGGCCTTTTCTGAGTAAACATAAGGTATCCACATTTTTTGGCCGGATTTAGCTTCGTGCCATTACAGTAAGCAGACAAAAAATGGTACGAAGAGAATCATGTCGATTTTGTACCCAGGGAGGCTAACCCACCAAATTGCCCTGAGCTTCGCCCAATCGAGCGGTACTGGGCTTTGGTGAAAAGAAGCTTGAAGCAGACAAAAAGGCTACAAAATCGATTGAAAGTTTTAGAAAAATGTGGACCGTAGCGACCAAGAAAGTGTCGAGCACCACCATAAAAGCCATGATGGAGACCATTCCCGACAAGCTCAAAATTTTTTATGACGATAAGTCTGATTGATTTTTGTTTTTCTTAATTTTTATATAATAAATAACCTATCCAAAACTAAATTTTTTTGAAAATTTATTTAGCGGTTTAAAAGTTATGCAAGTTTTTCAATGTTAATGTTTTTCGCCCTCAGTCCTTAAGTTGGGTATTGGGGTGTGTCTTTTTCATTTTTATTTTTTTTATATTTTTTTTTTCTTTATTTTTTTTATTTGGTATTACTGCTCCAATCGAAGTCTCCTTAGGTATTTTTGTTGATGTTGTCTTTTTTTAAAATTCAATATTACTAATAACAACCCTTTGTTGTTTTTTGTTTTTATTTTTTTTTTTTTCTACTAAAACCATATTAATTTTTTTTATTTCTTTTCTTTTTCTCCAATATAAAATATTTTTTTTTTGTTGGTTTTTAAAAAAAACTGCAGCTTCTCGATATGTTTAATAATTGTCACCCACAATTAACACAATTTGAATTTTATCTCCAGTACATAATGGTGCTGGCATTTCTACTAAATTTTACAAATACAACTGAATGTTTTGAAGTTCACAGTCAAACAATTCTGACTATTAAAAAATCATTTGTTTATCAGTGCATCCTAGATTTCATGTAACTACAGTTAGAGGAAGATTGAAATGTAAAGAACCTGTCACGTGACCTGCGCCGTGAACGAAATGAAACGGACGAGTCTACTAGTCACATTAAGGGAACAAGGAAGTGTATTTCGTAATTTCGTTTGTTGTTTTATTCAAATTGTAACCTAATTCAATAAATGCATTTATAGTAAGGTATATTTTTATGATTTGCGTTGAAGAAGTGTTTCAAAATTTGATCTCGTTTAACCTTCCTCGATCAAACCCTACCTTACGTTTAAACAAATGTTTACGCCGCTACTGAATTGAAGGTCAAATTAATCGTTCGCGCAAACTGACTCACGTGACAGGTTCTTTACATTTCAATCTTCCTCTACATTTGCATTGTTATTGTAGACAAAAAAAGAAAACATGATTTTTTTCATGTAATTGGATGTAATTGCATATTTGAACGTAGTATTTAGTTCTGATCAACTTTTTTCAATAACAAATTTCGATATTGTCAAATATAAAGGTACTTTACTCTTGAGTAAAATTTATATTTTTGACAAACCGCGTATACGATTAAAATAGTATATTCAAAAGAAGTGTCACAACAACAACACTTTTTAGCGCACGAAGACAAAGTTTGCAGACCGACTGAAGGGAGGCCTGCAATTGTCGGAGTGCGACAAAAAGTAGTTGTGACACGTGTTTTTCATACTATTTTTTCTATTTCGCAAAAATTTACTGCAAGAAATAAATGTTAATATTTGATCTAGTATTTTTTTTTTGGTTTAAAGCTATGTTGGTAGAGTAGTTGATATCCTAATAAAGTTAGCAACAAATGCTGTTGAAAGTTTGCTATCTTCACGAGTTAGTTACAAAACTTTTCCGTCGACCGTACTTTGTAATTTTAATAAAATTATATACTCTAATAATTCTAGATAAGAAATGCTATTGTGAACGCACCACAACTACAAATTTATAACCTAACTTCATCGTTTCTACTTTTTGTGAGAGCTTCGTCTTTTATTGCCAACAGTATTTTAATATAAGCTCACCAAGTTGATGGAGAATTAAACTACTCAATTTAGATTTTGTCGAAATAAAATAGTTTTCATCACAGTAAAACAAGAAGACTAAATTTTTTTGTGGGAACGGATTGGTACTTAATCAATATAATGGTCCACCTACAAAGTCAACACCAAAAGTGTTTGACAACGTTTGATATATCATGGATGTAACTTAGCATATCTCGAACAAGTTGAACTTTATATAATGACTTGTCGCATCATACCGAAGGAAGATATTTATATCCTTACTGTGTACAAGCAGTTAACAACTTATTGAGACAATTATCCTGCACATATTTAATACTGGCAATGGCTTTGCAACACTTTTATTAGAGACATATTTGCTTAAGACTCCTTATCGATGAAGTTTTGTTTTACATTTAGCGTTCTATAATTTCACAAACATGTGCATGTAGAGTTTACAAAAAACATTTTGTTAAAGTGGTTCCGCTTCACCTCTAAAAGATCTTTTCAGAAGTCGGAATGTTTACTTTTTATAGTTTTGATTTTTTCTTACAGCCTTACTTAAAGAATCTAACTTTTGAACAATGAGTAAATAATATTGAAGAACTACGTGAGAGAATAGTTTGTAAAATAGTTGAGCTGAACATGTTATTAAACGTTATCATTGGAATGTTGCATACAGTACAAAAATGTCTTAAAAATCACTGAACAAATTCAAGATTTATTACAATTGTAGATTAATGTCGATTGGCAATATGTATGTAAAGTTGCCTATACTAAAATCAATTTTGTTTACATTAATGTAAGTCATAAATGCGCGGTCGATGGAAGAAAATTGTTTGTTAAGTTTTGTTTCATAAATTAACATTAAATTTTCTTTGAATATTAAAATCTACTTAATAAGAACTAACCAAACAAAACCTCACTTAATTTTCATACGTCAAAATTAAAACTGTAAATTATTTGGTTATACACTAAAATTTTTAAAATCCCTAAAACAGTACGGAAAGAGCTTCTATTTCCGTATCGTGTACAATACGGAAACGAAACAAAGCTATAGAAATTACGAAATAGAAAAAAAATGTAATATTTGATGATTGTATTTTAGATTCTAGATCATGCAGAACTTTTTATGAAGAATAACTTTTTTCGTAAAATTAATAATAAAAAAGTTTCTAATATCTTGCCAACTTAAGTAGACACACTGTATATTGTTTGGATTATAAGGCAAATAGTAGTCTATTTGCTGGTCATTGGCCAAAGGCCGGTAAATGCCTACTTTCTACCCTCGAGGCACAAAATGATATTTCAGCCAGCGCTTCGTGTGCAATTATCGCCCGGTCAGACTAATTTATGGTATCTGCAATTTTGGTTCTCTGTTCGCAGGAAATAAATAATAAAAAAGTACCTTTAAAGAATCGACATCCATGTTACACATCTTGGCCAATCGATTCTTTACTTCTAACACTGTTTCACCTGGATTAACATGAAAATTAGTTGGCCCATC
This sequence comes from Abscondita cerata, assembly GCA_030710515.1. NCBI lineage: Eukaryota > Metazoa > Arthropoda > Insecta > Coleoptera > Lampyridae > Abscondita > Abscondita cerata. The sequence goes on along the minus strand of JALBCR010000239.1, from coordinate 72,732 downwards.
TACTTCTTCACTTTCCATGTTAATAATATAAACCTTCATATTTACACCACCAGGTTTGATAACTTGAAATTCGGTTCCTAAATATGCAAAAATAATAATTTATCTTTGAAGAAAAAATCTATCTTACCTGGTTGTTTAATCTCAAGCAACCACTCATTATGATAATTATTAATTTTAGACCTAATATCACAGAACTTTAGGTTTTCTCCTTCAAAACTGCAATCAATACAATCTTGGAGTTTGTCGTACATTACTAATCGACAATCCTCTAGAGCGATTCCGTCTAATTTAAAACGCTGATGCGCATCCGCAACAACTTCGGACAACAAAGCTTCGTAAAAAACAAACAATTTTGTATCCATAAAATGATTTAGAATTGGGTGCCAACAGTAAACTTTCAATTTGTACATGTCATTTTCTCGTTCTCTGGCAGCTCGATCATTTTCCTCTTTTTCTCTCATTTGTTGAAGCAAACTCTTAATGTGCGCGGGAAATTCGTCTACAGTCATGACTTGGCAATTTCTTTGTTTATCTATCTGGCGGTACATCAACATATAGGCGTTTGTACTTGAACTATACACGCTCGAATAATATCCACGTACAGGTCCACCTCCGTATGTCTTTCGAATATCATCCTCGGTTATTCTACTAACTGCCTGATCATTGAAACAAAGCCATTGATTTTTCTGAAAATCTTTAATGTAAGCATAATAGTGCCCACCAGTAGCGCTTCCCGAATGAATCATAATACTAAACAACTCGTACATATAAGGACCTTTCGGTTCGTCACGTCGATTTTTCTCATTTTCGTGGTGATTTCCAGAGCTCATGTCTATTCCTGAAACAAATAGTTACAGAAAATTAAATACAAATATAAACGCTGTCAAATAACACCTTCATCATCATCTTGACAGTTATCTTCTAACCCATTTACTGTAGATGATACTTCGTTGCACTGACAGCTTTCGTCGTCCAAAGCTGAGCCTGAATCCGTGGTACTGCAATCGTCACACTTTACAATGGTTTCCCTTTCTTCAATAGTTTCACTTTCTGATGCATAATTAGGCGGCGGAATAAAAGAATTTAAATTAAGAATTTCCGGAAAAACAACTCTGAAAAAGAACTCAAGATGAGATTACTATGTTCAAATAAACTAAATTATTGAATATAGGCGAGGTTTGTCCCCAAACAGAAACGTCGTCAATTTGAGTTTTTATTTTCATCTCCACCAAGAAAGGGTCCTAGACCAAATTCTAAATACTAAATTATTGGCAGATTACAAAGTCCCTAACTAAGTAATTCGCTACTGCTAAGTGACTTGCTAATAAAGGTAGAATGATGATACCGCCATAATTTTGGGTTGTAGGCACAAACTATTAAGAAAATTCATAATCTATCATCCGAGTTTCTTTCAAATTTTACAAGCGTGTGTATAACATATTCAATAACAGGCCCAAAAATGATTCATCAAACAAATTCATGAATTTGCTCATGAAGTTTATTGACAAAGAAGTTGTCAAGTATAATACAGCAATTTTCATCAAACTTTTGTATCAACTTTTGTCGATCTTGTTTATCAATTTCTTTACGAATTTGAATTTGTTCTAATTTTTATCAGTAACATTAGTTTATTGAATGCCGCCAATTGTAATAACACCGTTCCGATGCCAAGGTCACGGTAGATGTCGGTTTTGAATTTTTAATTTAAAGTAGGCTATTTGACGCCAGTTTGGGTAACCTAACCTTAACTAACTTGAACGCGAAACAACCGTCTCCTAAATTTAACCAAGTCGTATTTCAACTCCTACTGAAATTCTTTAGTCAAAACGTTGTTCCGGTGAAATTATTTTATATTCAATTCAAAATTTTTTTGCAACAATCAAATATAAAAATTTAAAAAAAAAGTAACACACATTAAAAATTACCGTAAAAGGTACCGATTTTATATAAAAGTATAAAAAAAAATTTACTAACCTAACTTTAACTAACTTAATTACGAAACAAGTGTCTTCTACATTTAATCAAGTCGTATTTCAACACCTACTGTAATTTTTATAGTTTTCTTGTAAATCATTGTAATTTTTATGATTTTCCTAGAATAGAATAATTTAAATAAGTTGATTCAAAATATTTTTAATATTTGCATTTTTAATTCCCGGCTTCTAGTTAATTCAACATATGGTTTTTATCCACAGTTTTTAATTCAATGAATCCAAAGTTTGATTTACATTTAGATTATCCCGGTTTTCCTAAAATATAATCATTTAAATAAATTAATCCGCAATTTCTTTTTTAATTTGCATTTTTAATTCCCTGTTGGATATTCATTCTTATTGGGAATTTATGGGAAATTTCAACTAGTCTCTTGTAAATAATAGAGATTTTCGCCGTTTCCCAAAATTGAATAACTTACGTGATTTTCCTAGAATATAATAATTTAAATAAATGAATTCGCATTTTTTATAAATTTGAATTTTTAATTCCCGGCTTGTAGTTAAACCAACCTAGGATTATTTTCACGGTTTTTAATTCAATGATTCTATGGTTTGATTTACATTCTTATTGAGAATTTGTGAGAAGTGTCAACGGTTTTCTTGGAAATAATTATAATTTTCGAAGTTTCCCTAGAATACTATAATAATTTCAATAAATTAATCAGCAAATTTTTTGAAATATAAATTTTTCTGCTTCTACGTTTATGAACTCACTGTTCTATTTACGATTTGTAATTAAATATAATTTGCATGTTTAATTCCCGGCTTCTAGTTAGATCAACCCACGGTTCCTTTTAAGGTTTTTAATCCAATGAATCCGAATTTTCATTTTGATTAGGAATTTGTGGAAAATGTCAACGGTTTTCTTGTATAATTGTGATTTTCGCGGTTTTCCTAGAAAATTATAATTTAAATAAATTAATCAGCAATTTTTTTTGGATCTTGCATTTTTAATTCTCGGTTTCCAGTTAAATCAACCTACGGTTCTAATCGCGGTTTTTAATTCAGTGAATCCACTTTGGACCTTAACTAACTTAATTACGAAACAAGTGTCTTCTACATTTAATCAAGTCGTATTTCAACACCTATTGTAATTTTTATAGTTTACTTGTAAATAATTGTGATTTTTGCGATATTCCTAGAATATAATAATTTAAATAAATTAATTTAAAATATTTTTGTAATTTACATTTTTAGTTTCCGGCTCCTAGTTAAATCAACCGAGGTTTTTAAGTCAACGAATCCAAAGTTTGATTTACATTTTTATTGGAAAATTACAACGGCGTTCTTGTAAATAAATGTGATTTTCCGGATTTTCATAGAATATAATAATTTAAATAAATTAATTCGCATTTTTTTAAATTTGAATTTTTAATTTCCGGCTTGTAGTTAAATTAACCTACGGTTCTTTTCACAATTTTAATTCAATAAATCCGAGGTTTTCTTGTAAATAATTATGATTTTCGCAATTTCTCTAGAATATAATAAATAATTTAAACAAATTAAACCGCACATTGTACTTTTAATTTCCGCTTTCTAGTTAAATCAACATACGTTTCTATTCGCGGTTTGATTTAAATTTTTATTGGAAATTTGTGAGAAATGTCAACGGATTTCTTGTAAATAAATAATTATGATTTTCGCCATTTGTCTAGATTCTAGAATATAATAAATAATTTAAATAAATTAAACGGCAATTTTTTTGAAATTTGCATTTTTAATTCCCGGCTTCTAGTTCTACGGTTCTATTCGCAGTTTTTAATTCAATGAATCCAAAGTTTGATTTACATTTACATTGGGAATTGTGGGGAATGCCAACGGTTACCTTGTAAATAATTATTGCTATTTTCCTAGAATAAAATGATTTCAATAAATTAATTCACAATTTTTTTGGAATTTGTATTTTAAAATTATTGTTTTGGCCCAGTTTTTGGTTCTTCGCACCGAAGCAACAAAATTTGATTGCAACACAAAATGTAATCAATATAAATTATTAAACTTATTTCAAAACAAAATTAACATAACTTCATTAAAACTTGTCTTTCAATGAAAATATGTTAAAAAAAATGTTTCAGCGCAAATTCAAAAATCACCGTAAAAGAAACTGATTGTAATCGAACTTCGACGTCTGTCAAACACAGTGAATAATTAAGCAACTGTCAAATCACATGGCGTTCCATGGCTAACTAATGTGAAGACAATGTGATTTTTAATAATTATTGCAATTATTTCGAAAAGTTGACGAATTAGCTATACTCGAGGGGTTGACCGCTGGGGAAAATTGTGTACAATTGACTTCACACTTCATATACTTCTTCAACACTTCACCATACTTCACGTACTTCTTTAATAATTCATCGTACTTCACGCACTTCATCAATAATTCACTGAACTTCACATACTTCTCTAATAATTCATTATACTTCGCGAATTTTACCAAACATTATTTAAACTTCATTATTAATTCATCGTACTTCACGTACTTCATCAATATTTCACTCCATTATATATGTATATTCTAGACGCACTAATACCCAATAAATATCCATAGATAAAATATAAACAATTAATTTTTACTTCCTTTGAAAACATTATACATCTTCGTTCATTTATAATCAAGTAAACAAACTTCATTAGATTTTATTCTTTAAATAAAGTTACAAAAAAATAACTGGGAAATATAAAATAATAAAAGAGAAAAATACATAACTAAATTTTAAAACTCAAAAGAAAAACACTAAACACATCGGATAACCAAATTATCTTGATCATTTTCCGTCATTTTCATTCATATAAATAATTTCGTTTAAAGTTTTTATAAGTCTTATTTATACAAGAGCGATCATTTGTAGTTATGCAAAATGGTCCAGTACCCATTAGATTAATGGGACCTGTTAGAATAAATTTTTTATCAATTACCTGAATGTCGGCTATTTTAGCCCAAAAAAAAGTATGCAGTTCTTCTTTTAAAAATTTCATTTCTACGGTGTTTGAAAATATTTTAATGATTCGCCCAATGTACCACTGTTCGTCATAAAAGACGGAATAATACTTTTCCCTTTCAATTACAAACGACTGCGTTTTAACATCCTCTAAAGTAGTTTCTTGCTGAGTTACGTTTTTGCATCGAACTCGCAGTAAACGATCGGTGCTGATTCTGTCTTTACTTTCAGAGAGAAACCAGACAAGTGACTTTTCTTAACAATGAGGACTTTACCACTTGGAGTTTTAACCTTTAGGAAAGGACCTTTTTTGTAACGAAAATCACTTAATTCATTTGAAAAATCTTTAAGATTCAATTCACCCCCAGAAATTAAATCCCCACTTATTGTCCTCAAGTCATCGTCTTCAGATTCCGACTCAGATAACGAGTTTATTTTTTCGGTATTATTTTCAAAATCCAGAGAATTTTGGATGTCGTTGTCAATTAAAATAATATCATCGTCGAGAAAAGTCTCGTTTTCATCATCTTCAAGATTGTCTGTTACCAAACTATCTTTCAGCAACACAAATATAGAAGGATATGTGTTCATATCCCCTAAATTTGTCATCCCTACACTCTTTGCTAATGCCGACACATCTTGGAAGGATTTCTCAACTATTCTATCAATATCAAGGTCTGTTAAGTTTTCAAAAATTTGATTATTAGTTTCAGCGGCTGAGCCTAACCGAGATGATTTTTCTCTTGGAAAATTTATCTTATCTCGCAAGTCTACCGTTATGTTTTGAAGAACCTGAATACGATTTAATCTATGAATTATATCTAATATACTGTAATTTACCACTGTTGAATAAGTAGTAGTCATTGAACGAGTACATCGGAATAGTTTTTCACATGGCTGACTACTCCAAAGCCACGGAACAAACATATTAGCATTAAAATTTGTCTCATCACGGAAAATTCTTGCCAACATTATCAAGGCATGACCATTAATTTCAATGCATTGATGACAGTTTGCCGTAATAAAATATTTGGAAACTGATAGGTGGTTTGATATCAGCCAGTTCTTCCATATTCGCAGAAAGAATATTGCAAACCAAATTGAATAAATCCTTTCTGATAATTTCATATATTTTTCTAAAAAGGATCGTAACACATGTCGCATAATTAACAAATATGCTTGAGTAGCTTGGCTATTTTCTATCTTTTGCAAATGTTCTGTTACGTATAAAGATGTAATCTTTTCAACGGTCCGAAAATTCATTCTGTCTTCAGGATTAATGTCTGAAGAAGTTAATAAATGCTTGTCTTTTGTAACTGTAGCGATTAGAGTTCGCAGATGATCAGATGTAGCTCTGTAAGTGCCCATTTTCAGTTCGACATTAGGTTTAGTAAATCGATTATAGACCAATACTAACTTACGGCAGCGAGTCATGGGTACTCACAGAGCAAGAGAAAAGCAAAATACAAGCAACCGAAATAAGATACTTACGAAAATAAAAGGTATAACGAGAAGAGATAGAATAAGAAACACAGACATAAGAAAGGAACTGGAGGTAGAAAGCATACTAACACACATAGAGAAGAAGCAACTGTCGTGGTGGGGTCACCTAGTCAGAATCAACGACAAAACACCAGTAAAACAAATTTGGAAGACAAGAATAATGAAAATAGAAAAAGAGGAAGACCAAGAAAAACATGGAATGGGGAAGTAGGAAGAATACTAGAAGAAAAAGGAAAAACATGGAGAGAAGCAGAAGAGATGGCATACAACAAGAAGGAATGGAAGAAATTTATAAACGTAGAATAGAAATTAATCTAATAAAATGTAAATAATTGTACAATCCGACACCGAAAGGTAGAAGGATTTTCTGATAATATATATAAATCGATTTCTTAGTTTTGTCCCTATGTGGACTGTATCTTGAATACAAAGAGGACGACAATTAATATTTAAGTGAAACCAAGGTCTGTAACAGGGATCTTTCGAGAGATCTTCCTCCGAAGGAGAGACAGTTTCAATTTAGTGGATGTTAGCCGCATGCTTTTCATAAGGCGTGTGTCACCGTCAGAAGAAAATCCCAATATTTCAATTCCTATGTTGCTGGCCATTTGTTTCATAATATCCCACCTTTTAAAACGTCAGAATATGTGAACTTATTATCTGTTCCAAAAATAGACAAACAAAATGCAGGTGATTTGTCACATAACGGTTGTGCCATTATAACATATGCATAATTGCACTTTTGTCCTTGTTGAAAAAATATCTGGATTTTTTTTACTGAACTAGCTGTAAAGTAATCTGTATCAAAGGTTCCATTTTGTCTACTAGGTAATAAGAATCCGACCAGTTTGTTTGATTTTGAACAGTATTCAATTCGTCCAGTGACCCTTGTAGCATCTTCACTAATCCAAACCTTCAGAGGCAGTTCTCGGTTAATTAAAAATAATTTCAACTGTGAAAAGCGAAATTCACCTTCTTTGATACGAAATTCATCACTCATTTTCGAGAATTGACGCTGAATTGTTGAAATTGTAGGAAGTATTCCTTTCAAGTTAGAAGACAATGTTTCGTATAACAGTCGGCCTCCAATAATGAAAAGATACGTTGCAAATTGTTTCAGCGGATCATTAAACTGGAATCTATTAGAGGATCGCTGTTGATTTTGAAGAGCTGATTGCTTGCACATGTCTAAAAAATTACCAACTTCGTCTTCGGATGATGCTTGCATTGTAGATCGAGATATAAAGTCATTTAATTTTTGCGAAAGGAGATTTCTTAGAGCTTGGTTTTCCTTTAGAAGTTTTGCCATTTCATCTACCGGTGAAAAATAATTTGTAATAAGGCTTTGATTATGAATGGAAGACTCGCGCTTTCGCTTTTCTCTTTCAGGTCTTGAAAATTTGTGATCTTTCCAGTTAATTTTGGTCGCAATTTTCGCTTTTAAAAAAGGTTTGGCAGGATTGTTCTCTACCACTGAAGTGGAACAATCCTGCCTTTCTAAAAATTCGAGCTCTTTACTTTTTTTTGGTTAACTTTATTGTTAGTTCCTGATCCACTAGGATCATCTTCTTCTTTATCAGAGACTGAGTCAGAATCGGAATAAATAACGCGTTTTGAGCTTCGTGACAGCGCTCGCGGTAGAGGTAATGGGGAACCCTCAGAAGCCTCAAAACTTTGTTTCTCAGAAAATTCAGAATTGATATTTTCGGTGACATCCACCTCGGTTTCCGCTCTAATTGATTCGGCACTTGTGAGATCATATGTTACATCATTTGATTCCATAATCCCAGTTGAATCAGTTGTGCTTGATCCGCTTGATCTAACATAGTCTAGCATCGATTTTACCTTTAACTTATTACCAGACTGTTTAGTATTTTGAGCGGGTTTTTCTGTGTTTTTGTGAGAAACAAAGTGTTTGTAGAAATTACTCAAGATCCAACGTCGGTTGTTTCCGTTATTGGTACAAAGCTTCATTATTCTGAAAGTCTTAGAACACATAATGCATTTAACAATGCAGCACATGTCTTCATTATCCAAGGTCACTTGTAAATTCATATTTTTCATGTTAGTTAACATAACAGATTGTGTGTCTTCTGAAAAATTGTTCATTTGTTCAGTAAAATACTTTTGAAGCATACTTGTTATCTAGAATCAAAAAATAAGGGTAAAGAATAAAGTGCAAACTAAGTGACAATTGAATCATTTTATGAAACTTAATCATAAGGAGGACAAAGATAACCATGTTAGTTACGTATCTCAAGATTACCTATTAAGCGACAAAAGAATATTAGAGAAGCTTGGGGATAGACCGCAATTATTAAGATTTATGGAGGGTTTTATTTACAACTTAGAGGCAAGTTCTTTGCGAATCCAGTATAGCAACTTTTCTGACTATATTACAGTACGATTTAAAAAAGTAGTTATTTACCTTCTTTACTTCTGCAGTTAAATTTTCCGTGACTATTACTGAAGGTTTTGCTGATACATTCGAAACTGAGCCACAACCTGAAGACCGAGCTGAAGACAGTTGAGATTTTTTCTTACTCGAAGCTGCAACTTTATTTGAGGATATTTTATTGACACACACGTCTTTAGCGGAAAAAATCGCTTTTTTAATGCCTGCCAAAAATTGGAATTTTCCGGGGACTTTCTCGAACAATCCATAATATTTCTGTCGATCATCAGCAGAAATTATATCTATCAGGTCCCCTCTCGCGAATCGTTCTATCTGATTTAAATCTTCTTCGGATATCTTACTAAAGCTTTGGACCGTATTAAAACCATTTAGTTTAAGCATATCGATAATATAATTCGCAATTCCCGATTCTTTCAATATCACATGTAATTCATTATCAGTATCCCTTGTATTCTCCATTGTACCGCTAAAATAATTTCAAATTGGACGTTAGCAATCACGATCTAATAGACTCATTTTAAATTGTACCTAGCCATTCCAAGAAAACACAAAGTCCTTCGCCACCAAAAGATTTGAATTTATTCTATTATGCACTGATGACTTATCAGATTAAGTAAAATGTTTGTTCAAACTCCTACTTCTTGTCCACTTGCAAATAATATTTGAAATCTGAATGAATCCAAGAATCACCTTATTGCTATATGCTATGATGTCATGCGTCTCCTGATCGAGTAATGGTAGGGATGCGAGACAATACCACTACGCACAGGCGAAGTAGCGGGCCACAGACGACAACAAAATGATTTTTTGAAATAAGTTTTGGACGTTACGATTTGTCCGTACGTGATTTCCAGTACTATATTAATAATTTAATTGGTGTTGCCGTAATTTTACAACGTACCCTCAATGTAGGAAGTTGTAAGGAATATAAAAACTCCAATTAAATTAAAATAAAATAAAAGGAAGACAATCACACCAAGTATTATTGATAATGTTTATCCAAGCTGTTAAAATAAATTCCTGATTTAGAAAATTGAAATGAAATTCTAATATATTCCATATCTACTTCACATTCACAAGTATTTCATAAGTATATCATCAGCATTTCATCAGACTTCATCACATTGCATTACTACTTCCTCAGACTTCATTATTACTTCATCAATACTTCACGCACTTCATTGAAATTTCATTAACTTCATTAACATTCGCTGTACTTCATGCACTTCACAGACTATTTCACGGACTTCTTTAAGTACTTCACTCTAAACTTCATGTACTTCATGACGCTTGTACAATAAACTTCACCTGCGGTTAACCCCTCGGCTATACCACTATGACATTTTAATTGTCTATCAGAATTTCAAGTAATATACAGGGTGTTCCATTAGAAAAATAAAATTGTGGCCTTTTTTGTATGTCACGTCAAAATCATTAATTGTAAACCGCCCTGTTTAAGATAAAATAAATTTATTTGGGTAGCTGTTAAATACAAAGCTTTTGCAAACTGTATCTAAAATTTCAGCCTTATATGGGTACAAACAGCAGCTAGATTTAAATTTTCGTAGGATCATTATTTTGAAAGAAAATAACCTAAAATAATTATTATCTCGAAAACCGGTGTAGATAGGTATAGGAACTATTCAAAAAAAATTATCAGTGAAAAATTGCGATTCTAAAATTGAATAATATACAGTTGTTATACTAAGTTGTAACTACTTTTGAGTAGAAGCGGCAACACCGCCAAACAAATAATATTTTAGAAATATAGATCGTGTCTATTTATGGCAGTAGCCAAATTTTCAGATTACTCCTATGCCCCGTTTTCCATAAACGTCTAACCTACCATCGACTATCAATGACCCTGTATATTAAGGTTGATCGGTTAGTTTGAATTATTTATTGCGACAAAAAAAAAGATCTATTTGTAGGTAAATCCTAGAAATAGACATGACACGGTACTGACATTTAAGTGATATGTTTATGATGATAAAAAATGCATTAATTATTTGATAATGGATAACCAGAGAGAGCAAACAATACAGGACATCAAAAACCACAGTTAGAATAGAATCCTCCATGTACTTCATTCAATCCAAGGCGAACATGAAGTAAATAAACACTAATGCGTGATCAACACGTGTTTTGTACAATCTTTGCACAGGATTGGTTATACAGGGCTTGGGCGGTCGCTCTTGCCCGAGCGCAATCAGGTGAAACGAATAATAATAATAAATGTAAACTAGTAGAAAGGGCTGATACCTTTCTGGGCTGGTAGCAACGTGTTAGCAAATACATATGGTAAAACAAAATATTAAAAAAATGAAAAGAAAAAATTAGAAGAAAATATTTATAGAAAAAATTAAGAGCAAAAATTAGAATAAAAATGAAGGGAAAAAAATTAGGAGAAAAAATTAAGAGAAAAAATTTAAGAAAAATTAGGAGAAAAAAAATAAAGAAATAAAACTGAAAGAAAAAACGGGGAGAAAATGAGGAAACAAAATTAAAGAAAAAACGAGGAGAAAAAATTAGGAGAACAAAAATTAAGAGATAAAAACAAAAAAAAATTAGGAGAAAAAACTAAAATAAAAAATCTAAAGCACAAAATTGAATTGCAAGGTAATTTGCCTCCAATAACCTGTTTTGGACATGATTGTGGTGTGGTTGGGACAGGAAGAGTGCGTCGTATCATGCCCAATTTCTAATCAGCTCTTCCTTGTAGTAGACTAGACTTACTGTGAAAAAATCAAAGTTCTAAATGCTTCCTGTGAGACGCTATCGCGAGTACTATCTTACAGGCTTTCTTGTTTACAGACATAGGTGTTTCGGACTTTCTGGATCACACGAATGAGCTATCGAAAAACGGTTTTTACCAAAAAGACGTGGAATTGCGAGGCCAACAATCGTACACCGAGTTATTTTTCAGTTGGGTAGATGGTTAGGTCAGAAAATGCAAAAAAAGTGGTTTTGCCATTAAGGTGGTAGCAAGTTGATGTTGCTACCAGAATTCAAATGAAAGCAGTTCCGAATTTTCAGACTAAATACTTTTTAACAATTACAATATTGTTATTTGATGCTTGTGTTGAATAATAGTTATTTATGTATCAAGGCACTAAAGTTTGATTTTTCATGACGAATGTGTTTTAGTTGCAGAGGCGATAGCCGAGGCAAATAAAACACGCGAGTCATGAAAAAGAACTATATTGCCGAGGTACCTATTATATTTTCCGCAATCCCAAAATCTGACAATTTTATAACGTTCTTTAAGTAGCAAATGTAATCATCTGTTTTCTTTACGTCAAATGTTTCTACCGCGCATGCGCAATTTTAAAATTTACATACATTTTACATATCTCTACCGAACTTAAAATCGTCATATAATGAATTACTTTAGTGCCGATTTGATTTACTTTACTGCCGATTTTTTTGTACTTTTGTGACGATTTCGGAAAAAATTCTTATTTGGTATTTGGGTTTTCACGAAATTTATTTCCAGCGAGTCCTAAGTCTCTGGCCATCCTGTTCACGTAAACTTTGTATGCATTTGATGGATCTCCTGTTCGTCTTGGAAGTGAATGCAGTATAGAATACGATTATGATTTAAAAAAATCCTAAAAACTGATCTTTGAAGTGAAATATTAGAAAAAAACTCTCAATAGGGTCTTCTAAAGCTTTGCTTATTCTTATGCAAAAAAGAGTATAGATTATGATGGTAAAATTTTGTGATCTTTGAAGTGAATTAGAAAAACTGTAAATAGACTACGACTACACGTCACTTTTAAAGGTTTTTCCAAAAAGCAAAAACGTGCACCTACCTAAAAAAAATATAAGTACTTACTTATCGTTCAACAATTCTGTGCATCGAAGAATAATCAAAAGTCGAATCTTTTCAAATGCAACGTAAGCAAATAAGGAAACTTGGTGAACTTCAGTCCTTTATGCGCATCACACTTCTTATTACATTTCTCGCAAAAATATTGATTATTTCCTTCTAACGTTTCGGGCTGCACAAATGCTCTTAAAGCTTCTTCAACACTGTTGTAGGCCACGTTACTTCCAAAGGGTCGAACAGGAAGAGGTATATCTAAAAACGTATCTTCTCTCGACTTCTCCGTAGAACATTCCAAACATTTTACATAATCCAACATCTTTCCTTCATAAAGATCGTTGATTAAGTCGGCCTGTTCGGTGTCCTTGAATTTCTGTTCTAGAGCATCAAACATCACTCTACATAGCTCTTGTATATCGTGCTGTTGCCAGGCCTCACTTAAATCCCAACCAAAACTCCTTGTTAGCTCTGTTGTCTCCACAGCCGATTTTGAAGATGTCTACAAGAAGAGTTGAACTTACTGGAAACAATAACAATGATCACTTACCTGTAAATTCAGAAAAAGTCGTTGCAGTTGGAAAGGTATAGATTTTGCCTCCACTTGACCGTCAAACTCCCATTTATATAATGCGTTGCGAAATTCGGGTGTCATAAACAATGCTTGAAGCAAACTATTTAGATAACAAGTCATGGCCTGATTAACAAGTCCAACATAATTGAAAGAATCTCGAATAAGCCTGAGATTATAATTATAAGGAGTATACTCTGCATAATCTATGCTCATGAGAGCAGGAGGTTGATCTGTAGAACTACTCGGCAATTCTGCTGCTGTTGGACTTGCTGATGCCCCCAATAATAAATCATCATCCGTAGTATCATTAACAACCAATGTCATATTGTGATTTTTTAGTGCTGCAATTACTATTGCATTACGAACATTTTCATCAAAGCTCACTCCGATTTCTCCAAGAGTTTTATCCTTGTATTGATTTAAAACGATCTGACGAAACAAACATTAAGCGAAATCAAACATGAATACTGTACTTACAGCTTCTCCTGTCCTGTTGTTCTGGATCATCAATTGAACCCATTTACTGGATAATGAAAGTCCGCACCTCACTTCTACAAAACGAAGATACCGTTTTTGAAGGTGAAAAGATTATGGTGGACTGTTTCTTCGGCCCTGCACATATTGTATCTCTAGTATTGCCACAATTGTGCCTTCAGCAGAAAGACACACCATTTCCTCCTAAAAAAATTAGATAAAAAAATATAGTTCAATCACATTTTAAAAGATTTTTGGCTAATGTTCAAAAATTGGTTTAATGTAACCTACAACGTGCTTCGGACGATTCAATCCACACCATTGTAGATGAGACGTTGGAATCACGCCAAACTCTATATTTAGAATGACATGTGTGGGAAATATATAAGAATTTCTCTAATATTAAATAAATATCAATTTACTTATAAGGAACTTACCAAAATTTATAACAAAATTCGCCTGTGTAAATTTCTTCTTTAGATAAACCGAATGAATTTCAAAAAGATTACAAGTGACAAACCTGAAAATAAAAGTGAATGTTAAACCATAATTTAACGGTGTTAACTACATTTCAGAAAAAATCTTACTGTCATTACAATCACTAACAATCAAGTGCATAAAATAAGTGACATGAGCCAGAGTCTTACTACGTCATAAGTACAATAACAAATGAACGTCGACTTTGGAAATGAAAAATCGCTCTGGAATTTGCACAATAATTTGGCTAACATCTTTACATTCATAATAGTTTCAAAATTTCTTACCTAAAGTCGTTCAACATGTGCTAGTATTCACAATACGCCATTTTCACATCTCAAACTGTACTTCATGAAATCGCTCCCTTAAAGATGGCGTGGCAACACTGCTGTTTTAAAAATGACGAAATTATTTAAAAAAATACGCCCAAAGTATCGGATAATTAAAAACGACAATTACTTAATATGAAAACTATTTTTTCCAATTTTCAAAGTTTACGCAATTACTTATGCAATAACTTAAATAATATTGCAATGTTGTATATACTGACGCAGAAACTATATTTACATGCGTAAAAAATTGTGCTTACTTATAATTATGTATATAAACATGATGATTAATTATACAACAACAGTTTCGACACCCTATTTAAAAAAATGTATTACACAAACTTATATACAGAGTGGTGCACATTATTGAAATGGAAACTCCCGTGCTTAAGTGGACTTTAGAAGAACATCGTTGATTGGAAAATTAGGAAAGATGCGGAACTCATAGGAATAAAATGTTACCTAAAAATTACTTTTTATTATTTTTGTAATTGGCTACAGACAGTCACAAACAACTAAACAACTCGGGTATTAAATCGAGGGTAGTAACCATCTAGCGCTGCAATAGACGTTTTACATACGTTGGTCCTTGTCACTTCATGTGGCGTCACGAAATTTGGGAAGTGGCGTTATGGTTTGGTGCGAGTAATACTTCCATATACAGGGCATCCCAACGAAAACTTGACCCCTAGCTCTATAATGTGAAAACTATAAAGTATTTCAAGATTCGCCGAGACACGTCGATTTTTGTTCTTAAGGGAAGCCTTTTGGACAGTCAAGCCAACTCGATATGTTCATCCCCCTAATGCCAAGCCACACCAACTTTAAAATTTCAAATGAGATTACCCCATTTGTGGCACATCATTTTAAAACCCTTTTCATTGCAAATACAATGACACTTCGTTTTATAAATCGGTTGAGATTTGACTGAATTATTGGTACAAACAAAAAGTTGACAAACCCAAATACTCGCCACTAAACAGTTTTTATAGGCTACACACGACCACATTACTTACATATTTTTATTGAAATGTCTATCAGTTTACAAAAAAATCTGAAATGAAAGAAAAAGCTGAAGCAAATAATAGTCAGATTTATTTGATGAATTACTCAAAATGACCCCCGTTAGCTTGCAAACAATAATACAGTCTGTTTTCAAATTCTTTACGAACATTATTGAAGACATCCGCAGTTATTAATTGGCATTCTTCTACAATTCTCTGACGTAACACTTGTAATGTTTCAGGCTGCGTGGCGTACACTCGTGATTTTAAATGGCCCCACAAAAAAGTGCAAAGGGGATAGATCCGGAGATCTTGGTAACCATTCGACGGGACCTCTTCTGCCAATCCAATGTCCCGAGAAATGGTTATTCAGAAATTGTCGCACAGCCACAGTATAATGCGGGGCGCACCATCTTGTTGGAAGGTTATTTCATTTTCTAGTAAATTGTCGTCACTTTCTAAAATCTCTGTTATCCTAGGATCAATTGTATCTTCTAATAATTCTAGATAAATGTTTCCATTGAGATTACCTTGAATGAAAAAATGGTCCAACAATATGGTCGCCCAAAATTCCAGCCCAAACATTTAATTTTTGAGGAGTCTGAGTATGAAATTCCCTAATTAAATGAGGATTAACATCACTCCACATAACGACAATTGTGTCTATTTACTTCGCCATTCAACATAAATGTGCATTCGTCGGAAAACATGTATTGTAGAGAAGATTTGGATTCTGTAGAAGTTGTTCACTAAAGTATTCGCAAAATTCGTTACGGCGATCAAAGTCATCTTCATGTAAATCTTAAATGGATGAAACTTGTATTTTTTTCAAAAATTCGATGAACACTGGAACGGGATACGCCGGAAGCTTGAGATACAGTTGTAATCGATTGCTTATTGTTCATCTGTACATGACCCAAAACTGCCACTTCAAGTGCTTCATTTCGAACTGGACCAATTACTTCGTTTCTGTTTAAAAGCGAACCCGTTGCAACGAACTTGTCAATCAGTTGTTTAACGTACTGGGGCTTACATTTTTTCAGGATGATTTGCTTAAAAATTCGTGCTGTAGCTTTAGCGCAATCATTATTTCTATAATAAATTGAAACAATTTCTACTCTTCGCGACTAAATACAGCATTTTTAAAACTCGTTAAAACTTTCAAGATCAAACGGCGACTTTTTTGTGACAGTGTTTTGTTATTCAGAGAAGATCTGATTTTCTATAGACTTATTATAAACAAAAAAACAATTAGTATCTGACTTATTTATTTGCTTTAGCTTTTTGTCCTCTTTCTGATTGTTATTGTGAACTGATAGACACATCAACAAAAATAGGTAAATGTGGTCGTGTGTTGTCGATAAAAAACTTATGAGTGGCGAATATTCCCATAAAAATTACTACGCGTAAGTTGGTTTGTCAACTATTCGTTTGTACCAATAATTCAGTCAAATCTCAACCGATTTCTAAAAACGAAGTGTCTTGTATTTGCAATGAAAAGGGCTTTAAAATGATATGACACAAGTGGGGTAGTCTCGTTTGAAATTTTAAAGTTGGGGTTACTAGGCATTAGGGGATGAACATATTGAGTTGGCTTGACTGTATGTATGAATATAGGATCCATTATTATAATATTGGTTATTTATATATATATATATATATATATATATATAAATTATTTACCCTTTAAGGTCAATGTTAGTTATTTATTTATTATTACTAGTTTCAACTCAAAATTATTGTGTCATATTTAACGTTTGTAGAAAAATATTTTTTAATTCTGACGATGACTCACAATAATTTTTGAGTTGAACTAGTAATAATAAATAAATAACTAATATTGGATTGCTTAAAGCGTAATTAATTTATATAAATACTGTATAAGTTGAATCCTCGGTTACAAATACATAAACAGATCATCAAATAAATTATACTACACCATATACACCACATAATTAAAATTGGCGAGATAAGGTTATTAGGAATAAAATCACAAACGAAGAACTGCAGTAAACTGAAGTTAGCGTTTGTCATATTTTTAAATATTTTTTTAGAAGCAATCGTATAAGTTTTCTCCCCAATTTTAGCATATTTATAGTTTAGTGAATTATCTAATGCGATTACGTTTACAAATGACATAATGAGTGTGGTTTCTTCACAGTTTTAAATTAAAATACATCTCTACGCAATACATTCCGTATGGAAATTGCGTTGTCGCGAAACAGCTACACCCTTTACTGATACCTGCTACAGCCACCCACACCACCCTATTGCTATCTTTCTCTTAGTAAAACGTCTATTTTTTGGTAAAATTTTATTCATACCCAGTAGTGATAGATAGCCGGTTCTGGAGCCTCACTTCCACACCTCTGACATCAGCGCTCGTAATATATCTTTCTCTATCCACCCCATTGTTTGTGTATATACCTTTCCTCGTTTCTACCTCATAATACCAACATACAGGGTGTGTCAAAATTATACAGGGTGTTCAAAAGAACTATCCATTTTATATACAGGATGGTCCTAAAGGGTAATGTTATTTTTATATACAGAGTGTTCCAAAAGTAGTTGCTTTTTTTATATACAGAAAGTTCTAACAAAATTTTGAATATTTCTAACTAGATTCTTTACAACCGGTTCAGGGCCCTTACCATCACCTCTGATGTCACACACTCATTATATATCTGTCTCTCTCTCTGACCCGTTATTTGTGTCTTACCTTGTCTCTACATCATAATACCCCCGTACAGGGTGTTCAAAAATAATTCCTAACTAATGAATATTATTAAGTAGATTTGTAACTAGGTTGGTAAACTTAAATAAGAAAAGTAATTGTTAACGTGTAACTCCTAACCCTTACCGTCACCGAGTCCCTGTCATAATTTATAGATATATACATGAATTTGAATATACATGGTGTAGAATTTCTTCACGTACCATAGGGATTTCCATGTTAAATTCTTAATGTTCCAATATTGGCTCCCCAAATTATTTTAGAGAAAAAGTGTAAATATGTTTCTTGTAGAGAAAAATAGTAGTACCGTATCCTTACTTACTTATTTTTGTACTTTTCATACAAAAGTTAAAATTAAGAAAATTAAATTATTATTTAGCAAAATAGGTAGTGCCTTGAAATCGTTGAAACAAACAACAATCGTTATAGTTAGCTAACATGTTAATGTCTTAATAATAAAAGTAGAAGTTTTAAAGTAACTTTGCGTTTAGACGATGCATTCTAGTGCCGAAAATTTTTTTCCTTTCTTGCAAGTTTTAAAAACAGAGAAACTTAAATTGTGAACTTAACAAAGACCAGCGATGCTTTGATAAACTATCAAAACAAAGTCGTGGACATTCTAAATAGTTTAATCTCGTTTTCATTTTTCTTATACCTATATTGAAACATTTTTAAAATAATCAGAATAATAGACTGCAATATAGAACAAGTAAATTTTACTTAACGAATTGAAACACAAAAGCAATAAATGTCCAAATAAGCCTCCAGCCACTGTATATCATAAAATTGTCGTCTGACATTTGCTAACTGATAAAGCGAAATTCTTGCGCAGTGTTCTTGAATACTAGTTTGCAATTGTTCAAAATCTTCAAAACAGTTACCACTGTAAATCTTTAATTTCAAATTTCCCTACAGAAAGAAATCATTAAGAGAAAGGTCAGAACTCCGAGCAGGCCAACAAATTTCGTGTCCTCTAGCAATAATTGCAATTAAAGCTTTGATTTAAATATTCGTAGACGACACTACTGTTATGTGCAGGACATCCATCCATTTAAAACAAAACTTCTTAATTTTCCGGTGCAACCTGATTTATAGCTGGCGTTATTTCTTCGTACAATATTTGTAGAAAATGTTCAGACGTTAAATTTTCGTCAAGGATAAACGGTTCAAAAATATGATGCCCTAAGATACCGGCCCAATCATTTAATTTTTGCAGATATTGGGTTCACGTTGCTAAAAATTATGAAAATTTTGTGTAGCCTAAATCCGACAATTTTGCGCGTTTGGCTCATTGTACCAGTTGCTTTAAATTTACTGATCATTTCTTCAACAGTTGTGTGGCTTGGAATTGGTCGTACCGGATATTCTGCAGCAAACAAATCACTTAGCGCACGTGCACTATTACCAGAATAGTACAATTTCACCATTAGAATCTTTTCATTCAACGAATACATGATATTAATTCAGAATTATTTAAAATATTTGTACATTTATTATTAAGACGCTAACATGCCAGCTAACAAACGATTGATGTTTGTTTCAACGATTCCAAGGCACTACCTATTTTTGCCAAAATAATAATTTTAATTTCCTTAATTTTATCCGTGTATACAAAGTAAAAAAATAGGTAAGTGATGAACAGTAGTACTATTTTTTTCTCTACAAGGAACATATTTATACATTTTCTTTAAAATAATTTGGGGAGCCAATATTTGAATATTAAAATTTAACATGAAAATGTCTATGATGCGTGAACTAATTCTACACCCTGTATATAAATTTATTCGGCAATATGTATCTTTTTACACAGTTAAATAGAAGACAAAATTGGTAAATAGTCGGTGCAAACCGCAACTTCCTATCTTTTTTGAAACCAAAGATATCAATAAAACAAATGTTAGACCGCTGACTATTTACATATTTTACGCGTAAAACAAATTTAAATTAGTTGAAACAATTTAATGAATGCCGTCCTAATTGTTCAAACTGCCGTCCAACGTTTTCGATGCACTTAAGCATCCTTTCCAGCGTAGACCAAACTGCACCCTCTAGTTCAGCTACTGAAATAGTTTGCATACAGTCCCTTATTCGTTCAATCATGTTATCACGTGTAGTGGGTCCGGTTGCAAAAACTATATCTTTTACTCGACCCCTAGATCCGGTGATCTAGCCGGATATGGAAAAATGCTGCCCCGTCCTATCCATCTAACAGGGTACTTGGCATCTAAAAATTGACAAACATTCACTGCAAAGTGGGCTGGACAGCCATCGTGCTGGAACAGCATTCGTCTTCGAATTTCTAGGGGCACTTTCTCTAACAGAATCGGCAATTGCTCTGTTAAAAACTGTAGGTAATTGTGGCCATTTAGTTGGTTATTAAAAAAGAATGGACCGATAATTTGCCCTTCTAGAATCCCTGCCCAACAATTTACAGACCAACGACCTTGGTGCTGAACTTCTTGCATCCAGTGCGGATTCGTTCTTGACCAATAGTGCATATTATGGACATTTACACTGCCATTACTATGAAACGTGGCCTCATCTGTCCACAATATACGTGATAGAATTTGGGGATCGTCTGCCATCATACCCAAGAACCAGTAACAATGGTCTAGTCTTCGATCAATGCCTGATGCAGGACTAAGTGATATGGATGTAACCTGAAAGATGTAAGATGATCACTACTGATTCAACAGTAGGATAAGTATTAAGTAAACCTTTGTAAGTTTACAGTAGAGTTTCAACATTGAAGATTCGCTTACCTGTGCTCTTTGAGAATGTTTTGAACGGTAGATCGAGTTACTCCCAGATCATGTGCAATACTTCTAGTACTTAGGTGTGGATTAAACTGCACATAAGCTAAAACATTAATAATGTTCTCTTCGGTACGTCTCCTGTGTTGTCTACGGTATACGGGAACATGGACGCTTCCAATTGTTTGTAAACGATGGATAACTCGCAGAAAAACCTTTTTACTCGGGTGCCGTCTATCGGGATATTGCTGCGCATATACCCTTTCAGCAACTGTAGTATTTCTCATGCATTCAAAATAGACACCTATCATACCAAATAACTCTTCATTGGTATAAAGCATTTTGTAACACTTAACAGCACAGCACTAAGACTATCTAATACTAATACTAACAACATTAACGTAACACAAACAAAAACAAGTAAACTCAAACTACACAAAAAACTCAAACAATCACACGCAATAACAAAATCGAGAACAAGCTTTGAAAAATAGCAACTAAATGATATTGACATGAAATTCAATTGTGCCAATATTTTGACGTATTGCTTCCAATTTTGTTTCACAGCCTACTAATTTTATGACGGGTGCCTTCGCTAAGAACTGATTATTATTTACCATTTTATTCTCTTTTGCATACATTGTCGGTTTTAGATGCTTAAGTGCATCGAAAACGATGAACGACTGTTTGAACGTTTAGGGCGGCATTAATTAAATGGTTTCAATTAATTTTAATTCATTCTCTACGTAATATATGTAATAGATGTTGCATAGTCAGCGGTCAAACATTTGTTTTATTGATATCTTCGGTTTGAAAAAAGATAGGAAGTTGCGGTTTGCGCCGACTGTTTAGGAATTTTGTCCTCTATTTAACTGTGTAAAAAGATACATAGGGTTGTATCGTTAGAGGTGAAAGTGAAAGTGAAGTGAACGGACGTTGCTTTTGCTCTCCGTATTTCAGAACAAATTTTGTTTGAATGTGAGTGTTTAGTAATCTCGATTTACATGTTTAATAAATACATATTTAAAGCAACAAAACAGCTAAAATAATCGGGTACAATATCTTCTACCTAATTTAATTGGGAATTGATTACAGCGACTGTATAATATTTATGCCTGGAATTGTATGGTACGAAACAGATAATTGCAAGGTTTATGCACTTTTCAATATTATCGATAAGACGACTAAAATTTTTATGAGAATTGCTACAATTGATTTTACACGTGCTAACCTCGCAATCTTAATTATTTTCAAAGTTTATTTAACGTCGGCCTAATTTCTTAAAATGCCTTCCGTTAACACAAAATATTAGAATAAATCCTTCATTACAATGGATAAACTAACAAATCAACTTCGTGAAAAAAATGATGAAATTGAATGCCTAAATGTTGCTGTTTAGGAATTAAAACTGAATTGTCTTTAAAATCACAATTAAAAACTAAATTAAAAAATAGGATGGACGACTATTTAAATGAAAGCATTGATATGGAACGCTCTATGCAAGAAGAAAATTCTCAGATATCTAAGTTAAATCATAATTTAAAATCCGATAACACAAAATTACACCAAATAATCGTAGATCTAAAAGACGAATTACATCATTAAAAAGTTAATAACAATGAGGATAAATTAGTTAAAAAAGTCAATAGCTTACAACAAGAAAATTGTAGACTAACTACATTAATTTTCTGAAAGCGGAAAATAAAAACTTTAAGATAGAATTGTCTGAATAAAAATGTAAATTAGTGCCTATGGAAAACCGTAAACATAGTAAGTTCTCAACTAAAATAATGGAAAATTGCGAACGTAATATTAAATCTATTTTTGAAGAAATGATGTTACCTACTCAAAATATCGGTACTTTAGAAAAAAAAAATCTTTAAGACAGGAAATTTTAATACTTGGTGACCGTCACGCCCGTGATATGGGAGTCATGCTAAAATCGTTGTTAAATACTTCCACCATAGAAGTGCTAAACTTTTTTAAACCAAACGGTTTATTGTAAGACGTATTCAATGGTATAAGGGTGACAAAGGATTTTACCAAGTCCGACTACGTGTAGTGATTGGTGGTTCTAATAATGCAATCAACAGAATAAAATTCGATACGGAAGGTATGATTAACGCTTTGAGTGAACTGAAAAACAGATCAAATTTAGTGGCGATGTCCACACCATTCGTGCGGAATTATAATAGTGAAAGTGTAAATAAAAATATTTTCAACATTAATTAAATTTTTACAATAATCTTGTTAGTGTTTTTAAATCCAATTTTATGTACATTGATACAAACTGGGAACTTGAAGATAAGGATTTCTACAGAAGTGGTTTACACCTTAAATCGATAAAAACTTCTCAAAAAGCTCGTTAATCACATTTTATATATGAAAGGGCACTTAATGTGGTCTGAATCACCACCATCTGTTTGTAATAATAATTTAATTTATGTGCCTATTAAGGATAGTTTGTCGGTACAGAGCGCTTCTTTAGAAAAACACAGGAGTCTACATTCAATTGAGGGTTTTTTTTTAGAAAATGTGGTAAACAAGTCAACAAAGTTCTAGGACCTACAAATAGTAATAAGTTAAATAGAAAACTACATTAATCTTTTTTACATCAATATACAGTGTCTTTCGAATAAAATCGATAGACTTTCACTATACTTAAAGGATACTCACATAAATCTATTGTGCTTATCTGAACACTGGTTAAATGAACTTGAATACTGTTAACATACATAATTATTTACTGGTATCTAAATTTTGTCGTGTTAAAGAAAAGCGGGGGAGTATGCATATTGCGACATTATACACTCGATTGCGAAAGCCTTTGTTTAAAACAATTCTGCCCAGAATTAAATGCCGAATTTTGTGGCATTGTTATTCCTAATATTAATACAATTTTAATCGCATTATATAGATCACCTAGTGGTGATATAAATATATTCATGAATAATCTCGAACAAGTCTTAGTCTATTGTTCGAAAATATCTTATTCGGTAATATTAACAGGTGATTTCAACATTAACTTCTCTAACAATTCTAGTGCTCTAGTCGATCTAACTTCAGTCTTCATGTCATTTGGTCTAAAAATTCTAATTAAAGACTACACTAGAGTGACGTCAAACTCGGCTACTTATCTTGACAATATTGTCTGGAAGGTTCCCGACTGCTTTGAACAATCTTCCTTGAGTGGTACATTTGATCCCTGTTTGTCAGATCACAAAGGTCAATATTTGACATTTAAAGTTCATAAAATCAGGAATAAATTACTCTATATAACTAGATCTTTCACAATTACCGGCAGATATAATTTTAAACGCGACTTACTTCATTTTGAATGGGACCCTAGCAGCTTTACAAATAAGAACTCTAACTTTCTGTCTAATAATTTGGTACATATCTTTCAAGCTTTAATTTCCTATCACTGTCAACTACGCTATAAAAATAGTAATAACAAAAGACAACTGGTTCAATGGTTCAACAAAAAGTTAAAAAATATGCACCCTTTTAGGCCTAAAGACAATTAGTGACGTAGATAATAAATACCACGATGTGTACAAAGCTTTCAAAAAGGAGTATCACTTGACATACAAAACTGAAAAACAGAATTCATATGACGAATTTTTATGCAAATCTAAAAGGACTGCCAAAGACGCTTGGAAATTAGTAAATTTCGAAAGAAATAAAAACAACTCAAACAAGAATCGATCGTCATTCAGTGCCGAAGAATTTAATTCTTACTTTGTAAAGTCAGTTAGTGAAATCTCTAACAATTTGCTAATATCCACCTTTAATTCATTTTCTGTTTTCAATTATCTATATAAATCAAATCGTACTTCTTTTTTCTTACATCCAATTTCTAAATATGAAGTTCTTTGCGCTGTGCGTAAACTTAGGATGTCCAACTGTACCGATGTTTATGGCATTAATACTATTATAATCAAAGACACTATTGATATACATGTAGACTATCTGATGCATATGTTTAATGTTTGCATTTTAGAAGGTAATTACCCCAAGGCATTTAAAATCAGCGTAGTTTTACCGCTATTCAAAAAAGGCAATGTAAACGATTTAAATAATTACCGTCCCATTACCATAATTCCAATTTTTTCAAAAATTTTTGAAATAATTTTAAATGACAGGCTATAATTACATTCAAACGCATAAACTGTTAAATCCGATTCAATATGGTTTCCGAAAAAATTCTTCCACTTCTCAAGCTGTTTCAAAAATTATTTCTTATATAATTGATTCTTTTGAAGGTGAACATGCTTCATTGATTTTATATGATTTGTCCAAAGCTTTTGACTGTGTTTCTTTCGATATATTAATTAATAAATTAGAGAGTTTTGGTATTAGAGGTCTAGTCAAGAAATTCTTCACGTCTTACTTATACGAATACGCGGTGTACCACAAAGTTTGATATTAGGCCCTTTATTCTTTATTATATACATTAACGACTTTTTTTAATACATTCAGCCATACAAACGTGTTGCTTACGCAGACGATACATCTTTAATCGTCACTGATACAGATTTAAACCGATTAGACTTCAAAAGCCATGATTCATTACAACTTGCCCATAATTGGTTTGCGCACAACAATTTAAAATTAAATAAAGAAAAACTAAAATAATTACGTTTTCTTCTCATCCTAATATCCCATCAGAAAATAATGCCAAAGTACTAGGTATTTATATTGATGATAGATTAACCTGGAACAATCATATTGATTACCTTATAGTTAAATTATCAAAAGCTACTTTTGTTTTAAGAAATTTAAAAAATTGTATTAGCGCTAACACACTCAAGTCATGCTATATTTCTCTTTATTTCACTCCCATTTATTGTATGGAGTAAACCTATGGGGTAATTCTTCTAAAGTAAATAAAATATTTTCGCTACAAAAGAAGATTGTCAAAACTTTGGCGAATGTACATTATAGAGAGCATGGTCAAAATATTTTCAGTAAATTTCAAATCATGCCTTTACCAAAATTATTCATCTATTGTACTGTCTTGGAAATTCATAAGAATAAAGCCTCATTTAAAACCAATAGTACCATTCATAATTATAACACCAGAAAGGCTAAGGATATTAGACCTGACTACTATAAATTATCTAAATCACAAAACAACAGTCTATTAGTAAATCTTTATAATTTTATTCCCAGTCAGATTAGGGTTTCAACTATTTATGTATTCAAAAAATTAATAAAACAACATCTACTGAAACACTGCTTTTATTCAATAGATGAATATTTAAACACACCTTTTCTGTAGTCCAGTTAATTAACTTGCGGTTTAATCTTAAAATATATTTTTATTATTATGTAGTTTTTGTTTTTACCCTTTAGTTTTAGATTATATTTTATACATAATTTACCTTATATTATAATCTTTATATTTGTACCTTATATGTATTTATGTATACAATGTTAATTTTATATACATTGTTCTCTGACAAGTGCAAAATTGCCGTATGTAATTGTTCCCACAATAAATTATTATTATTTAAAAATCTCATGATAATGCGCAATAATTGTTGAAATGTTAAACAGCGCCCTCTAGCTATTACGTCAAAATTTATTCGGACTATTTTTATACTGCATATTATTAAGTAAGAAAGGCTCTTTTAAACGATACCTAGTTTGTTCAACTCCGTTAACTTATACCGAAGTTATTTGCATTTAAATAAAAACATTTTTGACGTTCCCCCACCACTACATTTTCTAAGACAGAGTAAAATACCCTAAACAAAAAAAATCAGAAATTTTGCAGTTTTTAGTACGGGAATATTTAAAATATATTTATATTTGCATATTTTTGGAGAAAGAGCCAATTTTATGATCGGCCATAACAGTTTCGCCCCCTAGCGGCCATCTTACAAACTTGAAAATAAATTCCCGCGATTTGACGTAGTCGATTTACTTATTAAATATTTTCTTTTCAATATTGTCAGATTTATAATTCCCGAGATATAGCCGCCGTCCATTCTTTGTTGGCCACCCGGTACATATACATATCGTCGTTGATACTGAAATAGGTCGTATGTCAAAATCAACAAGTTTTCAGGAGGTAAAAAAAATCGAATATTTTTGTTACTTTAAGAGTAATAATTTCAGAAAATATGGAGATGAGACTGTGCTATGTTACTTTTATTGTGAATAATAGTTGGTTATGATTGTTATGAACAGTTATTGTATTCCTGAGTTATGTTTACATAAGACATATTGATTCTAAAATTGGTAATTTCATCTGACATAAGATATTTTGCCATTTCATGTTTTAATGAAATTAAAATTAATATTTATTAAATTAATATTTAAAATGTACCATACGATTAAATAAATAAATGAAAAACACTAAAATTGTTTTTTTCTTTTATTAAATTAGTAAGTACATATAGTGACTAATTAAAACCTTTAAAAAACTAATTAAAATCTCTAAAAAAACAAAAGACTATAGCCAATAAGCCAAGCATGGTTGAACCATGTAATCAGTGTAATCACTAACAACGATTATTTTTTGTGTTTGATGCTGAACGTAAATAAACACATTCTTCAAATGAAGTACAACTTGGAAGGGGTAAAGTGTCATGAAAAGAGTGATAGTCTGCAGGCATTAACAATTTGAGTTCTTGCAGGTGCAAAAATTTTGACAACTCAATGGCACATACCGTCAATTGGGGTAACTTTGCCCCAACTTTTCATGTTTTTTGTAAAACAAACTAATCTATCTCATTTTGAAACTTATAAATATTACATTTAACGTAGTTTAATTTATTATTAGAACACATACACTTATTATTAGTTTTCGCAACAGTGTTGGAAAGGTGTCTTTTGGGATGGTTGAAAACTTAGAGCCTGAAACAGACTCTTTCCACCTACCTAGGATTCTCGCCACATCCTCTTCATAGGTGCAAAAAGCTACGTCGAGGGGTTGGGTTAGATGTGTCGAGTTTGGTGGCAAGCAAACAAATCGAACATTATGCTCTTTACAAAGCTTCAGCACATTTAAACTGATATGTGAAGATAGGATATCACCAATGATAACTTTTGGTCCATTTTTTTTTATGGTTGGTAAGAATGTTGACTCAAACCAATCTTCAAAACATATGGCGTCAAACCAGCCACTTTTTGACCTGTTATAGCGTGCTTTTTCAGGGCCGTTCTCTCTCCAAGTAGACCACATGTTTTCGGCTTTGTAAACAGCATATGGGGGCAGAGAGTACCTGCTGCATTTCCAGAGAACATGAGAGACAATGCACTTTTACTGTAGTTGCAAATGTTTTCGACATATTTGGCCCCCCCTCTTGCAGATTACCTTTTGCTTCCAGGGTCGTCGGCGAGGTTTGTTTGTCATAATTCCAAATGTGTGGGAGGTATACCTTTTATAACTTCTTTTAAGTTCTTCATGTAACTTTCAATGTTTTCAGAGCTAACCTCAGCCCTAACATTTTTTATGTTAGACCTAAAACGACTTGTCAGACCTCCACGTCTCTTCAAAAATAACTTTGTCCATTCATAGCCTGGGAGGTTTTGTTTAAATTTATCAATGTGGACACCTTTCTTATCTAAATAACATTTTACAACATATCTAAAATCAGTCTCAACAACTGGAAACCCATAGTTAGACAATGTTATTAAATGCTGCTCAAAAGCATTTTCTTCTTCGTCGTTGAACGTTTTAGCTCGCCCAACTGTGTTCATGTGCCTGCCTTTCAATTTATTCTTAATAGTGGATTTAGGTATTCCATACCTTGTTTCTGCAAATCTTTGTGTAAGTTCACCTGATCTTATAGTTTCCAGACACTCCTCCAATATTTCTGGACTGTAGTTTGCATAATTCCTTGTCCCAAGTGGTTTTATCCGGTTTCTTGGCATTTTACCTGAAACAAAACAAGCAATTACAGTGATTTATAATTTTAAAATGCTTTTCTGACACATATTACGCAATTTAAACAACATAAAATATACTACCCAACAAGAATTTAGCCTCCTGAAAATAAAAATTTATACTTTGGGGTAACTTTGGCCCAGCCACCATGTTGGGCCAAAGTGATGATCGGCAGGGTGATTTTCGTGAGGGACGTCTGGGTATATCAGTCCACATATCTATGAAGTTCAGTTTGTACCGAATAATGCCTTCTGTCAAGTACTGTAGTGTACAAATGGCAGTAACACATGGATCTCCAGTTTTAGAGCCAGGTCGAATACTGGTATACATTGTTGAGTCTTATTTAAAGAAATCTTGATATGTCAATATAATGAGTATAATGACATTGTAATGCGATGGCTTCTCTGGCTGATCTAATAATATGTATATAGTCAGCAGGAAAAAATGTAACATTTTTCGTCCTAACTTTCTTTCTATAGTGCTATGAATGGAGTCAACCTCCATCTGGGTATGACTCCACTTCCAAATATTTTTGTACTTCATCGTTATATTTTTCTCTAAAAAATGAGGACATGAAAATTTGAGGGATTTGGGGACCGCGTCCGCCCAGGACAGACATTTTTATCATTCAAATTGTAGAATGTCAGGTTGTGAACCTTTAACTTGGTTTTGAAGTAAATTGATGATGCTTGTAAACGTGGGCACAACAAAACCGCCTGAGATCCACGGTATAAACGCAGATCTTTTGATCGCTAGAGGAGGTTGCAGATTCTTTGTCTTTATTCTTCTCTTCTCGTGCTTGATTTTTTCTAGTGATGTGTCCTTCATAAAGAGTGTCATCTAAATTTCCATTTTTGTGCATATACATTGTCACTTCTTTTTGGTGAAAAATTGTTTTTTTGTAAGCGCAAATGATTTTGGTAAGTAAAAGCTCTTTTGAATTGAATTAGACTATAGTTTTAAAGTATTTCATTTACATTGCAACGCACGTGTGTTCATGGTCATATTTGTCGGAATATTGTTTTGGTCATTTAATATTTTTAATTCAGTTGATGTGGAGAATAGCTTATCGTCACGTTCAAGCAATTAGGGTTTTGATGAAATGCCAATCTCAATAAGTTTCACACTCGATTTCTTCGAATTTAAGCATCGCATGTCGCATTTTGTTTTGCTATCTCAAAGGTTTCTTTGTTTGTTCCCTGAAAAACAGTTCGGTGTCGGCGCCGTTATCAATTAAATAGAGATTTGTTTTGACTAAAGAATAACTCACGGCTGTTACCCACGTTCGAAAATTCTGAGTTGTCGGTTTTGTTTGTTACTTCTAAGAAAATGTTAGCGCAATAATTTTTGTAACGTCTTTGTGAATAAAATGATAAGAGGGGAGACTCGCTTCCCTTACCTGATTGTTAATAGTTTTAAGTTAGTTTTTAGACAGATTCGCGACAAGTTAGAAGAGTCTTCAAGCAGATTCATTATGAGTAAGATGTAGTTATTTTGACGTGTACCGAATAGCACGGATTAAAGTTGTTTTTAATTAAACTTAAAACAATCGCTTAATTACCGTAAGTGCTAACAGTTTAAAAGCAAACTTTTCGAGGGCGCGAGTGAAAATTAAACGCTTTATGTGTATCCACAAAAAAGATCTCTCGTTTCGTGGCCGTGAAAGAGAATAACGTTTGATTAATGTTAAATCAAAGTAACCGCATTGCGGATGGCGAACAATCTCTTGTCCACACGAAATTTTAATTAAGAAACATGCAATATAGTTATGGGCATGTTATACGAGACTTCGGATTAAAATAAATGGATCCTAGTGGATTATTCTTCGTTTAATGGTTCCGGTTGGATTATTTATCAACAAATGGATCATGATGGATTATTCCCGAATGAATGGATTATCTTACGCTGTTTATGGATTAGAAGAAAGAAAACCTCAACTGTAAGTACTCTTCCGTATTCTTCAGAAACTTCCGTGAATTAGTGACTTTGGTTGTGAGTACGGGGATTTGAGTTAAAGTAGGTACAGTCTAACATAAGATTAGTTTTTTTAGTATGTTGTAACAAGTTTCTCGGTGGTTCTGCATGTTCGAACCCCATTTTGTATTAGATTTAGAAACGCGGTGTAAAACCTTCCGTCACGCCCGGTACCGGGGTAATTTGGCCGTCTTGCATGTTTTTTTGTTTTGTTGGTAAGCGTCGAAAACCATTATAGAATTTTGGGTTAATAGAAAATTGATCGTACTTATGTTATTCTTTTATTGCGTCAAATGTTTACGTTTCTCCCTTTTCTTTGGTGAGCATTTGATTTAATTAATTAAAAGATTAGAGTGGCGCCTACCAATCCCGAATGTGACTCGAATTAAGGATCTTTAGTCTTCGTAAAGTAAGTAAGAGAAAAATCTAAATTCACCCCCTCGCCGACGAGTTAGCTTGAGCACTCGTTGTGCCCGTACTTGATCTTCAAGTTTCGTGGTGTAACAACATGAATTACACTGGTCTGTTTTCGGAGTAGATGTTGATATTCATAGACTTAAACACTTTCATGAATGTTTTCCAGGAACATGCTTACCATTCATAATATAAATAACTATGAAATACAGATTAAAACACAGGATAAATGGATATACATAAATCACTATTATTCTATCTAACATTTTATAATTCTACTAAAATCATTAGAATTCTAGGGATAAGAATTAATGAAACAAAAGTTAACGGTCACGACGGTATTTTATAATGACCCCAGGCTAATGTATTACCACAACCATTAGGTATAATATACCTTTTATCATCACGCCAAGACAATGCAACCTTATTCCTTAATTCTGTATATACAATACATGTTTATTTGATGTAAATGATCGTACATTTTTATAAATATTGACAGCGTTAAATATCACATTTTTTATAGTCATCCATTGTTAATCCACTTTTATTACAGCTTTCTGAACACCTTTTGCAGTTTTGTGAAGTTCACCCTCAACATCAACAATAGGTATAGGCTTTAGAACCAGTTTCGACAAATTCCCATATAATTTTCCCTCCATACTCATCCTTTATTTTACCAATAACAGATTCATTTTTTGGAATGTGAAATTTATTATCCTCTTTAAAATTAGATGTACCTATCATATTTATACAAACTCTTTTTAATGTCTTCATAAATGTAATCAGTATACGAAAATAAAGAAAAGTATATTTCAGTCTCGAAACATATTCTGGTGGATACGGAAAAAAGATAAATGAGGGATTGGGAAACAAGTATTTGAAAATGAGGTTCCTAGACTCGTTCCGTTTCTTGCCTGCTAGTCTTGATCAGTTAGCAGACAATTTAAACAATGACCAATGTCAGGCTATTAAACATTGTTTTTCGGATCAGGATGAATTTAAACTTATGAGAAAAAAGAGAGTATTTCCATATTAGTTTGTTAATTCTTTTGATAAATTAAACTCTAACAAACTACCGTTACGTGAAGAATTTTATAATGAGTTAAAAAGATGCCATGTATCAATAGAAGACTATACTAATGCACAAACGGTTTGGGAAAATTTAATATTAGTGCCATAGGAGAATACAGTGACTTATACTTAAAAACGGATGTTCTTCTATCTGACGTCTTTGAAGCATTTAGAAGTGTATGTGGAAAAATATATGACTTAGAACCTGCAAACTTTTTTACTACACCTGGTTTGTCTTGGGCTGCCATGCTTAAATATATCTACTAAAGTAGAACTGGAACTTTTAACAGATCACGTAATTTTTACTGACATCTTAACCTTACATCTATCAGCAATTATTTAAGTAATATTAAAGATGACATGTATTTTACACAATAAAATAAGGTTAAGAAAACAATATTTATTTTCGTGAGTTTATTTTTTTTAGCACTTATTCACCAATTCATAGTTTAGCGAGAACAGATGATGATTATAATGATCAGGTAGACAGCTAAACAAGTAAAACAAGTAAACAGCTAAAAAGTAAACAGCTATAAGGTAAACAGATCTGTTGTTGTTGTTTGGTATACAGCTAAACAGGTAAACAAGTAAACAGCTAAAAAGTAAACAAGTAAACAGCTATAAGGTAAACAGATCTGTTGTTCTTATTAGGTAGACAGCTAAACAGGTAAACAAGTAAACATATTGTTTGTTGTTGTTGTTTTTCTTGTTGATGTTGTTATTGTACTTGTTGATACAGCTTCACTGTTAGTGATAACTTACTGTTGTGGTATTATATACTGATAGAAATCTTTCTAGACCCTCCGATCTGCATTCTTGTTTATAACTACGTACTAGCATAATTACTTTTGTTCAACAATTTACGTTGTTGGTATATTTATACACACCTCTTCTAGTATCATCAACATATTTAAGGATTTGGTAAAATAATAATTATAGAGCAAATATGTATACTTAAAAAAACCATGAAAAGCATCAGAATTGATTAAGCTTACTGTTTAACGCATATTTACTACTACACATGACATAATAAAACCTGGTCAATAATATAAAACTTCCATTAAGCATAATACAGTTTTTTATACATGTCATAAACATCCCAATCACCATTATCATCACTAGACCTGTTTCCGAATTGTTTCTTCTTCTTCATCTGCTCGATAACAACACAATTGATTATATGGTTGTAGAACACATCCAGCTTATACAATTGCATTAACTCCAAACGATAATTAATTATATCTTTCAACCCAAACATCTACATCCGATTTGTTTAGAACACACAATTTTTATAATTACGTGTTAAACTGATTGTATTTACAAAACCGTTATTACTACAAGCACTCCAGCCAACTAAATCAGGATAATATTCAACATTGTAGACAATTTTCACATTGCGAGATATGTCCGAAGTTTTACTTATACATTCAATAGGACCCTCCGCGTTGACATCTCCAAACTCTTGCTGATACTCCTCATTAGTCGGGTTATGAAAAAACTTATTCATCAGATCATGATAAAGCCCCATTAACGTCTTCCATTCATCGATGGTAAGCAACACATTATTTTTTTCTCGAACATTGTAATGCACGTTGTACGGAAACAGGGGTGTGAACAACTCACGAACTTGAACTCTGATCATAGGGACTTGGAACAGACTCCGAATATGATGTCGAACAAGACCTTTGACTGACTGATCCCGGTGCAACTCGAGGAGCACTTGCATCACTCCCTTCTGCCACTTGTAGCTTGTACCGGACAAACAGAGAGGCGATTTCTAGCTTGACCATACTTTTCATTATAGCAATGTCTTAAAAGTTTGCGCACAACTTAAAAAAAAATGACCGACTCCATCCATTTTGGTTTTCTGTTCATTTTTATTTTTTAAATATTCGAGTATTTTATCACTATCACTGCGCTCGTTTTTATTCGTTTTCTCATAATTTGGTTGCTTTTGGTTCAGTTGCATATACAGAGACCTCGGAATGTGTACTATTTTGTGTTTCATTAATCGTAGAGTCCTCTGTGTGGGTATGATTGTTAGCTTGAGAATGCTGACTGTTGCTTTCGGTTTGTCTTTATAAAATTAAAATCGTCTAAAAACCTCAATTGCGAAGCCCATGACCATATACTTATACTTTTTATAAGCCTGTCCTGTAGAAGATTCATTACTTTTCTTATATTTGTTAAAGTTGTCTCTCAGGCTCTTCCACTTAGCTATCCATACTTTACCTAAAACAAAAAAAAATGTTTCAGGTTCCTTGCTACAGGAGATACATTTAAAACAATTCGGCACTCATACCGTATGGGATTTACCACTGTTATAATAGTTGAAGGAAGTAAGTAAAGTAATATGGAAAACATTGCAACCACTATATATGGCAGAGCCGACTGAAAAAACATGGAAGGAGGCAGAAGCTGGTTTCAATGAGAAGTGGAAATTTCCAAATTGTATTGGCAGTATCGATGGAAAACATGTTTATATAAAATGCCCACCTAATACGGGAACATTACATTTTTGCTTTAAACAAAGATTCTCTATTGTGTTGCTCGCAGTGGTGGATCCAGATTACAAATTTATTTTGATTGATGTTGGCAGCGCAATGGAAAAGGTAGTAACAGTACGGTTTTTTAAAGGACGTCGTTTTATCAAAAAATTGTTAACAATCAGCTGAACATTCCCAGGTCAAAGCCGTTGCCAGGTCGAGAAAAGCCAGTGCCTCAATTTTTTATTGGAGATAGCGGTTTCAAATTTCAAACAATTTTGATGAGACCTTTCCCAACTAATGTAACCATACAGGACAGAACGAAAGAAAAAGGACATACAATAAGAGACTGAGTAGTGCAAGACGCGTAGTAGAGAGCACATTTGGCATTTTGGCTCAAAAATAGTGGGTATTCATTAAGCCTTTGGAACTCAATGTAGACACCGTCGTTGATGTTGTAAAAGCTTACACAATTACCTTAGAGTAAAAGGAGATGATGATGATAAGCCAGACACAAACAATGATCAACGCAATACCGCCTTTCAACCTTTTCAGCGAACAAATGTGAACAGAACCAAGTGTACAGAGTGTACGCAATTCGGGACAAATATATGGCTTATTTTAATCAATACCAATTGTCAATATTAAACAGACATCCAAATGATTGAAATACAAAATTATTATTACAATGTGATGTTTTACTCATATAATAATAGTTATTTGTCCAACAAGTGAGGAAAACGATTCTTCTTCCCACTCGAGCTCAAGTTAGAGTGAGAGTGGATAAAGGCTTTCCTTATGTGTTAGACACAACATTTGTTCCACGACATTCCCCAAAAAACTTCCTAATATTTAATAGGTGGGTCCCAATAGTCTCGCTACAGTATTCTGTGGTATCGGTGTGGTCTCTATCTGTCATAGCGCAGCCGCGTGATTCTAACCAATAAATGTAGGGTGGTAATCTTTAAGAAGTCGAAATATAAGATATTAAATTAAACAAACCTGATTGAATACTAAAATTAAATTGTTTAACTAAGTGTATAGTTCTAATTAGTTACATTTTTTTAAAGAGGCATTTTTGTAACACGACATTATTGTAGAGAAAAAACATCCATTTTCTAAATATGTCGTGGAAAAACTTCTTTCCCTAACCAGTTCAATTAATTTTTCCGTGTTCCCTACCTCCGACATCGCGGCGGTCAGGCATTCCCTGTCTCGGCGGGAAAAGAACTCTTAAAACGCGACGTTTCGCTTTGACCGCCGGCTGTGTGCGTTGTTGGTGTAGAGACGGCACATTCAAATGAATGCCGAACCACAGTTTATTTTTCTATGGCCGAACGCAGTACTCGGAACTCCTAACCGCTATCTGTGTGCGCGGGCTTTAAATAACACTTTAAACATCATATCCTTAGACTTCATAACTTTCCTCTTCATAATTATTTACTTCATTCCGTCCTTCTTCATAAAAACTTTAATCTTTTATTTAAACTTCTTGTACTTCTTATAAATTCACATTACCTTCTTGCGATTTCTTAATCTTCTTTTCTCTTTGCTGCATCTAAGCTTTGTAACACTTTTTGATTATCTCAATTCATTTTCCATCCATGATTATCGATCATTGTTTCTTCTTTACACCCCTAAACAATTTATTTCTATTTCTTAACATCTAGTTTTCATTCACACTTTTAAAAAGCTACTTCTTAAATTTTACTATAATTCTTGTAATTTATTAATTGTCATTTTACATTTTTACAACTCCTTTTCTCCATTCCTTATATTTTTTAACAGGAGGTGGATGAGCTTTATATCCTTTGCATTTTTCTCTCTAGGGCTGCTCGTTTTACTTGCATTTTCTTTGCCCTTTCTTTTAGTTCTTAAATTTGCATTTAATTCACTTTTTTTTCTAACTCTTCCCACGCTTGTCTAATTGTAATCCTTCTTTCATTAATTTTATATTCTTTCTTTGTTCTTTTCTACAATTTTTAGCTTTCTGTCTTCAGTCATGTTTTTTGAACAATTGTCTTTCTAAATTTTCCAGGAATAACATTAGCGAATTATAAATATTTCCAGTAAACTTTGGTATTTCATTAGTGTTTATTCTAATTAATTCGTCCAATTTAATTGCAGTGACATACATCGCATCTTCACATCTTCCTTCCTTAGTCAGTATTTTTCTTTCTATCTTTTCATTTAATTCACCATAAACTTCATTTATTCTCCCTTCTATTTCTTCTCTGTGTTGTGCTACTTTGTCTTCATTCCATTTCTCGACTAAGATTAGACGATTCTTCATTTTCTCGTTTTTTAACCTTGTCTTTTTCTAACCCACTCACCTTTATTTCTCGGGCTGCTATGAATTCTTTCTAATTCTTGTTACACATTTCAATTATGTAATCCTTCTGATCTTCCAATTTCTTATTCATATTGTTATTTATTTGTTTTATACTTGTTTGTATTTTTTCTTCCATATCTGTTTGCATGTTTTTTAAATCTTCCTTCGTTGTCATTTTCTTCTCCATATTCATATTTGTTTGCATGTTATTAAATTTTTCAAATAATTTTTGAAATAATTGTTCTTGTGAACTTGGTCCACCTATGGCCTGGTCTTGTCTTCTTGCCTCCTGTTCTTCAACTTCGGATAAATCTGTGAACGTCCTATTCTCTTCTCCTGATTCTTGCTTTTACCCCTACCACGTTTTCTCCCTCTTAAGTTGCAATTACTATTGGTTGGGAGGGACCTATAGGTTCATGTTATTTTAAAATCGTTCGGAATGAAACGGATTGGATCTAACTCAGCTAAAAGATGGTGGCACTTCCGGTTATACCGGAAGTAACTATCAACTTTGTTATTTT
Organism: Abscondita cerata; assembly: GCA_030710515.1. Taxonomy (NCBI): domain Eukaryota; kingdom Metazoa; phylum Arthropoda; class Insecta; order Coleoptera; family Lampyridae; genus Abscondita; species Abscondita cerata. The sequence continues at coordinate 35,008 of JALBCR010000239.1, read as the reverse complement.
AAGTAAAACGCCCTATATATTCTTGCATTTTTAGATTCTACGACAAAATTTGAACATTTTCAATGTATAATGTTCTATACCTAAGTCTAGTCGTTTCTGACTTATTCAAGATTTTATGTCAAAAATGACATTTGCAGGCCAACACAGAAGTATCAATTTTACCTATACGAGAACTCGTATTATTTAATTTGAGGTGACTTCTTTGTAGAGGAAGAATTACTTTAACAGATTCTTCATGCCATTATGATAAATATTAATACAGGGTGGTCAAACAAAGAAGGTAAAAATTTTATTGAAAAACTCGTCAAAAATCGACTTTTTAAACAAAAACGCCCCTATTTTTATAATCTTATCTCGTTTATCATAAAAATAACAGTAAGGTAGTTTCTTCCAAAAATTTGTAGTTTTTGAAATATTCGCAATTTTATAATTTCATCAATAGAAACACAGGTATCAATTAGCAAGGCCTCATCAATTAAAATTTTTCCAAATGCAGGATTTTTAATACAATGATTGACACATGTGTTTCTAATAGTGAATTATTTTTTAACATTTCCAAAAAGGATAATCAATATTTTTATTAGTAGATTTTTCAACAAGGAACGTATACTACTAATATAATAACACTGGTCAACAAATTAAAACAAATGAATACACCTCCAATCACGTTATAAAAAATTTTATGCTATTATTAGTATCGGACAAATTATTTAAAAATATCAATATTATGTATCCATCACTTCCTTTTAAAATTTGTATTTAGAAATATGCACCCTATACTTTGTAATTGCGGTTTTCCTTTGTTTGTTCTTCTTGGCGTTACCCTTGTTTGTTTATCGGCTTATTTATTTTTACTTCATTAGTTTGTTTTTATAATACGTAATTTATAATTTAATTTAATAGTATTTCTATTAATTATAAAGTTACTTTAATTAGTTATGGTTAACCCGGTGCGTATTTCTAAAGTTACAGTTTCCGCCAGCTGATTTTCTGCGCATGTATTTGTAGTATAAAAATAAATATTAGTTTATAATAAAAATATGCTATTTGAAATGTAATATTGGTACTAGATGAAAGATAAAGGTTCGGAATTAGTGAATATGGCAAAGATATCTCTTATTTATGCGTGTATACTGAAAATCCAATTACCTTTTTTGTTGACCTATTTCAATATAACTCTTAACTCATTTTATTTTTATTAGTTTGTCTAATATAACATTTTACAAACGGTTCGGTTAATCTCCTAACTTAAACTACATACACAACAAACTCCCCAAAAACCAATAACAATGTTCCCTTTTTAAAACAACCCTACACCAAAACTTAAAATGTCCTTCTTCCACGTAAAAATGTTCTTCTTACTAATACTTCTCTCATCCATTCCTCTCTTTTGCCTTTTTCTCCTAATTTTACATTTCTTTTTCTATCTTCTCTTCTCATTTGTTCACACTCTTCCATCAAATGCTGCAAGACCTCCCATCTCTCCCCACACAACACAATTGTATCCTAAGGACATCCCAGAGATGTACTGCGTCAGATATGCTCATATCCCAAAGATATCAGTTTTACAGCTAGATTATATCCTACAGATATCCTTGAGATAGTAAATCGACACAACTTTGGATATCCTAAAGATGACCGAACCCGATGTCCCATAGATATCAAAAGATAGATATCCCATGGATATTATCTTAGTGTATTACTTGATATCCCACATATGTCAAAATTAAGATATCCGACCGACATTCTCTTAAAGGTAGTTTTCAACTATACCTATGATCAAAACCTGTTGCACCAACCTCGATTAAATTTCATCGTTGGTTAAAAACAAAATACCATGCAAGAGGATTAAACAGCAATGATTGTTTTTAACCTATGATTAAATCCAGCCGAGGTTGATGCAACTAGCCCTTATAAAATTGACTAATTACTTTCATTTTTTCGTGCAATTAAATCGCTCTTATTAAAAAATAACGCAAACATAATTTTTTAAAAGTTAAATTAGAAAAGCAATAAAACTCTTAAAATACATGTTAAACTAAATGATATTTGTTTATATATAAACTTTATATATAACTACCTTAAATTAATTTAATTTTTGCGCAGCCCTCTCTTTGGACTCTTTTAAGAAGCCAACAATGGCTTTTTCGCCTGTTTTATTTGTGTTTGAAGCAGTCGGTGGATTTTGGGCGAAAGAATCTGAAAGACATTTTGATGTTTTACTACATAAATGCATCAGAAATTTTGGTACCTACTTACCCAATATTAAGTTTTAGCATTGAGGCGTTAAAAGCCTTTTTCCTATATATAATAAAGTTATAATTATTGAAAAATTAATAAAAAAGCAAAAAGCAGGGTTCTCAATTTTGCAACGTAAGCAAAATTACCAAATCTAAAGAGTAAAGAATAAATTTAATTGGTACAAAAACATACACTTACCTTTAACCTATTAAACTGTATTAAATTAAATTAAACTGTATTAAAATGTCCTTTATAACTACACAATTCACTTCAATAAATAAGCACCCAATATGAACAAAACAAGGGTAGGTTAGTAGGTACAGAGTGGTACAGAATTTTATTTTTCTTTCTGTGAGTACAAGTAATAAAAACGCGAATACCGCTAAAACTAACTTTAGAGAGGGGAACTGCTAGCTTATGCAGGTGTACGGCTGCGCAAACTTATAAGCTTTAGATAGGACATCTTCAAGATATAGTTTAAAGGATCTCCGTAGTATCTCCAGTTTATGATATCCGGAGGAAATCGTTTCGATAGCTGAGACATCCGTACATGAATTTGACAAGAAACAGATATCCGTAGGATATATTGTGTTGTGTGGGGTACATTCTGCACTTTCTTTCTCCATCTTCTAGCCAATACCTGTTTACATTTTCTTCATTCCCACATCTAAATCTCGCTATCATCCTTTTTGTCTTTAAACTTTTGTTTCTGTTGTATCCTTCGTTATATCTTTCTTCCCTTATTTTCGTTTTTCTTTCTTGAATTTGTGTATCTTTATCCCTTCTCACTATGTCGGCTTCTTTACTTATGCCTTTTGCTTTCTTCTTTCTACTTCTTCTCTAGCATATCCTACTCTTTCGTAATATATTCTTCTTTCTTCTTGTCCTAATTTTATTCTCTGCTTCTTCACTTTCTTTCCAACATTCCTTTAGAATTGTATTTTCCCCTTTTCTCTAATTCTTCTTCATACCTCATTGCTATCTTACCAGCTTGAACTATATATGACGGTGTTTCCTTTTCTAGCCTAACGTCCACCTCTAATACTTTTCTTGTACCCTCCTTCCATCCTCATACCTCCGCACCGTACATTAAAACACTTCTCACAAATTTCTGAAAAAGTCATTTTCTTTTCCTATGTTAGCCCCAAACACGCTCTCTTATTTCCCACACCTGCCCCAATAACTTTGTTACTCTTTTTAATAAAATATCTATCTATCTATCTATCTATATCTATCTATCTTAACTCCTTTTACTTAAAGTCCACTTTTTCGTCCACAATTTTGCAAAGTACCGAATTCTGAATTGAGCGGTTATTTGTGACGTCACACTAAACGAGTCCATAGAACGTGCCGCGCGGTACCTCATTTTGACGCTGTCTATTATACAAGGTGATTCATTGATAAATGCGCATACGTTAGCATTAGATAAGGGAAATCAAAAGGATTCTAAAAAACATATATTGTACAGGTCTCTGATCTTTATAACCAAGATATAGGGTGTTTTATTTATTTTGTTTATTTCTTTATTTGCCTGTAACTCACGAACTACATTGTGAATTTTTTTTATATTCCCAACTTATTTTCCTTCTCCGGTAAAGTATCTAATAGCGTATAAATATTAATTTTAAAAAAATTTTGTATACTTAAAAATGACACCCTGTATGTCAAAATAAAAAAAAACTGTTTGCATATTTGAAACGCAGAAAAATTTGAGTTAGAATTGACACTATTCTAGTTTCCTGCATACAATTTTGTTATATCTAATTTGAGACAAACTTAAATGTTTCGGCAATACATCGATTTAAAATTCAAATAAAATAAATTTTATTTCGAAATTCATGAATTTTCTATTTTAAAATAATGCAATTTGTCATTTTTATGTTTTCCTTTAGCTTTTCGTATAAAGTATAAGTGCACAATGAATCGCCAGAGCATGATAATGTTATAATACATACATATCTATTTTAGAAAGGAACACCCTGTATTTTAAAATTTTGACATATTGTGTGCTTATTTGAAAAAAACACAAAAAATTGAGTCACTTTTCTAGTTACTACATATAATTATGTTAGTGAATACTTTAAGACCAATTTAAATATTTCCGTAGTACATTGGACAATTCAAATAAAATTAATCTTATTTTCGATTTAATAATAAAATTTGCAATTTTCTGCTAACGGGATTAACAATTTTCTTGAGGTAATTTACGGGTCGTTTTGCACAATACATAAAGAATTTTTTAAGAAACAGTTTCTTATTGTCTTTCATAGATTTTTTTACCATTTATTATTGTGTTCATTTTCTTAAAAAAAGTATTTATTTTTTAATTGCTATAAATATATATTTCGGTAACTTACTTACAAAAATATTATCACATATTATTACAACTTCGTTAAGCATACAGGGCGTTCCCAAGATAGATATGTATGTATTGAAATAGAATTTTTTTATCCTAAATCCGGCTCTGGCGATTCGTTTTGCATTTAGACTTGAACCGATAAACTAAAGGGAAACACAAAATGACAAATTTCAGAACAGAGAATTTATTTTATTTGAATTTTAAACCGATGTATTAGCGAAAGTTTTTCTCAAATTAGTTATAACAAAATTGTATGCGTAAACTATAAAAGCGTCCACTTTATCTCAGTTTTAAGTAAGCAAATTATTTGAATTTTTTAAGTATGAACTCTTGGTTTTCCTGAGATACTTCACCTCGTATTCGTCGTCTTCAGTTTTACCTATCACTATTTAAGAAAATTTTCCCCATAAGTTTCACCAACAAAAAATCGCCAATCTCAAGAATTCTATTGTATTTTTCTAAATAAAGCGGTAGAGGCTCATCTTCATCACTGTTGAGTAGACGTCACTATAGTAATTGATCGTTTCTCATCTGAGAAGATGCTGTGATTTCAATTTGTTCAAATTCTTCATATTCTGAATGAACCTCCAAACCAAGTTTACAGCTCTCGTTATCTAGGTAGTTGTTATAAATGGGTAATATCCCTATACCAAAATGATTACATTCCTGCCCAAAACCACATGTGAAACAAGACAGTCTACGAAAAAACAAACAAATCTGGTTTCTTTTTCAGGTTACTTGATGAGTCTTCAGAGTGCCTTTGAATTTATCCATCTTCTCTGGTAAAACATCCGTGATTTCGTTTTCGAAAATATAATTCACCTTTATTTTTGTCAAATTTACTTCTAGAACATCGTATAAAGTTTTGGGATTAGGGATATCATTTCCTAAAGAAACAGCCGTAACCAATGAAGAGTGTATTAAAATAACTAAAACATTAAATTCAACAAGTAGTTGCGGCCATGATAACATTCCACAATCATTTTTTTAAAAAAACTGTTGATTCAATATTAGTACCTCTCAAACACTTGCGGTGTATTTCCATATGTATCAGCCACTCTCTTGAGGCACCCACCAACTCCATCTGGAGCTCCCTTGCCATGTCCTCGTTCGGAATAGTTCCATGTAAGTGCAGTGTGAGTATTGGGCAACATTTTGGGAATCTGGAACCCGAACAGATTGAACATCTTGTAGTTCCTATATTGAGTGGAGGGGCCGTCGCTTACAAAGTGTATCGTGTCTAGATCAAGAACTAACTTGGACACATGATTAAAAATGGGTTTTAAATAGGCTATAATCGCATAGGATCTTTACGAGCTGATTCGGATATTGTGCAGAAACACTGTCGCATTATTATAATATACTACAAGTGTACGTAAAACAGCTTGTTCCTTGGAACCACCAAAGTGCATGGATTGAATTTCTCTATTGAACTTACACACATAATTTTCAAAAAAATCCATGTGAATAACAATTTGCCTTGATTTGAGATTAGTTTTCAAAATATGTAACTGTTTATATTGGTGATTTCTGTTGGCAAAATGTTGTAGTCAGTATGTCGGCTAACTCTTACTTAGTGTACATCTTAATTTGGCCTTATAATTCTTTTTGATGCGTGCCTTCTCTTTTCCCGAAACTAAAATGGTTTCAGTTCTAATAATCTACTTCCAGTAAGTAGTTTCATCATCCTTAGTAAACTGATTGAAACAGATCTCTTTCGGTACACAATCAGGGCATGTGCGTTCTAGACAGCTTTCATCCACTGGTTGGCAACAAATAGTCCTGTAAAGTTTCTCTGCTGAACTCTCATTTATTATATTGAGGACATTCAACTTTTGAACCAAAAGTTCGAAATTTCCACTTGTTGTACATACGTAGCGGTATCTCTTTTGTTGACATTTGGCTGAACTATCCAAAATGGTCTTAATCTCCAAAACAAGGAATAGCCGATAAAATTATGTGTTCGTACAAAATCTTTATGCAAAGACATGAGAGACTTGTTGAGTAATCTCTTCTGTTTCTTTAATCCCAGGCGGGTTATCGTATCCTTTTTACCACAGGACAAAGTCGACTGGCCTCGTATCTCTTCAAAAATATTCCTATCTTCCTCCTTAATTCTGAATTATTCTTTTTGGGGTTCGCGCACTTAATCCGTTGGTCTTTGTAACTCAAAAATTTCATTGCGCCTAGGAACTTATATTTCCTGATGAGATTTCTTGAAAGTATTCTTCTGGCGATCAGTTTGTCCCGTCGGTGTTTTATATTTTTCAAATTAGTTGAAATTTGCGTAGTGAGCACTTCATTAAACCACAGCTTCCTTTTAAGGTTCTTTGGAACTTGTTTATTTTGAATCATTCTAGTTATTTTTGAATCAGGTGTATTCGATTTTTTCTTATATTTCAATACCATTCTGTAATACCTAGATTTGTATCTGGATAGTTCGCTACTCAACTTAGCTATTTTTCGATAAGCTCTAGCCCTATCTCTTATCTTACTTTTTTCCTTCCTACGCTTCTTCTACTTGTACTGGGTATATTTTGAATTGCGACTGGACTCGGAGTTGGAGTTTTCTCATCAATATATACTGTCTAATAGCAACTCTAGTTCTTTCAAGTTTCTCCCTATATTTTTTTGAACTATCCACCCGCATCTTTCGCTTTGCTTTTCTTTCACGTCTTGACAACTCATTTATCTTTCCTGCACGAACCCGTTTATTCCATCGTTCTCTTTCCTTGGCTTTTTCCATCTCATACAAATTAGGATTATTGCAAAGTTTCAGTCGTCTTATTTTCTGTAATTCAGTTTTTCGTTTTTCTTCCTCTGACTTTTTGCCAACCATAATAACCCTATGGTAAAAACATATAGTTAAATTCGCATCGCAAAATCAACTCCGTCGAACCTAGTCAACTCCGAGGTAGGTTTCGGCCTCGGAGTTGAGAATTTTAGATAATATATATGAAAATTGAGGTTATGTTTTAATTCTAAGTGCGCCACGTGTATTTGCCATGAGAGTGTTACTTAATATGTATCACAAATGGCATTTTGAAACGAAATTCATTTGAAAGCAACTTCAAATTCAGTGACTCAGTGTTGATATTATAAAAACATACGCTCACACAGTTATTCTTGAGTAACACTTGTCAATACCACCTAGCACAATAAATATGTACTCGGTCTAGCAGCTCATGATAAACTAACAACACACATTGCCTTTAAACTGCAAGAGAAGTTTGCGCCAGCGCTTTATTCCAACCCAGGTAGCAGGCATATGTACAAATGTCGTAGATAACTTAAACGTCATTTTCCGTCAATGGACGTCATAGCATGTGTTTTTGTGCCATTTTATAAACGTCATTTTTGAAACGTCGTTTCGACTTCAATAATACGTGATTTGTGCGCTAGTTTACAACGCATGCCTATTAGTAACGGTTACGCTCGCATGGGTTCACTTTTATGGCGAAGGTATATGTTTCCATTTTGTTTCTTATACTGCAAAACCCTTTAATTAGTGAACTTATTTTTAAGCATCATGCTGGATATGTTGTATAACAAAGTTTATACTCGGTTATCTGTTTTAGGGAATTTTATTGTTGGAAACGTATAAATTGCGTTTTAGGGTTAGGTGTGTCAATTGTTTGTTCTAAGTGGTTTACACCACGTAAAACAGAAGTTTTGGCCACCAATTAAAGATCCTCAAAAATTAGAAACAGTATTAAAACGTGCTGATTGCGAGTCATGGGACTTATATTCGGTTAAAACATCCTATTACGAAACTGGTAAATAACTTGTTTGCATGTTAAACATGAAATTATTATAAGTACAATTTAGATGATTACGGACTTGCCTTTAAGAAACTAAAGAAGGCCGAATTTACATCTGACATTCAAAGCGATCTTGAAACAAGTATTGCTACTAAGAGAAAGAGATTACCATCAAGACGTTCATGATCAACCCCAGTGAGCACCGACAAAGATACTGTTCCAATAAATAATTTACTTTGACCTTCAAAAATACCATTTTAAGTACGTCTATATGACGTTTAAATTTAATATAAAAACGTCGCAGATAATGACGTTATAAATGACGTCGAAAACTGACGTCATTGGGCTGTGACATTTTCCTGTCATTTTTTCGTCATATTGACGACAATTATTTTAGTCATATGACGTATGGAATGACTAAAAGAATACGTTTATAAAACGTCTTGTTGCTACCTGGGAATTTATCTACTGGCGAAATTGAGATTCGGAGTTGAGAACAAATTTAGGTTGCAGAATTTAAATAGAAATTTTTACAGTTGTTTGATATAGTAGTGCAAATTAGTGTCTTCAAAAAGTATTTACTATTATTTTAGTTAACTAATACCCCAAAAATGCAGAAAATATAAGTTTCAAATGATTCAAAAATTACTTGTAGAAATTGGCAGCATGAAAAGTTGCAGCCTCGGAGTTGATAGTTGCTTACTCTCTAAAATTTCCAAAAACCTTTCGGTTGGCACTACAGACACTGTAATGCACATGAGCTCCCTGAAATTGTCCCAATTTTATTGGCTATAAACGCAACTTTCATAAATTTTCCAGTTTCTGTAGAATGATCGGAGACTTAAACAATATATTTTTTAGAATCCTTTTGAAGCCCCCTACCTGATACTAACGTATGCGTATTTACCAATGAATCAACGTGTATATTTCGAGCAAAATGTTTTATTGTCAAACACTTTCGATACTCTCTTACAGGTTTGTTAGTATTATAAACGATGTGGAGTTCGGCGCAAAACGATGGTTTTTTCGTTTTCAGATACATATAATTTTTGTATTGTTTTGAAAACTACAATATTTGGTCTATTTAGACTGTTATTGCTAAATAGTTTAAATACATAAATATTGTGAAATGTGTATTTTCGTGAAATAATCTCGATCTTAACATGCTATATTTTGTCCACATTGAAGACGCTGCGAATTTTTTTTGGCATTAAAGAAATAACCCAAAAGCACATCTTCCCTTACTCCACAAACATTTTCTTCGGTAGCAAAATAAATGTGGCTTCTTCAACATCTTCAGGAAGAGAACTTTTTCTTTTCATTTCCATCAATATTACAAGTACCGGAGCAGCGTTTTCTCAAATAATAATTTGCTGTCAACTAACCAACAAAATCATAGACTACTAACGTACATATAAAATTTTCGGGTTTTGATGACTTTTTAAAACTCTTACGGAAGGAGGTGTTGGACAAAACTATGTATTATACCTGTGTCTTAACAGCAAATAAGTCGCTCAATAAATATTAATAATCGATAAATAATAGCTGATTCACTGACACCATTTGAAACACTTTCGCTATGGTTTAATTAGAGAGAGAATAGATTTCCTAGTTTTTACTTGTTCGATAATTATAGAGTTGTCGATTTAGTATGAATTAATTGGGTTGTAGAATTTTATGCTTAAATTCAAATAATCACTCATTTGTCAATAATTCTCATCTGCAATACAATTCAAAACAGAGTATTAATCAATACCGTGATTGAATAAAATGTTGTTTGGTGATAAATACTTAAGTTTAATATTAACGTTTACTCATTAGGTGATTCATAAACTAGTCGTATTATAATAAGAACAATTGCTACTATCTAAATATACATAATAAAGCTAATAAATTTGGTATGTAAGTAATTAATCCTTCTTCTTTTTAACACTGGAGAATCTACTTTCAATTGTTTGTTACCATAAAAATCCATGTTAGATTTTATGCCTTCATCTAAATCATTAAGGGAAGAAAATAATTGAACTTTTGGAGTGGCTCTGTATTTCGATGGAGTCATTCTTGTACTTCTACGGACAGGGGTTGCAACATACTTTTTTTCCAAAAGTCCCTCTTGTGCTTTACTAAATCAAATTTATATCAATTAAAAAGAAAGGCAAATACAAAAACTTGTTACTTCTTGATATTTCTTTCTTGTCCGGCAAATTGAATAATGTTAGATTTAAAAGCGTTTCGAGCTTCCTGAATAATTCTTATCCTATCCTTTTTTTACAACTTTCGCCAATATTCCGTACACTAGGTGAATCTATATTCAACAGACTGAATTTCTGCAACAGTTCCTCTAAAGATCGATCAATGAATTTAATCTGAAACGAATCACATAATTCCTTATTTATGCCAAATAAAAACTCTGTTATTACCTCAGCTCCTTTCACAATGGCTTCGGTCAAGCAATCCACAGCAGAAGTAATATTGCCCCTGTTCTGTTCAATCGCTCCCTACATTCCCAATATTGTGGTTCATTTTCCAAATAATGATATTTCTGACTAATAAGATTTAGCCATGCTTCACTTTGATCAATTGAGAAACCCTGAAAACCAGTTAGTAACTGTAAAATTACTAAAAGTATGTAGTCTTACTTCTGAAATCAATCGGTACAGATCACTTAAAACTCCCTGAATTACATCTTGAAGATCTTCTGTTCTTTACATAATATAATGGGATTCTTTATCTCTAAATCTTCATAACTGCCATTAACAAGACATTCGATTTCAACATTTTCCTTGTTTTCATCTTGACAAAATTCTTTATTTTCATCGATACCAAAATTTTTTAAGTTCTGATAGCTTCCAAATGACTTTTTACGTAAAACTAACCACTCTTGCAATTTCTCTTGTAAATCTGAGGCTTTGTAATTTGTTCTCATAATGTAAGGTGTGGAATGATTTCTTATAAAATGCGTAGGTGTATGGTTTATGTTAATTGGAGTCTGAAATGTAACTCGACGTTCCTCAATGGGAGTGACGCATTTTAAAGGTTCACGTTTTGACTGATTGCAGTTAAAACTCACATGCTTCTTTCGATCATAATGTTCTGCAGATAATGACCTTCTCTTTTTAACAGATTTCGGCTTTGGTGTAGAAACTTCATTATGTTTACTACTTGTTTTGGTTTGTGTCGGTTTAGTATCGGTGATTGGTTTAGGTTTTGGTAGAGCACGATTAAGAGATTGTTTTACAAACCCAACTTTCTTAGTTTCCTTAATGTTATTGCCGTTGACCTTCGGATTTAAAGGAGGTTTTAAATTCGGCCTAATTGTTAATTTAGGAGGTTGAACTTTTTTCGTCTCAATTTTATTGTTGTTTTCAGTTTTAATTTTAGGTAAGAGTTTCAAATGATTTGGAATTTTAGATTTGTTTAATTCTAAACTGCTCGACCATTGTTGTATTTTGGAACATCGTCAATAAATAATAATGGGTTCGCTTTCGCAATTCGAAACATGCTCGTTAAAGTTTGCCTAATTATTGGAGGTTTCGGTTTTATAGATTTCCTAAGCTCTACCCTTTCCATGATTACAGTTGGAATGTAATAATAAGTTGAATTAATCAAAAACACTTACACAAGTTGCAGATTATACTTAAACTCGAATAATCACTTATAGTCAAAGATTCTTGTCGAATACGACAAAGCAGAATAAACACTTTTATATAATTCAATGTATATCGGGTTTGAGTGAATCGTTTGGTGATAAATACGTTACATCGGTTACATTAAGCTTACAGATTTGAAATCTATTAAACAACGGTTTAGTTGTGTTGACAGAATTTAAACTTTACTAACGTATAAAACAGTGGCGTAACAAATAAATGTTAGCGGACACTTTTCGAACAGGCAGTTGTAGTAAAATACTTGTCACTATTTGTTTCACATATTAGTCTTAAATTAAAAATTAATTAATTTATTTATTTATTTAGTCGTATGGGAACATTTTAAATATTGTATTAATTAATTAATCAATTTTTGTGACCGCATGTGAATTCAAATTTATAGCGATGCATGATGCATGTTAGATCGTTTAAAAATAAGTTGATAATAATGTAATATACAGGGTGTCACAAACATTATATAAGAGGATATTAAAACAAACAACATTTTTAGTGAAACTTTTGTTAGACAAATAGGTCCGCCAAAATAGCACTCAAAGTCAAAAATTAAATACCGCCAACCGGGGTTAAGTTGATGGAAGATACGGTTCATTGAAAATAACTCAAAAACAGGTTGGGGGTAAAGTGGATCACGTGTTTAATTTGACGCAATTTGAGGCATTTACTTAACGAATCATTGAGAATTGCAAGTTATACAACACACATAACGTAAGAGGGATTAGACGTAAGCGGTACGCTTGTTATACCAATTCGGATTCGTTCGTTTGTTACAGTTACAAAGCAAGCAATTTCGCGCAAATTACAATTGGCGTGTATATGCGCTTTCTCGATGCAGGTGGTTATCTTTTTAGTTAGCGATTTTCTTATCTCTTTCATAACATGGACATGGAGTAATGGTATTATAATACAATTGTACATGAAGATGTCGAAGCTGAAATAAGATAAGCTCGTTAAAAAATAAAATTGAGATTAGGAATCAGTGTCATTCAATTCAATTAGGTACATAAACATATAGATTACCTGAAAAGGAATTTTTAATAAAAAACTGTTGAGGATGTACTACATTTATTTGGGCATTTGACTTATATTATAGTATACATAAAAATGAGAGAAATACGTAAACACAAAGTTTCACAAACAAACCACTATTTTACAAAATCATATCTTGTTATGGAAAGCGTGTATTCTTAAATTTTATAAAATTTGCTACTCATTCAATGCTGTACAAGATGAACTGCAGTAATTAGTATCTATACAGGTTGATCTGCGTAGAGCGTGCATTAAAACTTTTTTAATTTGCAGAATATCAGAAACTTGAAATTTAGTACGCGGCCATAATTGCTTTCAACTTTCTTATTTTAAATACAAATAACCTTTTAGATTCAAGTTGATAAGTAAACGGCAAAGTTTTGAAAGTGGACTTTTTTGTGTAGGTAAACGCCACTATTAAATCCATAGTAGGGTAAAATAAATCACATATAGATTTTGAGAAAAACAAAGATACCCCAGAAAACATGTACTAAGTTTACAGCTAAAAAGTTCATAGTGTCAGCCCCACTCGATCCAGAATACGGCTACGCAGAAGACGGAGAGGGGAGTTACGCGTGAGATCAACCGGGACAGACATTAAAAATGAGTTGCGAGTAGTTTTGTAATTCTTTGTAGTATTTCCTATGTAGTTTATTTGCAAAGACTTTAATAAAAGACAGTTTATGTTTACAATTATTCAGAAGTGGGATACAACATCAGAAATACGTGATTTCTCGAAAAACACGCCAAGGAGATATTACAAAATGGCGGATTCAGAACTACGCCGTACTTCTGTTGGAAGTACAACAACGGACGCTGAGGCTGATGGGATGGTTGGTTTGGAAGAACGCCGTGAAGATGGAGCAACGATATTGAGTGGTTGTGTCGACCTTGTGCGCGAAATGAAAGAGTTACTCGCTGCACAAACGAGGTTAATGACCAACACATGTCAACCGCTACCGACAACGGTACGTAACTCAAATGAAATGCTGTATCAGGTGATGCCCGATTTATCAAAAGGGTTAGTGACTACGATGGAACGCGATACGGGTCAGAAGCGCGCGAATGGATAACAAAATTGCGCAATGGTGGACGTTTACACCACTGGCCAGAATCGATGATGATGGAAACGGCAAAATGCATCTTACGGGAGCAGCGAAGGTATGGTATGAGGCGCGAATGCACGAATTATTGCAATGGGGCGACTTCGAAGCTGCTTTTCTAAAGACTTTTGATCGAAAGGAAAGCTTGACCGATTTGTGGGAAAAGATGAGACAACGTAAACAAGGGGTGTCGGAGAACACATCTGTATATTTTCATGAAAAATACAAACTATGCAGACAGCTACGACTTACTTTTGACGAAACAAAAGAACAGCTGGTGTCTGGTTTGAATTCGACGGACATCAAAGGTGCGGTACTCATGGCTCAACATAATGACGCAGACGATTTGCTACATAGCATCTTATCGTTGGAAAGAATCCTCCACACGACACGTAAACCACAGAAGACGTACGGAACACCTAATACGACCGCGGTTGCTAGTGAGCAAAAGGCAGTGACGGTAACGCCTTCCAGACGAACGAAACCATGGAACGAGAAGGGTGAACCGAAGTGTTTCAATTGCAACTTATATGGTCACATTTCGCGAGACTGTACAAAACCACGGCGACAAAGAAACAGCGAAGAAAATAAAAGTGCGACGGAAAGTGTTAATAGATCGTCAATTAATGCTATTGGTTCAGACTATTCAAATACCAACATTGAAAAGTACATACGTAGTGTAATGGTGAATGATGAACATAAAGTTAGCGGTCTAATTGATAACGGAAGCGCTATATGTACGATTCGTAGTGAAGTCGCGCAACGAATAAAATTGAAATTAAACAACGAGGTTTTGGAACTTTTGCCTTTGGAGATACGCAAAACCCTGCATTAGAGTGTCAACAAGCGGCAATCGTTCGACTAACCGTGGACGACGTAACCGTGGAAAACGTGAAGTTATGGGTTGTACCTACCAATGCACAAACGACAGACGTGATTGTGGGACGTACGTTCAGCGAACAACCGGAGGTAGCATACGCTAAAGTCGGGAACGAATTCCGATTTGCTTTTAGCGACGATCAGGCATTCAAAGAGCTATTCCCGAGTCGTGGAAATCGTGTGAAGATAGTGCCAACCGAAGACAAAACAATAGCGTCGCAAACAGTAAACAATATAGGCGTGAAAGCTGGAGAGGTTAAATTCAATCTAACTGTAGTAAACGAAACGTGCGGTAATTTGGAAATTCAAAACGGAACTGCAATCGGTTACGTGCGGGCTAATCACAAGTTTCGCGAGACAAAAATAAACGACGAGACTGTTGTTGATAAAACTCCAATTAATAGTGATATGCTTAACGTTGACGCATCCGCAACAGAAATCGAAACGAAAGAACTAGTGCAACTGGTAAATAAGTTTCGTGAGTGCTTTGCTGTGGAACGCGACGAATTAAAATGTACAGATGTCATCGAAATGGACATTGAAGACAATGATGTGCCAGTGCAGAGCAAGCCTTACAGGCAAAGCGCAAAAGAAAAGAATGTACTCGTGAAATCATTCAAAGATGGAGAAACCAGGGCATTGTACAAGATACCAATTCCGCTTACGCATCACCGGTACTTTTAGTTCCTAAGAAAAGCGGCGAACCACGACTAGTGATTGATTATCGCAAATTAAACGCTCAGACGGTGCGAAAGACTTATCCAATCCAAAACGTAGATGATCAATTCGAAGGGCTAACCGGGTGTAAAGTGTTTACAATTTTAGACCTTGAAAGTGGTTATCTGCAAGTACCTTTAACGAACAACGCGAAAAAGAAAAGTGCATTCATAACGTGCGACGAAAAAGGGGAATTTACCCGAATGGTTTTCGGAATGACTAATGCTCCCTACGTATTCTCCCAGTTAATGCAAAAGGTTTTGGGACCGATAAAAGGAACAGCTGTGATATGGTATATGGATGACATATTGGTGCCAGGAAGAGATTGGGGTGACATGCTGACGAAATTAGAACAGGTCTTACACTCGTTAAAGGAATCCAAATTAACTTTAAATGTGCGTAAATGTGAGTTCGGAAGACGAGCAGTCGAGTTTTTGGGATTTGTAATTTCCGGTGGAAAAGTGCGACCAGGCGAGAGGAAAACGGAAGCAATTAGGAACTTCCCAGTTCCTAATAATGTGCATGAAGTTCGAAGATTTCTAGGATTAACCGGATATTTCAGGAAGTTTGTTCCGAAATATGCTGAACACGCAAAACCGTTATCAGACTTAACGAAAAAGGACGAAAAGTTTGAATGGTTAGAAAAACAGCAAAAATCCTTCGACATGTTGAAAAATCTCCTTATTAATTCGCCAGTGTTACAGTTATATAATCCGAACGCAGAAACTGAACTTCATTGTGACGCCAGTGCCGACGGATTGGCTGGAATAATGTTACAAAGAGGAGAGGATGGAAAAATGCACGCTGTTTATTATTTATCCAAGAAAACTAGCAGAGAAGAACGAAATTATCATTCGAGTAAATTAGAGTTAATGTCAATAGTATTTTGTATACAACGCCTTCGCTCATATTTGCTGGGAATACGATTTACAGTGGTCACTGATTGCCAGGCGCTGACCTATCTCAACGTTCAGAGAACGATGAACCCGCAAATCGCGAGGTGGTATTACGTGCTTCAAGAATACGATTGTGTTATACGACATCGAGCGGGATCGAAAATGAGTCACGTAGACGCATTATCAAGAGCTCCAGTCGAGTTGTATAAACCAAACGACGACAACCTTGAAAAGTCTTTTGTTATGCAACAAATCACAGAGCAAGATTATATTTTAATGATTCAACGAGCGGACGACGAATTATGTCGCATAATCGACATTTTTATGAGAAGAAATGAGGACATTGCATTAACCGAGGATGACTTACAAAAGATTGAAAATTACGATTTTATTAACGGACGATTGTTTAGAAAAGTGGAAAGTGATAACGAGTGCCAATTACTTTATGTCGTACCAAAGACTATGAGAAAAATGATTGTGATCAAATTTCACGATCAAATGGGTCATTTTCGGTTGACAGAACGGTGGCAAAAATTAAAGAAAACTATTGGTTCGCGAGAATGCGGAGGTACGTCAAACATCATATTGGCTCCTGTGTACCATGTATTATGAATAAAATGCCTAGTGGAAAAAGGCAGGAAAATTACACCCCATACCATTTCCGATACGACCGTTTGCGCGAATACATATGGACCACGTTGGACCATTTGTGACGAGTACGCGTAATAACTCCTATATATTAGTCATCACGGACGCGTTTTCAAAACATGTGAGGCTGTATCCAGTGAAGGACGTTAAAACGTCAACAACAATACGCAAGCTAAAAAGAGTATGTATGCGATTATGGACTTCCCAATCATCTAGTTAGTGATAGAGGAACTTCCTTTACATCTCACGAGTTCGAAGAATATTGTACGATACATGGGATTAACCACACCCTGATATCTACGAGGCATCCGCAAGCAAACGGGCAATGCGAGCGTATGAATCAGACATTAATTCCAACGTTAATTGCTTCACTACGCGAAGGTAGAGAAGAATTGTGGGATCGCGATATTAAAATTGTGGAACGAAATTTAAATAATCACATCAATAAGACTACCGGGAAAACGCCCTTTGAAATGCTATACGGGTTCAAACCTAAGTTCGTAGACGGCGATATAAAAATGTTGACTTATGATGAAGAAACACCTGGTGATTTAGAACACGTGCGTGAAGCAGTAAGGGAGCGCGTTAAAATCAACAGGGAAAATATAAAAAGCAGTTTGATAAACGACGTGTAACCGGATACAATTACACAATCGGCGAAATAGTATTTATGCAACGAGCACCTGTGCATACTGGCAAATCGACGAAATTGCAACCTAAGTACAGAGGACCGTTGGTTATTACACAAATTTTGCCAAACGATACATACAGGGTGGCTCAGATCCAAACCGAAAACGGAACATTATATGCAACGACAGCACACGTATCCCAACTGAAACCCTATAAAAATCACGTCGAAGAAATCGATGTCGATGACAAATTAGATGAAGACGACGACATCATAAGCGACGAAGGAACTCAAATAATGTATGAAGACCAACAAGATGTTGAAGACAACGAGGTTAAAATACGGAGAAGACGCTTACTTGTGCGGTATCAAGATTACGTCATGACCGTCGATGAGGGCATCGAAGAAGCAGGATGGTCGAATTGTCAGCCCCACTCGATCCAGAATACGGCTACGCAGAAGACGGAGAGGGGAGTTACGCGTGAGATCAACCGGGACAGACATTAAAAATGAGTTGCGAGTAGTTTTGTAATTCTTTGTAGTATTTCCTATGTAGTTTATTTGCAAAGACTTTAATAAAAGACAGTTTATGTTTACAATAGAGTACTCAAATCAATCACCTTGGTTGAAACAGTACCTAGATTTAAACATGCAGTTAAGTCAGCAATCAAGAAACAATTTTGAAAAAGATTTTTGTAAACTAATACTTAACGTTATAAAAAAATGCAAAACAATTTTTTTTTATATCTTCATTTGTTACATTTGGTGCAAATATAAAATATGGAAGGTGATCAGTACCTTACAGTACTCCATAGTCAACAAGAAAAACATGTTGTTCCTGAGAATCGCCACTTTGGTTTCCGGAATTAAACGTCAAAACGTACGTCAATTTTCTTTAGAGTTTTTTTTTTCGTGTATTTTTTTATAGGGGTTTTTGGTGCAAATATATAATATTGAAGGTGATCAGTACCTTACAGTACTCCATGGTCAACAAGAAAAACATGTTGTTCCTGAAAATCACCACTTTGGTTTTCGGACCTGGTCATCGGGACCCTCCCGGATACTTAGGAAAAAATGTACAACACAATTTCACAAAACCCGGTCACATTACACAATTAATATTATTACATGTGAATACTGGGGTGGGTAAGGGTTGGCATGTTTTAGACGAACCAATCCACAATTGCACACGGTTTCGTCACCACATTGTACAGGTTTATACTGATCTTCTGGGGCACCATACATAACACTTGCATCACAATACAATATTTAAAATGTACCATACGATTAAATAAATAAATAAACGTTATATGTGGTAAATGGAAGAAAAACGTTAAAAAACATAAAGATATTCATTTAGTAACAAAATGGGAGAGACAATGGGACGCGCAGTCACTTATATCAAAACCTAATTTTCACAATTCAGTTGTACCTATTTGACGAATATATGACTAGTATAGAAATGAATAAACTAGAGGTGTATTATGAACAAACTATCTACGTAGGATTTAGCATCTTAGAGTTATCGAAAAGTATTTATATGAGTTTCACTATGATTATGTCATGAACACCTAGGCAGGATGCGAAGTTATTTTATACCTACTGACACAGATAGCTTAATTTATCATTTTAAAGTAGATGAATATATTAAAAAGAAGTGATAGATTTGATACTTCCATATGATCTTCAAAATATATATCAAATTGAATTAAAAACAAAAGAATTCCAGGTATTATAAAAGATGAGAATAATGATAGCATATAATAATGTTAAAGTTCGTAGGTTTGAAGTCTAAAATATATACTTATATTGTTGATGATAATTCACACACAAAATTGTTTAAAAAATCTAAATAGTGCACTAAAGCTTCTATAAAAACAGTTACATTTCAAGATTGTGAAGATTGTTTATTGAATAAAAACATTATTGAAAACACTCAAAAGTTTATTAAATCTAAAAGAACTATATTCCATGAAACAGAACAAAGTTGTTCTTAACCCGAATGACGACAAACGTATGCTAGGGAAAGAGTACTGATACTAAACCCTGGGGTTAACTACATAAGAAGTAAATTAAAGTGGAAGTGAATGATTGAAAAGAAGAAAACAATTAAAACAATAGTAATTTTATTAACGGTGAATCAAGTTGCACTTTTCCACTTCAATATAACGAAAATGGACCCCTTCATTGTAAAATGGAAATTGAAAGAAGGACAACTCCTAAATATTAACTGGGTTGTATCTGCGGTCTCTACAGTGCAAGATAGAAGATAATCATCCAGTAATTAAAAATTTATGAAAGTAGATTATCTCTGTTAACTTTAGTTTTAAATAAACAATAATAAATGTAAATAAAAATATGTTTTAATATTATTATTATTATCTCGAATTGTGTTTAAATATTGGTAGTTTAATTTATTATAATTTATTGTTCTTTATTAATATTCTTTTAGAACGTCTTTATTTTTTAAATACTTACGTATAGTAAATAAATTCTGAAGTTGGAGTAGTTTTGTATATACACTATAAGTCTTGTAAAACTGAACATAAAAATTCAATATAACCTCAACAATACTACAGGGTGGCCCATTAGTGCGAGGAAGATAGATATCTCGGAAAATATGGGGGTTAGAAAGAAACTTTCCGAATGAAAGTTGTGCAAATCAATGAGCTGCACATTCACCCATTTTTTATTACAAACTTGGATTTTTTGGTAAATTGTAATGTGACTTTATGCATTATACACAGTGTCTAAAATGGAGGATTTTCGCATTATTTCACTTTTTCCGAAAAAATTGACGTTTCGAAAAAATTAAATAACTCAGTTATCCTGGAATTTATCCAACTGCGATTCGTAGTTTTAACATGCATTACATGTGCTAACTAAAGCTAGTTGTTAACCTTTCTAACCTTGCTAGTTTTGAGTAATCAATTATTTAAATTGAACTCTCGATATTCATGGATAACTTGATTTTTTCAAATGGCACTACCTAATTTTTCTTGTGCCGTTGAACGTGGAATTTCATAAGCATTCTAATGATAAAGTAGTAGGTTGGTATCTAACTCTTACGGATTTTTGCGGATTTTTGAGTAAGAATTAGATACCTACAATCTTATCATTAGAAAGCTTATGAGATTCTATGTTCAACGAAATGTAATGTAATGAAAAAAAACCGATTCAGCTGAAAACTTGTAACTTTATATAAATGGACCCGGTATATTTACTCAAAATAGTTTCATGGCATCTTTGTTATTTTAAATACAATGCTCCAATTTTTATTTTATTTTTGGTTTTCGCATAAAATTTTACGTCTGGCGTACTAATCTTTCACCAATATTAAGAAAAAAAATAATTTCAGGCCTTAGCAACGAAAATTTGAATCCACTGAAAATTAATATTCCTTGAAACATAAAAGCCAGATAAGCGAAACTTGTACAAAGGTTAGACATGATATTGGACTACGTGTTCAGTACTAGACAGTTTTGAAATTTACTTCTAGAGGAGGTCCGGGAGTAACGGTAGTTAAGAAAATTAAAGTTGTTAAGAGTCAATTTTTTATATACTCATTCGCTGTAGAATTTAATTACCTATCCGCTGATATATCATGTTCCTATATCTAACTGAATGATTTTCTTGTTATCTGTTTTTTTCATAATATAAATAACTATAACATAAATATTAACACAAAGAATAAATTATATACATAAATCACCTTCATTCTACCCAACACATTATAATTCTACCAAAATGATTGAGAATGTTAGGGATAAGAAATTTTCAAAACAAAAATTAATGGTCACGACGGTATTTTATAATGACTCCAGGCTAATGTATTACCACAACCATCTGATATAACTTATTTTTTATCATCATACCGAGACAAGCAACCTTATTTCGTAATTCTGTATACAATTCATGTTTGTATGATTTAAATGATTGAACATTTTTATAAATGTTAACACCGTTTTGCGGTTTTATGAAATCCACCTTCAACATCAACAATATAGGCTTTAAAACCCGTTCCGACAAATTCCCACATAATTTTCCCCACATACTCATCTTTCATTCTACGAATAACAGATTCATTTATTGGAATGCAAAATTTATTTATTATCCTTTGATTAAATAAGAGATTTCGGTGAATCTATCAAACTCTAAATCTGGCCCTTTAAACACTGTTGAACATTTCTGATGGTGAATGATGTATTTGCACTTGTTTAGATTCGGAACTATAGCTTCGATATATCATGTCAACCTTAAAAATATATCTTTTTGATCAATCTTCAGAAATGCTTAATAGGTACCTCTAATTCATTTATCTCCTCTGCCTTTTGGTTCCTTAGATTATTCGCAAAATCTAATAAAATGTGCGCTAATATAAATAAAACCCATATGCAAAGTTTTAAAAAATCAGACCAACGGTTTATTTTTAGGAGAAATAGAATTTGATTTCATGTAAGCTAAAAAAAATGTATTCAAAAATTCTTGTGTAAGTTACCAAAATTCAATTAGAAAACAAATTGTTATCTGATACAATTGTAAATGTCTAATTTCAATTGTTTTTATGGCTAACTAATCCTAATTGTAAAATATCACTTAATTATACTCGATACCATTTTCTTAAATAATTTAACGTATCTGTTTGGAATAAAAAACATGTTTTAATACATGCAATTACATTCTTCTACTTAAATTTTTTTTTTACAAATTTTTCTTAATTTATTATCGATACCGAACATTTATCTTTTTTATTTATTACAAACATGATAACTTTTCCGTTTCGTTTAGAATGTATACTAAGTGACATAGAAAGAAGAACACCCAGTAATAATGAATTTATTTGAACAATTTTTGGTATACTAGTGTATACGAATTAGATTAGTAAACGATCACAATTTGATAAAAATTTAACTGTTAACTTCTTCAAAAAACTTAATAATGTGTTGCTCCACCACGATGCCTTGTGCACTCATTAACACGTCTGGGCATACTTCTAATGAGGTGATTGATTTCTTCTTGAGGTATCTCATCCCATGCTATCTGTAACTGATGCTGCAAAGCCGCTAGAGTTTGTGCAGGGTGAGGTAAATTGAGTAATCTTCTTCCCATAATATCCCAGACGTGCTCGATGGGCGAAAGATCGGGAGATCTTGGTGGCCAAGGCTACAAAGCAATTTGACTGGCCTCAAAATGAGCCAAAGAAACCCTAGTAACATGAGGTCGTGCGTTGTCTTGTTGGAATGTGCTGTTGGGGATGGTCTGAACATAAGGTACAATATGGGGTCTACGACCTCCTGGATGTAGCGCGCAGCGGTCATGTTATCTCTAATGAAGACCAAAGGTGACCTACTTCCAATAGCAATAGCTCCCCATACCATAACTCCAACTGTGTGGTGCACATGCCTATTCACAGAAAATGGGGATCTTGTCTTTCACCGCGCCGTCTTCTCACCCTGACACGACCGTCATGCATACCTAAACAGAATCTGGATTCATCACTAAAAACAATTAAATTCCATTCTTGGTCCCAATTTGCCCGTTCTCTACACCAAGCTAGACGATAACGTCGATACTCTGGAGTCAGTGGTAGCACAAAAAGAGGACGGTATAAAAAGAGTCCAAAGGTTCTTATCCGTCTATAAACGGTTCGCATTCCAATCGGTCTTCCATGTTCTTCAAACCACTGGTTCGCAATCGCCCGTGTAAAAGAGAAGCGGTCCCGTAAAGCCAATAGTTTAAGACGGCGATCTTCGCGTTCTGTGGTTCTTCGACGACGCCCTGTACCTCTCGCTCTTCGTGTACGGCCCTTTTGGTTCTATGCCCGAACACAGACTGCCCCATTCTTTAAACTCCGTTGCGTTCTAGGGGCTACATCTCTCATAGACAAACCAGCCTCACGCAATCCCACGATTCTACCCCTATCAAACTCGCTTAATTGCCGAAAATTATGGCGTCTTCGTACTGGAAGCATTGTGATTGAATTAAAGAAGCTCTTTGAAATACAATTTAAATCGCTTAAATGACAACTGTACTTTCAAATGCTTAATTCATTGTTTTAGGGCTACTTAATCGTAAGTGTTTTTGAATGAGGTTAACAAAACAACCGCTAGGGCAATATGGCTGAAAAACTGATCGTTTTTTATCTTAATATAAACAAATATATTCCCAAAAAAAATTTACAAAATATTCATTATTACTGGGTGTTCTTCGTTCTATGTCACTTAGTATATTAAGCAATTTTTTTTATAAAAATCTAATTTATTCACCGTTAAAGTTGTCTGTCATTTGCATTGTTATCGTACACAAAAAAAAACATATTTTTTATTTAATTAGATGTAATTTCATATTTGAACGTAGTTTTTAGTTCTGATCAACTTTTTTCAATAACAAATTTTGATATTGTCAAAAAAACTTATATTTTTTGACAAGCAGAGTATGCAGGGTGATTTATAATACGTGTACAAAATTTTGACATCGTGTTCGGGAAGCCATTTTAAAAAATGTTGTATTGTAATGTAACAAACGTAACCCTGCACTTGTAAAAGCAAGATTTGAATAGTCAGCCACTAAACCCGAAGCGAACTTGGCCGATCGAAAAGGAAAAAGCTAACTAAAGGCATTCAAGTTGAATCCAGGATAAAATCCCTAACAAGCGCTAGAGTGCAGTGATAAATGTAGTAATATCAGCAATGAAATACAACACAAGCATGGTGATAACGTAAATTATATTGAACGTTAATTTATTTTAAATAAAATGGTCAATTTTGACAAAATTGTGTAAATATTTAAAGCCAAAAAGTACCCTCTGCCTAGGCTGCCTGAGGGAAGAAGGGTAAGAGAAACCTCAGGTTCCGCCTTAACAATTAAACAAGCACAACATAACCAAAGTATGTACCAAAATAATTAACATTCATTGTAGGCAATTATTATTGTAAAGACAATTATAATACATGTATCCTGTTGGGGAACCGTTCATCAGTTCATATTTAAACCTGAACAACCAAAAATATTTTCGATTCAGAATATAGCAATTCAGCTCATTTATACATGTATTTTCAATTAAAACTAAAGAAAATTAGTTAACAGTGTATAACACCGTGGGTAACAAGCGAGTTTTACCAGTCGCAAAAACTCTTATCTGCCTATTTACCAGTCGCAAAAAATCTTATCTGCCTATTCAGTTAAATTTTCGAGATTGCGTCAATTTTGAGATGGCCATAATGTAGTCAATTTTGTCAATATTAAGTTTTACAATTATCACACATGCACAAAATAAAGATATTAAAATAAATAGAAATAAATGTGACCATGAGCCACCCCTCTGACCTTCGTCCCTCACGGAACAGAAAATATTAATCGTACAACAAGGCTCTTTCATAAAATGGTATTGCTTCATTCTGAATCATACTTTTATAAGTAGACTGCTGCTTTAAAATGTATCTTAAATTAAAAGATCAAAAACAAGCGTCTTACATTCTCTTAATTGTATATG
The DNA here is from genome assembly GCA_030710515.1 of Abscondita cerata. NCBI lineage: Eukaryota > Metazoa > Arthropoda > Insecta > Coleoptera > Lampyridae > Abscondita > Abscondita cerata. The sequence goes on along the minus strand of JALBCR010000239.1, from coordinate 9,590 downwards.
GATCAAACAAAGAGAAGCGCCAACAAAATAACGGTTCCGTCAATCAAAGACATGTGGTTAAATTATTTACAACGTGAAATCGAACACAGTGTACATAACATAAAACAGATTGGAATACGCCATAACACTAATATTATACCAATATCATTTGTACAAAAAATGGAATCCGAATGGTAGGTCACCATTGCGCTTAAAATAAAATTGAAACCAAAAGCAAAAGGCCGCGATAATTAGTTTTTAAATATAAGTTACCATCAAAAGCGCGTATCTTTAAATTGTCGAAATTGCGTAATGAAGAAAAGGAATGCAAATGCTACGTTAGATTATCTTTCTACCCTAATTGCACAACGAAACACGAGGTTACAATACGCAATAATTACAAAAAAAATAAACGCAAATTATTAAATTTGGTAAAAACAAATTTAGAAACATTACACATTTAGTTTCTAAGCTTTTAAAGTAAATTACAGGTACAAATTTTATACAGACCAACAATAATACGTAGCAAGAAAAATTTCGTTGTTGACACTCTAACAGTCGGAGACCAGATGCCAAAACTTTCCTTCGCATCCCTTGACAAAAAAAATGCAGCCCATTAACGGGACTTTGTAACAGTGCAATCTACCGGCACAGAGCGACATATTTTAAACCGATTGTAAAAAAATTGCGGGTAATATTCTAATTTAAATATGGATCTTTCAGTATGAAGATAGGTAGTAGGTATTTTGTTTTTTTAAATTGAACTATATCAGATTTAAATTTTATTTCATTAGAAAGTAAAAATACAACTTTAAAAATGGATATAACAAGAAAATAATTGCTATGAAAGAAAAATATTATCTATAACAGTTGTTTAAAATGCCCCCCTTGAGCTCGAATACAAGCATGACACCTGCGCACCATTGAATCGTAAACCCGCGCTATTGTTGCACCATCTTACCGAATTTCGTTAAACCCATTTGATATTTGGTCAAGTATAATTGTTCACGTGTATTAATTTCGACACTATAAACCAGTTTTAACTTTTAAAGTTTTCACACATGTAATTTTTGTAGTTACTTAATTAACTGAAGATGGCCTCAAATGGTAATTAAATTAGTTACGGCCGAAACTAGTATTAATATTATTAAGGAGTTTAATTTTTGTATTGACGACTTCAAGATTTTTTTCAATAATTTAATCTAATCATAATATATACAATACCAATAAACCGATATTTCTTTTCAAATAAAAAAATATTTTTTTATTTAATTAGATGTAATTTCATGTTTGAACGTAGTTTTTAGTTCTGATCAACTTTTTCAATAACAAATTTTGATATTGTCAAAAAAACTTATATTTTTTAACAAGTAGAGTATACAAGGTGATTTATAATAATAATAATAATAATAATAATACTTATTTATTGTCAGTACTGATCCACATGAAAACATAGATTTGTACACAATAATTGTCAAGATTACATATATCACTAACTTATGACATTGAAGCTATTGAAAGTGGTCACATTGAAAATATTCTTTTAGGTTGTAAAATGGGTTGTCCAGTAAATTTGTTTTTAGTGTCAGCTTAAACTGCTTATATGTGTTAATTTGTTTTATGTTTATAGGCAAATTATTAAAAATTTTGCAGCAGTTGTATTGTAGATTATTTTGAAATAATGGTGTTCTGTGTTGACCCGGGTTTAGAAGACGCTTATGACGCGTATTGTGACTGTGCTCGCCGTTTGAGAAGCGCATTTGAAACTTATAAACATAGCAGCTTATTTCTAAGATATACGTATTTATTACGGTGAGAATCCTTAAGTTTTAAATAAGGATCTACACGGCGTTCTTAAGGGCAAGTTACATATAAGCCGTACTGCTCTTTTTTGCATTATTATTATACGCTTCGTGTTTGGACTGCGACCCCAGTTTGCTATATTGTATGCGATATACGAATGGAAATGAGCATGATAAAAGATTAACAATGAATGTTTATTACATATGTTTTTTAAAATGAAAAGTGCGTAGCAAGACTTTTGGAGCTTTTACATACAGTATCTATGTGTAATGACCAGGATAGGTCATACCTAACCGTTAATCCAAGTATTCTTACTGACTTGGAGCATGAGATACCGGCTACATCTTTTATCAGCGAGACTTTTTGTGTGCTGCCAAAAACAACTACAGACGTTTTATCTTCATTTAAAATTAATCCATTGCTATCACTCCACCTGCGCAACTTATTTAGTATAAGATCTGTTTTGATGGAAAGGTCCGCTATGTCACGTGATTTAATTAAAATATTCGTATCGTCAGCATAGGATGTTATAAAAATACTATTTTCAGAATCATTTTCTTTGAGATGTGATACCAGGTCGTTGGAGTAGAGCAGGAACAGTGTAGGGCCAAGTATAGACCCCTGGGGTACTCCGGATGATATTGGACATGTAAGACTACGCCCCCCTTGCGGCAATTCAACTGTCTGCATTCTATTACATAAGTATGATTTAAAAAGATCAAGTGTAGTGCCCCGTATCCCATATTGAAACATTTTCTCTAGAAGCTTCTTATGGTCAACAGTGTCAAAGGCGGCAGAGAAATCGACAAATAAGCCAGCAGTACAAAATCGCTTGTCAACGGAAGTGACAGTTTCGGAAATAAAATCGCACAACGCAGTATTAGTTGATTTATTTTTAATGAAGCCGTGCTGAAACCTATTTATAATATCAAATTTTGATAAGTAACTAATGAGTTGTGTGTTTATCGCGGATTCAAAGACCTTTGAGAAACTAGATAGTATGCTAATGGGCCTGTAATTGCAGACTTCGTGCGGGTTTCCTTTTTATAATGGGGCTTAACTATTGCTTGTTTTAGGCTGTTTGGAAAGATACCGTTTTGTAAAGTCAAGTTAATTACATATGTTAGTGGTTCCGCAACAGAATGTTTCACAGATTTTAACAGCTTATTACTAACCTCATCATGTCCATAGGACGAATATGGTTTTAAGGAGCTAATAATACATACCACATCGTTTACAATTAGGGGAACAACAAACATTGAATGAAACAGCGCTGGGATAGATGTATTACGATCGGAGGAGTTATTTGTTCGATAAAATCTAGAAAAGTGCGCACTAAACATTTCAGCTGCTTCATTATTAGAAACTGCAGTCTCTTCTTTAGTAATTGCTATATTTGTCTTTTTTTCCCATTTAGTTGATTAATGATTTCCCAAGTCGTTTTAATCTTACTGCATGAGTTCAGTAATTTATTATTGTAGTATTGTTTTTGGCTGAGAGTAGTTGATTTTGGTACAAGGCCTGCTGACTTTTAAACATACGGCAAAATTCTGGGTAGCGCATAGACAATACTTTAAGATCAGTAACTTTTGCTTCAGCTTATAAAGCTCCGCTGTTAGCCAAGGTTGATTAATTGTCGTTCTTAACGTTAGTGTTCGATAGGGGAAACTTAAGTCATAGTAGTAAAAAACAACGAAAAAAATTATTGAAGGCTTCTTCTGAGTCAGTGTTCAAGTAAACATGTTCCCAGTTTTCCTGAGAAAGGTACGACACAAATTTTGCAATATTATTGTCAGAGAAATTTCTCACTCTACGTTTAATTAGAGGAGGATTCGACGATGATGATGTCTTACAACTTGAGATTTTTAGGACTTGCCCATAGTGGTCTGAAAGACCAAGATTTATATTTTCTATCTGAGAGGTAATAGAGTCGGAGAGTATCACATTATCTAAACAGGTATATGATGTGGCCGTGATCCTAGTAGGTTCATTGAGCAATACATTCATTCCAAATGACGAAACGAGGTGTACAAAATTTTGTAATTGTATTCGGGAAGCCATTTTAAGAATAAAATGTTGTATTGTAATGTAACAAACGTAACCCAGGCACTTGTAAAAGCAAGATTTGAATACTCCGCCACTAAACCGGAAGCGAACTTGGCCGATCGAAAAGGGGAAAGCTAGCTAAAGGCATATCTATCTTGAATTCAAAATAAAATCCCTAACAACCGCTAGAGTGCAGTGATAAATCTAGTAATTATTATAGTAATTGTTCACGATGTAGTGTTCACCATACAAAATTTTGAGATAGACGAAAATGTGCTGCGATACGTCTAGTGCTCAGTGAGGGGTTGTCCAACACTGCATCAATTACATTTTTATCATTATTGACAATATCTTCTCTAGAGAGATTATCTCGGTCGTTACGTGGAACAACAATGGAACCAATTTCTTTGACTCGTTGGAAAGTACGACCGAAAACTCTTGCACTGGTTGACGTCTATTAGGAAATCTTCGACGATACTCTCTAGACCATTACAATACCCATACAGATAAACCATATCTGCATATTCAGCTATACATAACTTACTCATTTTGAGAACTATCAACTTAATTGTTTCACAAATTATGATTATTTCTAAATGAAATTTAAATCTGATGTAGTTCAATTAATAAACAAAATACGACCTATCTTCATACAACAATTTTTTCTTAAAATGACTTCGAGAACACGATGTCAAAATTTTGTACACCTATTACAAATCACCCTGTATATGCCTGTAAAAATGTAAAATAATATATGATGATTGTATTTTAAAAGTTTAGAACATGCAGAACATTTTATAAAAAAAAAAAACTTTTTTCGTAAAATTAATAATAAAAAAGTTTCCCATCTGTTACCAACTTAAGTAGACACACCTTATATCGTTTATACTATTTTTGTTTAAAATAAAAAAATAAAAAGGTCGCGAACATCGAACTGGATCACCCGGTATAATGAAAATAAACTGACCGTTTTAAATTTGCGCGTGCGCACATATTCTTTTTTTTGGTGACAAATGTAGTCGGGAAAATTAATTGAAAGTCCCAAGGGGACGCTATCCGCCATTACGAATTTTAGTAATATTTCTTTTTTGGTAACTTTAATTGATTTGGCGCGTGAAATGGAAAATCAAGAAGATGAAGAATCGCACGAAAGTTCCCACAGTATAAACGTAATTCAGTTACATCTTGACCAATCTTACGAAAGTGGGTTGAACGCTACTGTGGCTCAATCGGAAAATAGCAACGTTATTAAAGGAAAATACTATAAACAAACTTACAGAACGGCATGGGAGAATATGCCCGATTTTAAAGGTAAGCCGATTTTAATTTATTATGTACATTTTTATACTTGATGTCTTAGGTTGGCTCCGAGGAGTATATGGTGAACCGACAAGAGCTTATTGCATGTATTGTCAAAAAACTTTACATGCTCATCGATTAAGTTTACTTAAACATACTTGCACGATACGACATCAGAAAGCTGCCCAAATTCATTCCATCCGCAAGGTATAATGTTCTCGAATAAATTGAGGTCACGTTTAATTCTAATTTTCAGTGTAAAGAAAGAATGGCTAATGTTGCTGATTACGATGAGATGCAGGGTGAGGAAGAAGGTGAAGAGATGCTGGATTATTCTAAAGCTAATGATGGAGAACCAGATGAAGAAGAACAGGTAGAACATGAAGAAGTGGAAGAAGAAGAAGAAGATAGTATTCCCATCGAGTCATTGTCAACCCAATTGCAGAAGGTAAATAATGACTTTGACATATTAATCTATAACAACACACTGATAAAAGTTTTGCTTTTATTGTAAGATAAATATGCTTAACCTTTTCGAGCTGATATCTTTGACCTCTTAAATCTGTGGTTCGTTTATGATAACTATGGACAGCATTTCTGATGAAATTAAATTCAATACTAGAGCAACTGTTATTAAAAATCATTTAAACGCAACAAATGTTAGTTGGACAATTTATTGTAATGTAACTTATTATTTTTCCTGTTATAGTACCACCGACAAAACACTACCAACACAATGGCTTCTGTGAAACCTCCAATTTCGACTCATGTATTGGATACTTCTAAGGGCGTCCCGGTTACGGGTCTTCAAGTAAGTTTGTATAAATTGATTGAAGGTCGTTGGACGTACATTAACGAAGGTATCACTAACACTGATGGGCGATTCACCAATTTTTTGGAAAGAAGTGACTTCACTCCCGGAAGATACAAATTACATTATGATGTCGATCGTTTTTTAGCGAAGAAACAAGATACTTTGTACCCGTTTATAGAGGTATGTTTTAATAGTATTTCACAAATTGTTCGAAATTATTTAAATTTTTTGTAAACATGGATTAAGGATTGTTTCTTAATTTGTTCTTTCTTGTACCAAGTATATATTTATTGTGGCATGTTTAAAATTATTAGGCATACTTTCCTTCTATTTGGGATGAAAAAAAGTATTTTTTCTGTGATGATTATTGTTCGTCGATTAAGGCTGTGAATAAAGTACCTGAAAATTCTGTTTTTAATGATTGCCAGACGTGGCCTTGATAAGTTTTTTGGAAATAACGTTTGTTTTTTATGTCAAATAATTCATGTTGTTTTAAAATTAATCATTTTTGTTTTTCTAGCATAACAAATATTTGAAAATTTAAAAGTACAAAATTTAAATAAGCTCAGTAATTAAAAATAAAGATTTTTTCAATATAGGTAGTATAGTTTTAAAGAAATAAGCACATAGTGCTAATCAACATCAGTCACGTACAAAAAGATAAGACTGAAACCTGTTATATAATAACATCGGTTGTAACTGTAGAAATTGTTGTTAAACAATTTAAAACTATTAACTCACGCTGGATTGATAAAAATGCTCAATATAAAAGTTTAATTTAAGCAAGTTATGTTTTAGCGTTAATATATCTCAGTAATTATTACAAAAAGGTTTAAATAATCTTCTGCAAAATTAAATTGATTATAATTTATTCTCGTTTGAACAAATTTTAAAAATATTGCTGAAACTATTGTAAGAAAACTTTCTTAAGTTCTATCAATTTTAGAATGTCCCATCTTACCCAAGATTTGATCAACTTTTCGATATAACTATTATCTGAATGTAAAAATTCTTTTTTTAAATATTTGGAAATTCCAGTCCATTTTTTTCACTTATACGTTGATGACGTCATATATGCATTAAATCACGAAATGATCGTCGTACAGTGGGGCCCAATACCCCAAAAGTTGGCAAAAACTGTGAAACCTTCATTCTTCAATATGATGATCCTAATTTTTCATTTGAGCTGCTTTCTTCGAAAGAACTAGTGTTCAGCGATATATGAATTTGTGGAGATTCCAACATTTCCAAAACATCTCGAGAAAGTGGAATAATAACACTATTCTGGACTTCCATTGTCTATATTTTAGTTTAATTGAATAAACACAAAGTTTCAATTGCTATTGAATCTGCAATCGTCTTCAGGTGAATACTAACAAACTTAAAGACTACTGTAACTTATATACTAATACAAAGTTAGTGAAGCGATCAAGTGTACAAAGTTAATGAAGGGGACGTTACCGTAAACTAAGATTAGTCAGGCGTCCAATTAAGGGTTTCCACACATTGTTAATCTCTACGCTGGGTTGACTAAAGACATTCTTGTTGTTTTCGATAAACGCTGCTTCTTTAAATTTTCTCTTGTACCAGTGCTCTTCTCGGTGTATAATTCTTGCCTCCGACCATTTCATTTTGTGATGTTTTTCCCAGGAGTGTTGGGCAATGCCGGATTTCAAAGTCTCTCCTCTCTGCGTATGGGTTTTATGTTCCTTCAACCTGATATCTAAGGGTCTTTAGTTTCCCCTACGTATGACTGGCCGCATTCACATGGGACTTCGTAGATGCAATTCTTGGAGTCACGACTGTTGTCTGGTCTAGTTTTGGAGATCATGCTACCAATAGTTCTTGATGATCTGAATACCGTGTTAATGTCATAATTTCTTCCTATCCGTTTTATTTTCTCAGATAATCCTTTGACATATGGAATGCTGAGTAGTGTTTTGGGTTTCTCTTCGGTCATGGCTGGTTGGTTCTTAGAGAGTTGTAGAGCAGTTTCTACCACTCGTTTCGGGTAACCATTTTGTTTAAGGTCTCTTCTGATGTTCTTGATTTCTTCTTGTAGTCCTACCTCTGTATTACATAGTCTGTGAGCTCTGTCGACTAAAGATTTAATAATCCCTTTCTTTGTTGTTCCACTGTGATTGGAGTCGTAATTCAGATATTGGCCGGTATGAGTTGGCTTTCTGTAAACTGATGTCACAATATCCTCATTGTTTCTTTTTGCGAGGACGTCCAAGAATGGTAGTGAGTATTCCCTTTCTTTCTCCATGGTGAATTTGATGGATGGCTTAATGTTGTTCAGGTGGTGTAGAAAATGGTCTAGCTGACGGTCGCTATGGTTCCAAATTATGAACGTATCGTCTACATATCTGAGCCATAATTTTGGTTTAAATCTCGCTTTTTCAGTGCTTGGACCTCGAACCAGTTCATGTAGATGTTGGCGATTACCGGTGAGAGAGACGAACCCATAGGAAGACCGTCGTCTTGTGCAAAGAATTCGTCCTTTAATTGGAAATATGAGTTCCTGAGGCAGCATTGTAGAAGTTCCATTATCCCTTAACCGGTAGCAAAGTTCTATTATGTAATTCCTCGTCCTCTAGCCAACTTCTTCTGAATAATTTCTAAAGATTCTTCAACCGGAACATTAGAGTAGGAGGGCTTTCTACATCGAAGCTGACAAAACGATCTCGTTTTTGTAGTTCTATAGACTCAAGAATCTCTACGAAATGTCTGGAATCCTTCACAAACGATGGGCTGCCATCTTGAAGTGGTCGTAGAATTGGAAGTAAGAACTTGGCTAGTTGGTATGTGGGTCCATAACGAGAGCTAGTTATTGGTCGAAGCGGCATGTTGTCTTTATGTATTTTGGTAATCCATATAAATGCGGTGGTTTGCTGTGGTGTGGCGTAAGAGTTGTCCTTGTTCTCGAAGGAAGGTATTCTTCGTATTTCTTCAATATCTGGTAGACCTTCCTCTCCAGGCTGGAAGTGGGATCTTTCTTCAAGCGTCGGTAGTTCCTTGTCGTAGAATCTCGTCTGTTTTTTGGTCGTATGTATGGGAATCCATGATTACTGTTGCTTTTCCTTTGTCAGCTGGCAGGATTTTGATGGATTTATTCTTCTGTAGTTCTTTAAGGACCGATATCTCCCGTTTTGTTATGTTGCTTTGTTCTTTCCTTTTCTTCTCCAGTACACTCCGGACTTTCCACTTGAACTCCTCTGCTTGTACCGGTTCTAACTTTGCGGTCTCCACAGCACTCACAATGTCGAGAATAGGAACTTCTTTGCAAGTAACGGCAAAATTAAGTCCTTTTTCCAAAAGTGAAGTCTCCGTGATTGATAATGGATGTGAGGAAATGTTGACAATGGTTCTCTTCGGTACTTTCCGATTATTGGTTGGTTCTTGTTGGTTTCGAGTTAGATTTGACCGTTTTCTGTAATGAGCCAGTTGTTGTGTTCTTCGAATCTTGTCACAGACGGTGTCAATCTTTCGAGTATCGGTGCTAATTCTTCTTCCGAGATGATTAATTTTATTTCTTCGAATTTCAGTGTAGCGTCTTGGATTAGTGTGGCCTTCTTCCAACGATGATAGTTGATTTGCGATCTAATCAGAGCCAGGCTAACTCTTTCAACAATCTCTGCGTGCTCAA